>LS512711.1:129104-173794 GCA_900490845.1 Pristionchus japonicus | reverse complement strand
ATCCCTGTCGTCCGGAGAGGAGTCGTCTCCGCCCTTGGTCGATGTCGTCGGATCCCTGTCGTCCGGAGAGGATTCGTCTCCGCCCTTGGTCGATGTCGTCGGATCCCTGTCGTCCGGAGAGGAGCCGTCTCCGCCCTTGGTCGATGTCGTCGGATCCCTGTCGTCCGGAGAGGGGTCCTTTCCATCGTTGGTCGTCAACTCAGAAGTTTTCGGCTTCGGATTGAATGAAATCGGGCAATCTGAAATGTTGGAGGCTTGAGTATGTAATTTTACGAAATTCTCCCCGTCGAGTCAAAATTTTGTTCTCCGAATTTATGGTACGACACGTTGAATAAGGTGTGGAAGGGAACTTTTAAGTTTCCCTCCTGGTCTATAGCGTCAATACTTACTTGCAGGAAAGTCGCACTTCGTTCCAGCTGCAATCAGTTCTTTTTGCTCACGACAGAAACATTTCTTCGTCGATTTTTTATCGAAGTCGCAAATGTCATCTGATAATTGAATTTATACTTTTGCTCTTCTTTCTACCCCATTTTTCAGAGGAGACTCACACTCGGGCTCATTTCCATTATTACTCCGGCAAGTTTTCCCGAGCAAAACCATCTGCTCAGAGGAGGCGCAATAGCATGGATCGTATTGTAGGTTCAATCCAGCAGTACAAGCTGAAAGGACAGTATCTTTAAAAAAAGAATGCAAATTATTTACCTGGAAGCTGAACTGTCACAGCATGACCGGCCCTCGTTGGCGCAGCATCTACCAAATAGTAGAGGAGTAAGGGTGCGAAACAGAGTTTCAGCATGAGTGGGCACCTCTCCTTCATGCGATGTATTTATAGAGAGTGTGGAATGACAATGGTGAATCACTCATTGCATGATCTATTTGGGTATGATTTCCAGAGAAATGATGCCACCCAATGGAACAAACGTCATGGTTCACTTCCATATCTCATATTAATGGACACTGGCGAATACGTGGTTTGTTTATTGCCCATTCGATCGCTAAATTGGAACAACGAGAATGGACGATTGTCAGTCGATTACAAAAAGAGTACTAGAATAAAATCATACAATGTATCATGTGTTTCAGGAATGTGATGCACCCTCCCCCAATGAATGATTCATACCACCTTCCGTTCTCTCCCTCTCGTATTATGGCTCACTATGATGCGATACGGATTTGGTATAAATTCATTCTCGGACCAACAGAAGACACCTCATTCAAGTGGAGATGAAATTCATACTTCTCGTTCTTCTTCTTTCTTCCACAGTTACTGCAAGTGAGTTTATCTTAAACTACTTTTATATCATGATGTACAAGTACTCTCCCTCTCACTCTCAGAGCAATGTTCTCCGAAGAAATCGAACCCCAAGAACGAGCAGTGTGCAAAGGACTTGTTGAAGGATGGAATCGGGTCAGCTTAATCGACTTTTCTCTGAAAAAAACTAAATTATCAACATATTTCATTTCAGAAACCTCTCTGACGATCTCCAGAGCCAGCTCATGGAACCGCTCGTTAGCAAGCTCGCCAAGAAACTGATGAAGGACATGATGGAGGATAGCGGTGAGCATTTTTCTTATTTTTTTGTCATTTATTCTCTCGAATTTATTAAATATTCTGATAAATAGCCTATTCTGCAGATTGTGAACTCGAGAAGCCCCAACAGTGCGGCAGTGCCTCTGAACTCGGAGATATCGCCAATCCGATTAGTGATCAGGGCAAGAAGATGTTCGATAGCGCGGCCAAGGATCTCAACCAGAATGCAAACCAACTGGCCGGAGACGTTGGAGGAAAGATTGACGATATCGGCAAGGATCTCACCGGCCAAGTCACTGACGGGTTCAACGATCTTCTTGGAGGAGCGAATCTTCCTCTGGGATTCGAGGGCTTGCCTGGCGTCGGAGACTTCCAGAAAGTGGTTGGCAACACAACAAATGGCGTTGTCGGAGGACTGAAGAAGAAGTTTGGAGGTGCGATCGAAGTAGCGATGGGTGGAGCCGGAAAGATGATGGATGGACTGAAGGGCAAAGTGAATGAAATGCCCAAAGCCGGGCTCGATTTCCTCAACAAGCAATTGAAGAAGAATGTGGGTGATCTGGCCGACAAGACTCTCGGTGCACTCAAGGGAGAGATGAAGGGAATTGTATCTGGATTCGCCGGAGCGTTGGGAGTTGAGGGATTTAAGAACCTCACTGGAGGAGGTCTCGGCCCGAAGATGGAGTGGCTCAAGAAGAAGCTGACCTCGGTTGTGGATGGATATGGAGCTCAGTTCGGTGTTGAATCCAAGGCAGTATCTGCAGGTGTCTTCACGGATTTTATGGCTACCGTTCCGGTTGAGATGAAGAAGGACGACGTCATTTCCCCAATCTTGATCCTCTTCCCGGACATGATCGAACAGGCCTACTTCAATACTACCAGCAATGAAACTTCACTGATTGAAGACATGAACGAGAATACGACCATGACTGAATCGGATGAAGGATCAGAGCCTACCATTGAATTTTCAGAACAAGAAACCTTCACCACCACCGAGATCCCGACGATGGATTACTACACCACCACTACAGTTCCGGACACCTCGGTGATTCCAACCACGAACTCCACCTCAGCTCCGACAAACTACACTACCACCACGACTCCAGAACGGTATACATACACCTCGACACCAACAATTAGCTTCAACGAAGATTCCACTACTGAGGCTCCCATACCCGCAGAGGAAACTGAGGCTACAACTGCAACCACAGAGGAAACTAAAGCTCCCGCCACGCATGGATCCAGTTTCAGTTACGAAGATGAACCCGAGGAGTCAACGGGATACTTATGATTATGCATTCTTCATTATTCTTCCACTTGATAAAGATTTGTTCAATAGCGATTGACGATTAGTACACATAGAGAATGGAGAATTAACGAAGGGGGATCAGTTCAGCTTGGAATGTTCTCGTCACTTGCTCTGTCTGAACGCAGTCTAGTGAGAACGAATTCACATCGACCTTGGTCTGAAAATGAATTTATTTTTAAAAGAAGAATTTACCAGAATTCTCACCTGTGGCCGATTTATCTCATTTAGAGAAACAGATCTACGAAGGGAGTGGACGGGAGATCGAATGGGGGAGAATGAAGGAGAGCGTGAGCGATGTACTTCAACCTAATATTGTCTTTCTGTCTGATGTCATATAACATGATCTTTCTATCTGATGTTTCTGCGCTTAGACGCCTCTTCGACCAACGAATGCATTAAGACACAACATTCATAAGGACAAATAAATGGCCGTACCACTTCCTTGAAGTAGACTCTCCTCACTCTCGTTCGTCCACTTCGAGAACATCTTGTAACTGAATTAGAGTAGTTTTGTTGATTTAGCGTTAACATGTTTAGTGAACAAACCACGTCGAGTAATCATCCTTCCTTCTCCTTTTCCATTGATTTCGCGGAACTGATTTGCCTCCGGGTCATCGAGAATCTGAGGATGATAGTTCACACGATTAATCTATTCTGATCATTTTTATTCCACCAACGATCTCAAATTGTGTGATATTATCGTGTTCTAGGTAGGAATTCGCTCACCACTCGACTCCTCTTCTTCTTCCTGAAGCAGCACACCGAATCGCTGAAGAGACTCCACCAAAGTGTGCCGATTGCACACGAGAACATTGCCAGCACGAGAACGAGCGAGATGAACTGCAATAGGAAAAGGAGGAAAAGTATCAATTTCCAATCAGTTGATTTGTTCTCGGTCAAATATAAATATAAAACTTACTGCAACATCAAACATCTTGACAGAATGAAGGATACGGAGTCTCGCAGTTGATTTGGAGTGATTCTGAAATCAAACAATGAGGATCATCATTTCATATCAAAAACGGAGCAGTGATTCCACAAATCGCAACTATGCTTCAAGCCAAGGCATCGCACGGTTTTCCGTGGCTATTCTAGTACATAAAAAGGGTACGTAGGCGATTGAGAACCGAAGATGAGGAGTAGATCTACTGATTACAAAAAAAAAGAAAGAAACCTAAAGTTTTGACGCCGAGCCAACTGAAGAAGATGAGAAGTACACGAAATAAATGTTTGAGAACACTCAGCAGAAAATTGCCACCCACTAATTCATCTCAGTCTGAGTCTGGATAATTGCGCGATTCAAAATTGCAGAAACAAAGTCCGACAAAGTCTTTTCTTGACGATACCAGTACTAGTACGAAGATATCAGTAGTAGTCTCCTATCAGAGCTACTACTCGAGCTAGCATGCTAAGACTCGTGCCCTGCCTGTTGTTTTCCTCCCCGCCAGATGCATTGTACTTATTGAAAGGACTCCGTCATCGACTCTTCCTATTCATCACGAGTCTCTGGTATCTTCCTCTACATCTAACACCGCTTTTCCCTCTTATCAGTGATCATCTTAACCCCTCTCCTTTGTTGTCATTCTCCCCCTTATCTTCTCCTCTCATTCACGCGATGGAGTCGCTTCGAGCTTGGGAAGTAATCGACGCTTCACTCTTCCTGGCAGTTATGGCCCTCACGGCAGTTGGATTTGCAAGGGCGATCTACATCTGTAGAAGAGTTGCGAAGGACTATGAAAGTAAGTTGAAAATTTTCTTAATTTTTAAAAATCGTTCAGTTTTATTCAATTTATGAGCTATTTATCCTTAATATACTGTGTGGAGTATATCCAAGTGTACAAAATTTGAGAAAATTGAAATGCAGGTTTCATTTTTTTGAGATTTAATAACTTCAGAGGAAGGCGACAAAGATGCGCTCACTCATGTTCGAATTGCATCAACTAACGAAGTGGATCGCTGCTTGATTGAGTGAAACAAGTTAGTTCTTCTACCCTAATTCTCCCTTGAAGTCTCTATCCAGATCACATCACCTTTGTAATATCGCCTCGTGATTGTGGCAGAGCTTGCCATTGTGTCATTGGTGTACCCGCAGTGTGCCGTTGTCGTGAAGCCACAACGTAACGAAATGTGTTGATGATTGTGAGCAAAGGAGCCTCGAAACCATTATCTGTAGAGCCACTTAGTGCAGAATAATTGTACATTCATTTGTTCGAATGAAATTCCATTAAGAAATGTGCAATAAATCGCTCAATTTTAGTTTTCATTTTCTTTTCTGTCCTTTTCTAGATAGTTGATCGGATTTTCTCGGAAAATGCAGATTTATGTTAGTCCTAACTGCAATTTTAACATTTTCGTGCGGGAATGGAATGAGATTTCCGAAGAGAAACCAGAATGCCTAGACATCAGTGTAGTCACAATAAACTGTTTCACTATTTCATCACACGAAATTGCTATGTACACATCGAGAGGACACAACCAGAGATGACTGCGGAGACCCTCAACTAATTACTTATTTGTTTGCCAAAGAAGACAATTCCTCCCCACAACTTCCTCAAGTTGATGTTGCTTCTCTTCCTCTTCTCACCTGTTAGCTTCGATGCCGATTATGACATTTCTGATAAGAGCCTCCTACTCAATGATACGATCGACTATTACGATTATGATGTATACAACATCTCTCAGCGTATGAACCTTCATATTTGTTCTCATTAATACTCATTTTTAAGCCAAAATTGATTATCCGGCGACTACCGACAAAAGACGGAAGTATCTCAAGGATCTCAAGGAACTATATACTGATCTAATGAATAACTACGACAAAGATCTCTCACCTGTATACTCGAATTGTGAGTGAAATTCTTAATAGTGATTGAACAAATGAAGTTTCAGCTGCCAATCCGCTCGGAATCACTATCCCTCCAATCCTTGTCAATGTTACTGTCTCGTTGGTCTTCATGTTAGGACTAGTAAGTGTTACCTCAGTGAAGACGGAAACAAAGTTGAACTCAGGATGACACGGGGCAGATTCTTCATATCAATATGTTTGTAGATTTCGTGAGTTGGAGGCTTTTCTGATTTCGAAAAAAACTGTGTGCTCAGACATGGACAGATGATCGTCTTTCCTGGAACTCTACGAAATATTCAGACATTAAATCTATGGACATTCGAAAAGAAGAAGTTTGGATGCCCGATGTCTCAGGATACAACTGGTGCGAAGTTCCATCGTTTGCCTACTCCTTATCTCCTTATTGCCATTAGTGCTAATGCAGTCGATAGAGAATGGTTTCAGTCAATACATCATCGACAACACTCCAAAAGCACAGCAATCAGTGCACGTAAACTACAAGGGAGTCGCCAACTATCGAGGAACATTGGACATGCATTGTTTCTGCTCTCTGGAGGTTTCTATTGTTTTATTAATTACTAGAGACCGCCTATCAATAGACGAAACAAATATTGAAAGCGTCATTCGAATGGATTAATCGAATTTCCTTTGTCATTCGAATGATTTTCCCCTCCCTCACTCCACCATTCGTTCGCCTGTCTCACCGGTCGTTGCGGGTGGTGGAGAGGAGTGAGGAGACTGGAATGGGAGGAATGAACATTCGATTGGCCTATCGAATGATTCATTCGAATGCTCTCGTCATTCGAATGATTTGCCAATTGGAAAACCGGCCATTCGAATGAGGGATTGAATCGAATGACGCGTGATTCTCCCTCATTCGAATATCGAATATCGGGTTGATTCATAAGTTTCCGCGGGTTTTTCAATTTGTGTATAATAGCTTGCCCTGTCCTTCTGGTTGAACTTGTCATCTTGAGCTTTTTCATAATCGAAGCACACGTGGATGCTCTTTCAAACACGTTTGGTTATGAGCATATCAAAACAGAAGGAAATTCACAGTGCTACTTCAAAGTGAGCGAAGTATCCAATTTTTGAAATAGTTTGCAGGCCAAGTACTCTTCGAATACCATTGATAGGCTCAAACTAACATCACTTTCGCAAAGCCCGACTCCTAGGCACTTGAGAAAAAATAGTAGTACTTGGCAGTCACTAATGCGGTTATCAAGACAGTCTAATATTCCAAACGGTGATAATTCTGAATTCCATGAAATTGCATTCATCACTTCTTGTATTCGCATCGAGTGATCTAGAGATCGCGCACTAGCTGGATCATGAAGTGTTTATCGTGCCTGATGCGTTCACTATACGTGCCTTCACTATTTATTTGGGAATTATCCGGTACTCCGCACACGTGCAGGATTTTTTCGACTTTCATCTTCTAAAATTAGCACTCAAAATTTGTACTCAAGCAGCCCCTACGCTGCGAGCACAGCTTCAGCACCAGTTGTTATGTGCTTGTTTGAAGCGGCAACCAATGCCCTGTCCCTGCTTTTAAGGGGAATGTTTGAGGTTCACTTGCATTCAGATGGTAGGCTTGGAAAGCTAGCTTCTAAATTCAAGATTTTCACGAATATCATACATCAACATAAAAATATTTTTTGCTGGGCGTACGCTAGCTAGGTTCAATTCAATACTGCGAGTATTTTGGCTCAACACCCTCCCACATTATGGAAGAAAATATATCTGATTGACTGCTGCTGGCGACCCAATATTAAAATAAATAAAACCCACGGAAACTTATGAATCAACCTAATATATTCGATAGGCGTTCTCTATTGATTACGATTTAAACAGAAAACGAAAAATTTCAGTTAGACGACTACCCATTCGACCGACAGACTTGTGATGTTCCATTCTTCGCCTTTCAGCATACTATCGAGTTGGTTCTGATTTTTCAGTTCGAACAAAGCCAATTCAATTCAGTAAACTTACTCTTGGAGCAAGGATTGCGCCATCTGATGGGGTTCGCTTCATATTTGAAGAGAAAAATAGCAAACAATGACTTGTTTCTGCGTTTTAATCTCAGAAAATAGATTCTCTCCAATCGGATCATAGCAAACCATCTACGTTTACCTCGCTTCAATCATTTAATACCAGTGGCTGATTCCCAGTGATGCGTGGTCCATAGTCAACCTCACTCATGACAGCTTCAATTATAGTATGGGAGAAGGTTTCGATACGGTCGGATGTGTACGTACAAGCTGCGGAATGAATTCACTAATCGTTAAATTGTGTCAGGCAATGTTTGTGCTCGAGCTCGAGCGCAGTTATGGGTTCTTCATAGTCTTCATCATTTTCCCGACGACACTTCTCTCTGCAATCTGCATTCTGGCTATGTTTCACGAGAAAATCGATCGACAAAATCAACTGGAGAAGGTAATGTGAGCTCTTTGAGAAAATAGCTTCCGCTTTAAAACGTTAGCTGTAAAATACAGCTCGTACTCCCGATCTGTGTCCGATCTCTGCTTCTCTTCAGATAGGAATCGGCATTGCTTCACTAGCTGCGGTCACTCTCATCCTCAATATTATTGCTGACGAGATTCCTCGTAAGAAGACAACCTCTGTAATCGGTTAGTTGAAACATAAATAATGTCGAGCTGACATCCGATTTTCCAGGCAAATTCATACTGGCCAATCTCTGCACTCTCACTGTAGCTATTCTTGTCGTTATCGTGAATCCAATTGACATTCTCACTTCTCAGCTCTCTAAATGCCGAAAACAATCGAACAAAATCACTGCAGTTTCACTCGCCACTGATTCCCTTCCAAGGTATGTTTCACGAATAATTTGAAACCATCCATTGAGTAAGGAACATACTTTTAGGATTTCTGGAATTACCAAGCAGAAGAAGAGTGGGCTAAGAATCGAGATGTGCCTTCTTTCCAACAACATTATTCTAATTCTTTTCGAAGCAGCCGTGTTCACTTTCTTCGGTCTAGTAGCGTCTTTCTGGTCTAGCTAATTCCACTTCTCCTTCAAACTTTCTTTCTGATAAAGGAAAATTGAATGTCATTTCCTGTTTCCTTCCAGTTTGATTAAATCATAGGAAGAGTGATTTCCCTATAAGTCAACTAATGTGATATGGTACAGATAGGAAGAGTCCTTGTTCTGCAGATGTGCTGACAATAACAGGAGGCTATCACTACGTTATTTATTACTTTGAAAGGCTTTGAAAGCATGCATTACATAGAGAATTTGCAAAGAATCAAAAGATTGAGAGTTGAATGATTGAAAGGGAATGTGTGATTCAAAGAACATGCACAATAGGAGACATGGTCAAACCTCTCTGAACTCTCCACGGATAAGTGAAGGACAGAGTTGACTATTACTCCTAGATGTTCATGTACACGTTGGTACGGTTGTTGTTCGTAGTGTCCTCCTCCTCGCCTTTGCATCCCCTGAAGGCTCTTCTGATTCCACGTCTGATTCCAGTTCCGACGGCATTTCCAGCTCTCTTGACTGCAGCCCATGCAGCGCGAATGTGGTCAGGACCGAATGCATACGCGTAGAGGCCGGCACCAACTGAATGAGATACGGTAATCCGGGAAATATCGATTCTCTGCAGCAACGAGACTCGTAATGCTCCCCTACAGTACCCTCTATTCATCGTTGCCCTACTTTGAGAAGATCAATATCGAGGCACCTGACTCTAAACACGCGAAGAGGCAAAAAAGGCTGGCTGTGTACAACTCAGGCCTACATCCCATTGAAACGAACGTCTATTTAAGGAATCGTATAGTTGAAACGTCAGCTAAAGACGACTAGTTCGCCCGTGACGTAGGTCGAACTACAGTATACTCTCAAATTGATCAATGACGTACCAAGTTTGGGAATAGAAAGGTAGATCAACTAACCGGCATACGTCAGCGTATAGTCGATGATCTTCAGGCAGCAGTTGGGCTTGAACGGCTCAGCGGGAGCAGCAGTTGCAGCTGCAGCCGCAGCAGCAGGGGCAGGAGCAGCAGGAGCAGCAAGGAATGCAGCAATGGGTGCAGCCGGAGCGACAGGAGCGACAGCAATAGGGGCCATCGTAGCGGCTAAAAAGTGTACAGTATTGAATGCAGATAACAACAATGAAAAAACGACAGCGCCATAGGACAAGACCATACAAGCTGTTGACTTCACGAGTGCACACCCCGAGGTCAACTCTTTAAAAGACTACTGTACTCTGCAGTCCGCTAGAGGAATGACTCTCTAGGCGACGTGGCAGTACTGGCCGGTACTGGCCGCCCCTCTCCGCCTCTCACCCCCAATCTAGATTGCCGTGGGAAGAAGGACTCGAGTGCCTCCACCAATCGGCACGACCTTTCTCTCATAAAAGAAAGATCAGTTGCCCTCTCACTACAGACGAGGCAAACAAGAGTACCTGAGGTGAGAGGGACACGCTCCGCCTGGAGGTCCTCAGCAGATGCAGTCGTCGAGGGAGTAACCGGGGTCATTGTTGAAGGATGAAGTGACTGGAACTATGAGAGAGATGAGAGGGGCCCTGGTTACCGGGGAGACCAGTAAGTCGATGGAACTCCTCTCTGATTGACTCTGCCCTCTCTATCTTCCTGCACATTTTCAGATCTCTCGTATCTTTTGATAACGTTCCTTTGACGTGCGGCTATACGTTTCCACGAATAGACGTTCGTCCTGACACGAGATCTGAGATGCGCATTGCGAAACGTTAGATATTTCTTACATTTATTGCGTATAGATACAATCAATCGATATAACTATGGCCTACCGTACACAATTCAACTGTAAAAATTATGATCACTCGAGAAAAGCTTTGAAACAATTAAATCAACCAGAAAACAAGTAGTTATGGGTACAGTGAATGAATAACGATTGATGAATAACGATTGCGAAATCAAGGGGTGAAAGACACATCGACGTTTCCTCCGCAAAGGATAACCACAGCTGATTTGAAAGGGAACGAAGAAGAAGATGAAACCTGGAATGAACGAAGTTAAATGCAAAATTGCGCATGGTCCGTTTGACAGCTTCTTTGTATAACATGACTCATTTCTACACATTCTTCAAGTATCTAATATTAAGCACAAAAACAATTCTTTGAGAGTTTCCATCTAGTGTATGCGCAAAGATTCGTGGAGATTCGTCTCAAACGTACTTTGATCAGACCAGCGAGAGGCACGGCAGCAGTCGGTTCGACGTGCTGCTTCAGACGAGTCCAGATGAGGACCATGGCGGAGCAAATCTCGTCTTCGGACTGCATTAAATGTATTCACCATCCATGTCACAGATGTTTTCTAGCACATCTTTGTGTTGACTAGATTACAAGGGAATTCCACTTTGCAATGAATAATAGTCCACATACCACAGTGACGACGCACGTGCTTGTGGGCCTTGAGCAGTCTCATGTTCTCCTCTCCCAGCAGACGAGTTCTGATGCCGTCAGCGATTGTGGGAAGCGATATCTGCTCGAGGTCTTCGTTTCCGTCCAACTGAAATATTTTCGAAACTGTGTTTCAACGCTGAATGCATCACTTTTGAGATATTCCTAACCTGCTCCCTCAAGTTCTTGCCCTCTGGTTCGCACAGATAGAGTGGGGTATCCTGGAGAACCAACGAAACTCCCGCCGGAAGTCCACCACCTCCAGTAGCGAAGAAGATGGGAGGAACGAAGGAGAGCTGGAAGTATGAGAGTGCGCAGTATTGATCTCCAATCACCAATTCATAAAGTTCCCCTCCACACACTTTCAAACAATCGACATTTGAATTCCCGCACTTTTTATATCTCAGCCCTCAGTAGAACAATCCTCTTCAAACAGTGGTATCTATAGTTTGGCGCCCTAGACATGCCGACAGCGAATGATCAAGTTGATTACTCCACGCTGAGCCCAGATATAAAAATTCGGTAATTCAAATGCAAATTGTTTGTGAAGTGTGTGGAGTGGAACTTTAAGGTATTCTGGAAGAGTGAGAAGCACTGAAGTCACCTGCTCCTTCAACTCCAATGCAAGAGATCCCTGTCCCTCGATTGTGTCGATCGTCGCATATGGGTGAATGAAGAAGGAGCCGTCAATCTGAGCGATCGCGTCGCACACAGCTTGTACTCTCATTACGTCACTACTTCTATTGCATATATTTTGAATGCTGAAATGCGTAGTAGTGCTATGAGCCAGACAACTGACGTGAAGCAGTAGCGTTCCCTCTAATATTCACTCGGGTTGAAGATTGCTTGAAGTATTATCTTTAAGATATCTTCGAATTGCTTGTGATCATCCTTATCAATCCGTTGTATTCTTACCTGAACTGTGGTATTTTGGAAGTTCTTTCCTTTTCGAAGCTTTTCTCTGCTCTCTGGATTCGTCTTGAATACCAGATGTTCAAATCCTCCCTCCTCTCAATTCTTCTCTCCTTCCCTGTACTGGCAACAACTGTCATCGTTCGCATGTGGAGAGTGAAGATAAATTGAGTGGAGTCGAAAGTGAGAGGAGAGAAGAGAGCGATACGAACGATGGAAGAGAGAGAATGGACCCCATAAAGACTGTAGAGGCCACCCTTTCTCCACTCCCTTCTCCCTCTCTCCACTCATATCATTCCTCCCCTCAACCAACTTCGTTTGCCGTGATTATCTCACATGAATAGGAATGAGTAACAAGCACTCTCTCTCTCTCGCATACAATGGAATCCCCTCGTTCCTTCTTCAATAGGCGACATAAAAGCGGAACAGCTCCCTCTCTCTTCCCTTTCTGATCACTTGTTTTCTCTCGCAGGCACAATTCAAATACCGAAACTGCCTCCGAGGGCAGAAATTCGATCCGTGTTTACTGTTCGCACCTCGCACTGCCGAGAGGAATACTCTACTTTTTACTCCCTCCTTTCTATCAATGGCTTCCCTCCCTTCAAGGTTGCCTACTCCTCCAGGCTAATTTATCCGACTGATGGGGTAGGAGGGAAACTCCGGGTCGTTTTCCTCCTCCTTCTCTTCTCGTCCATTCTTGAGGAGTGATCCATTATCTCATATCTCCCTTCTCGATCTTGTATTTTCCTCCTCGTCCTATCTCTCTCTCTCTCTCTCTCCTCTTGCATTCCTTCCTTGAGGCGGCCGATTGCCCAAGAGAGCCGAGACAATATCTCATTGAGGAGGGCGAGAAGTGAAAGGGAGAGTATACGGCCTAAATGCCCCTCTCCTCTCCCCCTTCATTCTTCCTCTCATCTTGTTCATAACTGTCCCTAAAGGGGAAAGGGGTGTGCACACAACGTCCTGTACAGTTCCGAACTTCCATACCTTCGCTGTTTCTCAGTTATCACCCAGTGTGTACGTTTCCGCTTAGTTCCTTCCAGCAGTCATTTTCCACTCAATCTCATTCCATTTCTGTTTGTCTCCTCACTTAGACCCGTCTCTCTCTCTATTCTCGATCGCATAAGGCAGCCAACCTTCTCCCCTCCTTCAATTCACCTTATCGACTTCCCTCATCTGCAGCGTTCGTTGCTTCGTCCGGTTTACTCGCCCCTCCCCATCTGCCATTTCCCGTTTCAACCCGGAGCCGTTCCTTTGTGGGGCTGCAACAGCGCGTTGAATCACGTTCCTTTCACCGTTCCCGACCATCCATTCATAGTTTCTCAGTTCTCCATGTAGCATCTCCCAGGGCCGTTGCCTCATTTGCGAGTCACTCTGCGGCTCCAAACTGTGAATAATTCATAACTTTAAGGCAAGAAGAGATGACAGAGTGTGGACGTTGTGGGCACCCCGTATACTTCGCTGAGGCAGTCCAGGCGATTGGTCAGCACTGGCACAGAGCGTGCTTCGTTTGCTGTGAGTTGTCTTCCCGATCCTTCTATTCGAATTCGCCTACCTCAATGGCTTCCCAAATAGCTTTTGACAACAATGGAGGATGGCCCTTAAACCTTTCCTTCCTATCAATTGGTGTAACTACTCAGCGAACTTTGTCATATCACGAAGTTTGCATTACATTCCTCCCGAGATCTTATAAAACCCGGGAAGAAAATGCCGATTAGCTGATAATTGCTTTCCTCTTCGCGGCATCCTTTGAGTAGTCTCGAGACTCGTCTAACCAATATTCCTGCCTCTTCCCTTCCTCGTTTCTCCCTCAATTACCCCTCTAGAAAAGTTCGGATGCGAAAAACGGCGATTAGCTGATAGAGCGGGTTTCCCGAGTGATTACAGCACCAATTGAGAGGGAGGGAGGAATGGTTTGAGCAATGATCTTACTCTCTGCATCCCACAAGCTCTCTAAGAAATTATACCAAACGAGAGAGAAGAGAAAATGGACAGTAAAAGACATTGTTCGGATCGAGTATGGGGTGTAATCCGGTGTCGGGAGTGGGGGTCAGTGATAAGAAGTGGCCGCTAGCTCATTACTGTTCGCGTTAGTGATTGCCCCCATCATCTCGGAGTATCGATGATTGGAACGACAGGTGATTGGGGCTGGTAATAGTCATTGTTCATATTATCATGGGAATGAGAACAATGATCGTTATCTCTGGAATGTGTTCTTTGTGAAAAGTATCAGTTTAGAGACGGAACAGAATAAATATTCACCTTTACATATTTCGTTCCAGCGAACGCTTCGTGCTCACGCAGCCTCGATTCTCGCTCGTGCAATGACAATAATCAGAAGGTGAATTAACTTTTGACTGTTATTCTCAATTTCTTCGAATTTCTTCAACTGAGAGGTTGTTAGTAAACTATTAGTATCGATGCACTCTTCCGGCTCTTTTATACGGAATCTATAAAAAAATCTTTTAAAAAAACTAGATCCTGATCGGCACTGATACACGCGTTCTCGACCTTCATCTGACTCATTTCCCCGTTAGGATGGAAGTACTCACGATCAATTACTCTCATTCTTCTTCGCACAAAGAAACTAGTCGCAGCTGATTAGCCCTCGACCCTTTCCCCATTTCGACTACTAAACGAGCCGTTCCATCTCCGAATTTATGACGATTTAACGAGCGATGGCGAAACAAGTGTTGAATCGTTGTCATTATCGGGGACCTTGTAGCTATTCGAATTGATGCAAGGTTGGTCAGCGATCAGTCAGACCATGTTGGAATATGTTTAGCCGTACTGCAATCACTGCTACAAGTCTCTGTTCGGTCCGAAGGGAGTAGGGTACGGAATCGGCAGTGGAGTACTGTCGACGGCAACGAATGGAGGATCCATCTCGGATCTCCACATCAACACCTACAACAATAACAACAATGACGATGGATACAAGGTGCATTTGACCAATTCTTAGCAAGAAAGATGCCAGAAAGAATGTGTACGATACTCTACCACTCCTGATCAAGTATTCAGCAGGAATGAGTTCATTTCAGATCAGCTACGGTATGGATAAGTCTGATCCAGTGACTTCGTCAATTAGCTACGGAGTCAACAAGAACGACCCCGTGACGTCATCTATCAGTTACGGAGTGACCAGAGACGACTTCAGACCGAGAATCTTCTCGAGCTATCTTTCCAAGGTCAGTTCTTTTCTGGATCTACCATTTTTATAGTATTCCATTATTTGAATCGTTTGTTTCGTGCTGTTCAAGCAAAGTAATCGTCTTGGCATGGATACATAGTGTGATCGGGTGCGATTTTCTCGGCTTTGACAATTGGTATTGAAAACGAAAGAGATTAGAGGACGGATCCATTCCATTCACACTCTTTGATCTGCCTGACAGAAGATGAAGAATGTAAAATGGAGAGAATGACAGCCCGGGATGGTTCCTGTGTGCATGAACTCGCACTAATCCGTCAATCATGTACTACTTTCTCTCTCTCTTTTTCCTCCCGATAATCGCCTGCCATCGAATACACTAGTTCTCTCAATAACACAAGGTCTTTCGCATGAAATACAGAGCTAGAAATCATGGGAATTGAATAGAGTTCAATCATCATTCTGCCATAATACACAGTACTCGGCAAATAATTGCTTGGTAGTTTTCGCTCGAGTTTCATAGTATCGCAAAAAGTAGTTGAAGTGTGTGTCCTTTTCTTCCGGAGAACGTGGAGTGAAAATAATTGTTTTCCTTCCTTCTCTACCCAGCTTATCCTCACATTTTGCAGCTCGACGATCGATTTGTCGAGCGTAACGGAACCGTCGAAGGTTAGTTTCCCTTTCTTCAAAACCAATCTCTCCCATTTCGTCTTCTCTCTAGCTTTGTCTGACCAAAGAGAGAGCATTAAGAATAGTTAGGAGAACATAACACAAACTTTCTCTATTTACCAACTGTTTCTTTTCTCACTTGCGCCACGGGTGATCGCACTAGAGAATGGAATAGAAGGTGGGAAGAGAGTGCAATGAATGCTCCCTCGATCACAATAGAGACCGGAACGATTCAATCCCTATTTGCTCTTTTTCACTACTCGTAGACTAAGCGGACTGTCTGGAGTTCCGGTCGGGAATGGGAAGCCGTGGGATGGTTTTAGGGGAGATTGAGGGGCTTCCATGAAGAGAAAGTAGTGAATTAGTCCAGGTGCAGCTATTCAATGGGCTTCCTGCTCTAATCTCTTTGAGTTAGCCCTCTCTGACTCCTTGATTTATAACGAATTTATATTTCCAGCAACAATCATCCGTGGTACGGGCTCTTTATCCCCCGCAAGTACCGAGGCCAGCTTCGACTCTTCCGATTCATCGGTTTGTTTCCCAAGAATTTATTAAAACGAGGAAACAGCAAAACTAATGAGAAAGTGTGGGTGGAATCCTTGCACTTTTCATTGCTTCTTCGTAAAAATGTCATCAAAAACCAAGAAACTGGCGATCTCCATTAGTGCAAATATTACGCAATGCAGAGTGCCTCTCAATATGACCCAGCACGATATCTACTCCTCCTAGTGTGTTTGAGTGACCTCGAGAAGGATAGAGAGGGTCTTAGTCATTAAGGAGTCCTCCCTCTATACGGCCCCTTCCCTCCTCGGCTCACTCTCCCAGTTTCCCCCACTCTCTCGCCGGGCAATGTCCCCTCTCCTCTGTCTCATTCCTTCTTTGAACCCCCCTCTGTGACCAGTCCCTCTCTCTCTCTTCCTCTCTCAATGCACGCCACAAAGCGTAAACACTCGCTCGTTTCCATGCGCGTGGATTCGATTTCAGTATCGCTATCTTTGACCTCCTCTCTTCTTCCCTCAGTTACTATGAAAACTGATGAAAATAGGCTAGATTTGGTCACTTTTCGCTGTCTTTTGATGCTCGTGTACTCGATAAATTGTATTTCCTGTCCCTCTAATTGCCTTTTCCTGTGACCTTCCACGGAAATACGCTCTTTTCCTGAGTATTTGTTCCTTTTCCAGTCTTTTCTTTACTTTGATAGCCTTCCAAAGTAACAGATGCCTATTCTGCAGTAATTTTAAGTTGTTTTCTGCCCTTTTAATCATCAATTTCCTTCTCAGGAGCCATGCAAGTTCACCGTCCGTCATCGCATAGCCATGGCTGCAGCTCAGCAGCAGAAGAATACGTCCTGTGGACGGTGTGGAAAGACGGTTTATGATGCGGAGAAGGTACTGGCTGGTGGACAGGTGAGTAGTTTTCCTTTTTTATATATAAAAAATATATTCTTATTCGTTTTTGAGAATAATTTGAGCAAGGGTCACTAGGAATAGTAGTTGTAGAGATTTCTGGAGGACGGGTTGGTAGTTTATTTTATTATTCCCGAAATTTATCGTGGAATGATTCATAGGTGCCATTCCTCTTTGATTATTACTAGAACATTAGTTTATTCGAGGGTTTTTTTAGATATAAGTCGGTACTCTCTTTCATTCTCGATAAGAATGCTCTGACTCACTCTCAGATGAGTAGGTCACTTTGTGTGAGAACCGCTGTGTTTCCATCCTTCTTATCTATTCTCGCCTTTAATCCAAACGCAAATAAGTGGAAGAAAAGTCCTTCTAAACGTCGCTTAGAGAACGCATAAAGAGTAGTTCTCGAGAGGAAGGAAGAAGCGAGAAGATTGGGGGGAAGGGGCTATTCCCGGGCTAGAAGTGTAATCCGCCGCTTCACTCGTCGTGTTTATGACCACATGCTATGAGCATTCTCTAGCGCTGAGTTATGGCCCCGGCGTTTCCGGGAAAGTGGAGCATAATGTGGGAAATTGTAAAGAGCGAATTATCGATTGAAAAGATTGATAAGATTGATAAGCTGCAAAGGGGCTTAAAGTTCAAATTGTTCAAATTACTAGAAGAGGGAAATGATAGATAAAATACAACTGATATTGCAGATCTGGCACAAGAACACGTGCTTCTCGTGCTTCCACTGCAATAAGAGACTCGATTCGAGGGCACAGAACGAAAAAGAGGGCAAACTGTATTGTGCCAGTGAGTATTCTTAATTCAGGAACAATTATCTAAATTCCGTACTGGACTGGGAAAATGTACAACAAATCTCTTGGCAAAGAGCTGAGTAGCTTTTGATCTGATTTGCATCACTTGAGTAACAAAAGATCCAACGTTCCCTTGACCCAACCCTGCATTGAAATGGAGAACGAATGCGCACTCATGCGTGAAGGCTTTGTGGAAAAGCAGAGGGTGCTCATGGAGTTTCAATAGGATTCAAAATCCAGTATTTTGCCCTGAAAATATTGAAAAAATCTCCCAATTTCAGCCTGCTACGCTCGCAATTACGGCCCGAAGGGATACGGCCATGGCGTGGGAGCGGGCATTCTTCAATTGCACCAGTGAAAGAAGCGAAGGAACGATCTGTTAATAAGCACCATCAAAATCCCTTCCCTCCTTCTAATTACCATCCATTCACTGTTTCTCCCTCTTCCTCCTTTCCATTCCACTTCGTATCGCATCCATTTCTGTCTTCTCTGCCATGGAGAAGAGTTACTGTCGTCGTAGAATTGTCTCAAGACTCTCTCCAATTCGCGTACTCTCTCGCTTTCTCCGAGAGACCACGTGAATTGGAGAGAGTCACATTACTCAATGTAGATCTTACTAAGTTTCCGCGTCATCTTGTATTCGTTTATTTCCCTCCGCTCAATCGTATTGTCTTTGCCCATATCAACAGCATACTCTCGTAGGAGTAGTTACTTCTGGTGGAATAAAGTTGTGTTATTCATCTTTGATCTTTGATCTGTGAGAACTAACCCGTGTCATCTGACGCCGTCTCCGGACGTATCCACCGAGTGTTTATCACTAATCGATTCGTCTTTGACCTACCGTACCTCGTAGGCTCTACCATCTTCCGCGTAGTGGACGACCTAACGAATGTCTGCGAGGCCGTCAGTGATTTTTCGATTCGCGAGATCGATTATTCTCAGTTTACGGTACTGATCTTTGATCTCTCAGTGCGGGCCGAAGCGTGAGCAATCAAGTAGAGGAATCGTCCGTCTTCGATAACCATAAAAGGTGAGTGAGGAGTGAACAGCTAGGTTCGACGTTCGGAAATGAATGAATGATTGATAGTGATAGCTGAATTGAGAAGGTAAACAGGGGCAGTTTAATGACAAGTTGAGTGACAGGACACATAACCGTCAATGAGTACTTTATGTGCTGAACAGGGTTGTTTGTTGTTAAGTGAGCTGTCATTTCCGAATATTATCGAGCAGGGAGAATTCCAATCAATCCGAACGCATGAGGTGTTTAATCACGCAACCTTTCCGGGGGAAAGCAAAGGGGAAAGGGAAGGGGGAAGGGAAGGGATGACTAAGAAAAGTTTGAGAAGGCAAAGAAAAGCAGCTCACGATTCGCCATTCCTCTTCTAGTCACCACCCGACGACGTTCTTCCCTTCTGCCGAATACAAGGAGAATCTGGCAGAGATGTCCGACTTCGTTGACGATCAAGCCGTTAAGACGACGT
Source organism: Pristionchus japonicus (assembly GCA_900490845.1). Taxonomy (NCBI): domain Eukaryota; kingdom Metazoa; phylum Nematoda; class Chromadorea; order Rhabditida; family Neodiplogasteridae; genus Pristionchus; species Pristionchus japonicus. Next base: position 154,291 of record LS512711.1, on the reverse strand, counting down.
GAGCTTTCGCACGCAATTAAAAGCCCTGAGGCAATAGTGGGGGCGTCAACAGAATCCCCAATTTAAGCCGTTTCGCCTTCCTATTCGAAAAGTGTACTAAAGTCGGTGCTGATCGCCTCGGTTATCTTCCCATTCTCAGTGTGTTCGAACGTGTTTACCCTTCCTCTCTCTCCTTTGCACGCCCTTCGCGCTCGAGTGATCACTAAGAGAAAAAAGCCGGACACTTCCCATTGATTGCGCTGCCTCTTTGTTGAATGATCGCTCCTGTTTTTGGGTTATCAGTGCGAGAAAAGCGCGATTTTTCTACCCTTAGAAGCCTATTTCTTGCTAGGATTCCTACATCGTGGATCAGATACCGTAACCCACTTTACCATCGATCATCTCCAGCCGCATCTCAACTGCATCTCCGGAAGATCTGAACACTTCGTCTGAAGACGATTCAGTCGAGGCTACGGTCGAACAGTTCAAGAGAGCTCCAGTGAAGCAGGTGTGACTTATATGCATCTTACTTTTGCAATCTACTATTTTTTCTCGTATTTCTGAGAATTCTGAATAACTGATTCAGGCTTCCATCTCCGTCGACGTCACGGGAACCGTGGAGCCGGCAAGACCCGTGTCGGCCAGCCAGTGTGCGGAGGTCAGATTGATCTTTAATCTTTCATTATTTGTCTTTCAGTTTTTGTTTTAAAGGTTGCCGATACGGACCACTTTGGCAGTTCTCTGATCATCTACTGATACGATCATTGCAGACTCGTCTCCTCTCGAAGCGCGACTTCTCCGTAGAGCAAGTATCCGATCTCGAAGACGATCACATGTTTTCGGGATGTGAGTCACCTTTTCAATCAAGATTGCTCTGAATCTCTTCATTTCCCATACTATCTCGAAATCTCTGATAAGAAAGTGTTGTGTAGTTGTGTACAACACTTTCGATCTCGCTTTTTCTAACCATGCTCTCGGAAAGAGTTCATAGCTGCATGAAGTAAAGGACGATAAGATCTATCGAATCATCTCCCTCTCGCTTACTCCACTCGACCCATTCAGCAACAACCATTCCATTATTCGTCATGGGATTTGAATGGGATGGGGAATTTCCCTGCTTCTTCTCTCGATTTTTGATAGGCTATGAAGCAATGCAATAACCTGGTCTAGAAGATCACTTATGGTGTTCATCTCTTCTGTTTATTCCAAAAAGCTCTTCCCAAAGCTCGAAGTGATTCCCTGATCTGAGGACGTCCTCTACTCTTCATAATACACTGGCTCACCCAACATTTGTCCTCCACCCTCTCTCCTCATCACCTTTTGCCCGTCTCGCCCTCTCCTCCCACTCACAATTCGTGTAAACTCGAAAACAACCGATGCGATTCGATGGCCCAATTCCCACGTTTTTTTGCCGTCCCGGGGTTGAATTCGACCTGGTAATGATTGTGTGCGGACTTTCACCCGAGCAATTTCGAACAATGTCGAGAAGAGATCTCCCTATTCTATCCGCTCTCTGGAACGCATTGCAGTAGTAGGAGTAACATGAGAAGGTTTCTTGAAGAATGGCATCGGTTTCGGTTGTGGAATGGCCGAAGGGAAGGAAAGCATTCGTCAACCCGATTTATTCCTTGTCTTGCTATTCTCAAGAACAATTTCCAGTCTCAAAGCTAGATTGCACGCAAAAGTTTCCCTTGTTTGTAACATTGATACGGATTGTAGTATCGATGTAGGGATGAAGCCCTTCCTTCGGAGACATAACTGAAGCAGCAGCCAATTTATTCTTGCTCTCCCAATCTCGAAAAAGCCTAACGAACTAACAAAAGGCTAGAGCATCCTCATTGTTTCGCGAGAGTTCGGGCACTCGAAAGCATCCACTTGGGAGGCTTTCAACTCCAGATGCCTCTGAGCACTTACGAGGTTCATTCTGGTAGAGTTTTGTCTGATTCTCTCCATTTCCTATCCTCTCTTGTCCTGACTAACCGGAAAGAGTTTGACAAAGTAAGATCACTTTGGCAGAACTCTGGACGAAGAGTACTCCAGATGTCACAGTTCAGAGAGACGTGACTTTGCCCACTCTCGAACTCTCGAATCTCTTAGGGATGGGGGAGCCGGAATCTCGACCTTTTCTTGTTTATCAAAGCCGCCCTTGCTTGTTCTGCTCTTCCGTTATCTGACTCACGCTTGAGCTTTAACCTCTCTCTGATTGGGATTCCATCATTGGTGGATCACTTCCTTGAATTACCCACCCAATCATGATCCCGCTCCCATTAGATTCGCACCCCAGTCTCACATGCTTCTTGATCTTTTCATCTTCCCCAGTCCAATCTTCTTCAGATCAGTTGATCAGATCAGATCAGATAGGTAGCTTCTCATTGATCACATCATTGCTACCTACCCCCATGCATCTCTTCTTCTTGCTGGTTACACTATCTGTAGATCAGCCCCTTCATACACTCCATGCTTCATCCTCCCTCATCTCTTCTCTTGAAGGGTGGATCAGTTTCTTCACAGATCTCAAAAATCTTTCATCTCCCTCATGCTTCATCTCTTCTCTCTCTTGATGGGTGCACTCTTCTCCTCAAGGGTAGATCACAGCTTCCCTTCTCAGATTCCCGAGATGCCTAAGCAGCAGATAGCAGCAACTGTTGCTATAATTCGCCCTGAGGGGAGGGAGGAGAGGGGGGAGGGAGAGTGGGGGCGGGGGAGGAGAGGGGAGAGAGGGAGAGAGGCAGAGGGAGGAGAGGAGGTGAGGCACGCTGTAACGTCGCTTCGAAGTAGGAGGAGGAGAGATGGATGAGAGTGGATGGCAGAGTGAAGGAGGGAGGAGAGGAGAAGGGGGACTCACCCATGTATCTGATCTCCCTCATAGCCCCACTCGGGGACTGACTGCCTCTAGTACCTCTTCCCCCCCTCCTTAACTAGCTCCTCTTTGTGGTGTCCAAACACTGTAGCCACTCCTCTTCCCAGTATTAGATCCGATACCCCTAACCTCGCGACCCTTGCAGCAGCTGCAGCCATGCCCGACGGAAAGGCACCGCACTTCCCGCAGCAGCCGGTCGCACGACAGAACGACGACGGATCACTCGAGTTGGAGTGCTTCCTCGAGGCGTCGCCCCTCCCCGATATCAAGTGGTTCTACGATACCGTGAGTTTGCATCTGCATCTGGGTTGATTCATAGAATCTTATGGCATAGTGAAGTGCATTGAGTGATCTTTCAATCAGGCTCCTTTCTCGATCCCACTGCTTATGTAGGATGCGTTGTGTTGGCAGGGGCACTAAAATACAGTTGATACTCAGCAGTAGAATGATTATTCCTTCAATAAGCGGACTAGGATCTTCGTGTGGATTACAGTTTGCAGTAGTCTAACTGAATGTGCACAATTGTGCCTCGATCCTAGCTTTTAGCAAGATTTACGGTTGAGTTTTACGAGGTTTCCCGGGGGCTAAGAAGAACCAAATATCCGATAGAGCCTCGAGCTGAGCTGTTCCGGCGCCAATCAATCAACTTTACCACTGCGTATGCGCATTTTTTGCCCAATCACGTCAACGGTCTTTTCCCTCTCGTGCTCCTTCTTCCTTCGTCAATGACTCAGTACAGTAGAGTGTGGTATATCCCCTGAGCGTGCGTTTCCTCTGTTTGGAAGGAAGGGGCAACTCGGGATAAGAGAGGGGGAAAGCGGAGAGAATCTCAGGTAAAAAGTCATCTCGAGTCAGCCAAAGTGGCACCGCTTTCACTCCCACTCTCTCTATGCACTACTGACGCAACATTCTTACACTATGGAAGACACTGATCCCCGGGTCTTTCTCTCTGCTTCCGAGCTCAAGTCTTCATTGCTTCTCCGGGATAAAAACTGTGGGATATAAGAAGCGAACGGGGGGATAAGAGAGGGAAGATAATGCGCGGGTTGTTTGTTGAAAGATATCTGGATAGATTTCCTCTTCCTCGCGCCTTGTGCCCCCTCTTAAACTTCTGCCGGAGTGCAAACACATACTGAAGCAGTTAGTGGAGGAAAGCCGAGAGGGAGAATGGAATAGAGGGCAGAAGATGTGGGGATAAGTGATCGCAGGCCGGAAGAGAACAACACGTGCGAGAAAATGCAGTTGAAATTATAACTGAGAAAAATGGGGGGTCGTCATAACGAAGATGATTCATAGATTGATCATATCTCTGCGATATTGGATAACGGCTAGGCATAGTGCAATCCAATCAAAAGAGAAATGAATCATCGATCTGTCTCAAATCACATCAAATCCGTCTCAAATCGACTAAAATTTTGCGATCCCTGATTAATACTATCTAATCAATAATCATTCCTTTCAGACCGAGATCAAGCAGGGCGGTCGCTTCTCCTACCGATTGGACAACAAGGGCAACGATGCATTCTCTGCCGTACTCCAGATCAAGGTGATCTACCACTTCAATGCGCTTTTTAGGAGAAGTTATTGCGTCAGAGCATCCTTAATCCATCTGTTCTTCTCAGTCTTCTTTTCATTTAGCTGTGATGATTTAGGCAGCGCTACAGTAGGACTGCATAGTTTTAGCAACAGAAAAAAAAACTCGATCGTATTCTTAAATGTAACGATTGTGTTAGATGAGAATCTTGTGCGTTTACTTTAGCCTCTTTGATCTTTGACTCTGCGCTGATCAGATCGATTCCCAGTCCAATCGATCAATTGTCCTTCTGTTCTTCCGGCGACTTGCCATCCCTCGAGTCTTCTCTCTCTCTCTCTCTTCGCTGCCATCGAGGCAGTTGTGCTGTCTTCCCATTACAACTGAGCAGAGGGAGAGAGAGTGATCGGAGCCCCTTCGGAGAACTGAGAGAGAGAGAGGCTAAGAGATGAGAGAGACGGAGGGTGAAGTATCCCCCTCCCTCTCTCCCATTTGCATACAACTGTCGCGGAGAGAGAGAGGAGAAGCGCACTCATTACAACGTGATTCGAAGAGTCGCCGATCACAAATCATGAGCTCATCTCACCCCATACACATTGGATGACCTCTCAAGTATCTAGATTCCTGCAAGTAGGAAAACACCATTTCGCAAGTAGATCTCGTGGCTCACAGATTTCGAGAAAACAACGCATGGTCCGTGAAGAATCTGAGTAGATCTATTCTCTGATTGATTGCTCACCTCCCTCGCAAAAACAGCTCCCGAGAACCAATCGATCCCCTCGCTGATCTCTCCTCTCTAACTCCTCCTCTATCTGTCCAAACTGCACATCTCTGATGGGTTAGAGAAAGCGAGAGAGCAGGGAGATCGGAGAGAGTTAGAGATACCCTCTCCTATCTCTCTGCCACTCGGCACAACACGGCGTCGAGGCCCCTGCCAACTGTTCAGTCTCCCTCCTACTTCGCGTGGGTGGAAGTGTTGAGGGGTGAAGGGGAGATGAGGAGGGAGGGAAGAGATGGGGGAGATTACCTTTCGAGAGGGGATAAAAAGGAGAGAAGAATATAGCTGATCTGATAGTTTGATAGGATGATTCAGATTCCCGTGAACAGTACTGAGTTAAACAAAATCAGATTTTCTCTATCAGCAGTTGGGATCAACTTTCTATCAAAGCATCTGTGCCTAGTAGATAGCTCGAACTATCAATTTGATCAGTGACCGATCTCCTGCAAATAATGCAGTACGATTTACACAACCGCCGAATTTCGGAATAATTGAAACTGAAATTGATCCAGGACCTCGCCGATTCTGACGCCGGAGCCTACAGATGCGCCATCGTCAACCCCCACGGAAAGGGAAACGCCAACTTCAACCTGAAGCTCACCGGTACGATCTTCTTCCAGTTGCTGATAGTACCGAACTGAATACAGTACTCAATACTGTAACTCTGACTACCGTATCCAATCGATACTGTAACTCTGACTACCGAATCTAATCAATGATCACTTCAGGATTCTCGTCGCCGACGTTCGTTGAGAAGCCACAGATCTCCTCCAGGGACGACGGCCGAGTGATGGTCATGGAGTTCCGCGCCAAGTCCATCCTCAAGCCCACCTTCGTCTGGCAAAAGGTACTGTAGCTAAGAGGATATCGATCGCTACCGTATTCGCTCTTCATCCCAACGTAATCAATTTCGACTAGAAATCAGTTACTGTTTACGAAGATATTTATTTTTGTAGATGTGTTTTTTTATAAATTTATAAATTATTATTAATCAATAAATTCACAGGGAGAGGAGATCGTCGCTGAGTCCGATCGCGTCAAGATCGTCCTCAGGGAGGAGCCCAACCAGGTCTACTATGCCGCCCTCGAAATCAGAGTGAGTCGATCCATTGATTTCATATTACACTCTACCGTACCATCAGTACAGTGATCAACCGTACTCACACTGGATTTTCACACCATTTTCTAGCGATCGATAACTGATTTTAATTCCTCAGGAGCCCACGAAGGAGAAGGACGCCGGCCAGTTTGTGTGCACGGCCAAGAACGAGTCCGGCAAGCTCACCGCCACTTTCACCGTCAAATTCGAGGGTACGGTAACTCGATCAATCGACGATTGACTTTTCACCGATCATCAACTGATTTTATTCCCTTGCAGTTCCCCAGGGCGCTCCCACGTTCACGAGGAAGCCCCAGATCCTGCAGAAGACGTCCGACTCCGGCGATCCGGCCATCGTCTTCGACATCGGATTCCAGGCTGACAGAAACCCCGAGGTACGGTAGACTACGGTAGTCGATCGATATCTTATGGGTACTGTAATTTGTATCATTTGTTATAGATAACAAATGGGTACTGTGTTAGATTGTAGTATTCTGGAAATCTCATGCAGTTCCATAGGCTCTAGTTGTGCAGCTATCAGACAATAGAAACCAGCAGGGAGATGCGAAAACCAGTAAGCGTTTATCGCAAGTGTGTGATATTTCTTGCGCGTGCCGATGGCAAACAGATGTATCGGTGTCCTCCTCTCTTCTCCAGAGTATTGTTCCCCTCTCTTCGTTCCGCATTCTCTCTCGAAGACCAGACAGGGCAAGATTGTGTTGAAGGAGGAGAGAGTCGGATCAATCTTCTGAGAGGGGCGAGGATGCATTACAATGAGTGCATCCTCCCTCTCTGCCAGTGTACACTTGTGATTTATGAAAAACGGGGTTGCGGAATCGATTAGACTAGCGGGTTCAAGAGGTGGAATGAAACAATACCTTAAATCTATTGAAGCTGAGTATACAACTATTCAGGTTATCTGGATCAACGCTAAGGGAAAGAAGATGAAGGAGTCGACCAGGATCAAGTTCAACCTTTCTCCCGACGGCGGAGCGAACACTTTCACTGCCCAGCTTGAGCTTAAGGTGAGGAGAACTAAATATGGCCTTAACCTTCTCCCTAGGGAAATCATCTGAGGAATGTTATGCAAAGGCGTTGAAAAAACAAATCCTTAACCATACCGAAGGAACTGTACTCAGAGAATGAGATTCGTAGAACCATCTAGGAAAACCGCATTCTGACAGTTCGAACCTCTCAAAAACAGCATTCTCCTGATTCAGTTCGGATATTTCCCATATCCCCAATCCCCCTTCTTCCTCCCTCGCTCATTCTCTGAGTGTTTACCTCGTCTTTTCCCTCTTCTTCGAGTCATTTCTTCCCTTCGGGTTCATTCAGTCGAAGAGAAAACGGGCCCGTTGAATCTCAGAGAACATTAGGGACGTGCGCAAATGTCAGCCACCAGAGAGGCGGTACTTTGTCTAGATGGTCGAGCACCGGAAATGATTTAGTAAGAAGGTTAATCAGACCAGAAAATTACTATTAAAGTTTGATCGCTAATTAGTATTTTAGCTAATTAGCTAATTAACTAATTTCAGAACTACAAGGCGAAGGACTCTGGCACGTACACGTGCAACATCAAGAACGACGCCGGAGAAGCGAACGTTGAACTGACACTGAACATTGAAGGTTCGTGTCGGCAATGCTCTTTGATCTTTGATATATCGATTAGTTACTGTGTTATCAACCCGTCCATCCATTCCCTGAGTTTGACTGTTCTCGCTGCATCACACTAGAAGCTTGTATGCTCGGTTTCCTCCTTCTTCTACTTCTCCACTTCCACTCACCACTTCCAAGCACGGATATTTACGAGATACACAAGGGTGACGAAATCCAGCCTGCAGGAATAACATCATCGACTACAGTAACCTACCGTACTCACCTTAATACCACTCCACCTACCGTAACCCACACTCAATGTGCCATTACAGTATATGACGAGGACGGAAAAGCGGTGGAGTGAGAAGCTCCAGATTCACCACTTCAAGCACTATCCATTCCACCCCTCACCCACCCACTGTATATGCACCAATGTATCATTCACACACAATGTGGCGTCCCTTACTGTGAGTATCGTCGGTGTCTTTAAACTATCACGTCTTTGTCTGATAACGTTCACTGCACTCCTGCACATCTTCTTCTTTCAACCTGTTAAAAAAATCACAGAAATACAAGAAGATGTACGGGAGTGTAATTGCCATTGTTGTCTACACCAATGCATACCTAAAGACGATGCACAAAGTTTGTGTGGAGATTATTGTCCCCGTCTCTTCGGTGTTCCTGATCTTCTTCGGACTTCTGTTTAAAAATTGAGGAATTGATTCGGAAACGTCCGAAGATGCACAGGAATCTTATTGTCAGTCATTGACCAACCTCTACACACCTGGGGCTAGCTGGACGGGTTGATTCCACTCATGAGCTGTCCACTTCATTGGGTCCGGGTCGGGTACCTCTCTCCATATAGGCAGCAAGAGAGTGTGTGAAACCGAGAGAGTCCTCCTTCAATCTCTCCTCTCTTCTCAGGTCCTCTCGACGACGGTGCTGATGACGGCAGCGAAGCGTAAGAAGTGGAACGACGAAAAGGGAGAAGTCTCTCCCTCCCTCCCTCTCTCCCTCTTCCTCCCCTATCTGTGTATCGCCCCGTCATAAACTATCTATATGCTCATCCGACGACACCACCGCAGAATCCATGTCTATTTTCCGTGCTCGCCTTTATTCAATTTTCCAATTTCCACATTTTTCTGTTCCGGCGTTCCAGTCGCCACACTTCGTTAAATGATGAGAAAAAAGAGACTCGTTTGTTCCTCCGTCTTCTAGTCACTGTTCGTCTAGAGCCCCCTATCATTGAGGATGATCACTCGTTCCTCCTTCCCTTCCGTATTACCCCCTCCCCCTCCCTCTCCCTTCCCTCCTCTTTCCGGGAGACGTTCGTCTTCTTCTACTTTTCCCCATCACCGACCACAATGAATTTCCATTCGTTTCCCCTCTCTCTCTCTCCCTATTTCCTCTCTCCCGGCATTTTCGATAATTGGTATATAGGCGGATCGTTTCTTCCTTCCCACTCCCCCTTCCTCTCATCTCATAACACTCACACAACATATAGATGGTTATCATCTTTGAGAAAAAATTGGAATGTGCACATTGGTTGGAATTGGACGCAGTGGAGATGGGATGGGATACAGTAAGACAGAAGATATGACGGTGCAAGAATCATGGAATTATTGATCTCTTTGGTCCGAAGATTAGTTGAAAGGTCTCTCATAAGGAAGTCAAATGCTGATACCTGATATTCTCAATATTGGAATCGACTGGTCATCTTAATCATCTTATAGGTTGTTAGCCTCAATAGAATCGTAGCAAGGAACGAGAACTGAAGACAATTCCTCGTAGCAGAGAACAATGGCTGTACATTCTAGTCAGGACAATGCTCTCGATTACTGAGAAAGAGACTGAATCTGCCTTCTCTTCTTCTCTCCTCCTCCTCTCGAATAACAATAACTCGATTTCGGGCATCTCTGCGCCTCTTTTGACAATTTGACGTCAGATTCGACAGCTCATTCGACATCAAACCCATAAAAATGTAGTTTTAAATCCCTGAAATCTTCATTTCATGTCAATTTTCTCATTGTCCCCCTATCTCTTCCTTTTTCGTTCTCTCGGAATCAAAAGTGGGCGGAGCCTGCAGTCTTCCCCTTTTTAGTATGCATTCTCTCTAACTCCCCCTTTCCTCCCCGCCTCTCTCTCCATCTACACTTATCGTGTTCCTCTCGAATGATTCGTTGCATGTTCTCATCTCCATCTCGATCATCATCTCTTCTCCCCGTCATCTCTCATCCTCATCTCCATCACTCCTCCACGTACTTCTCTTTCCATTTCGTGCTCAACCCCCATCGAGAAGAGAGGTCGATCATTGAGAGAGAGGAGTCTTCAAGTTAGGAAGAAGGGGGAAGGAAGACCGACAACGGTATTGAGAAGTCTCGACTATGGCTTCCCGCTTCCCTCCTCTTCTCACTCCATGGTGTTCATTCCCTCTTTAATCTTATCTCTTATCCCTCTCTTTATCATTTCTCTACCTCCTTTCAGTCTTAGTCTGTTCTTGCTCTTCTTGCTCTGTGCTGTTTCGTCTTCTCTCCTATTGCTTTCCGACCCGTCGAGGTCAGATTGGTTTCTTTTTCCCTTCATTTGTTTGCCAGTTCAGGTCTCCTCCCTCTTGTCATGTCTCGATGATGTCAAGCAATGTCTCCATTGCCATCACCTCAACGCTTCCTCCAGACGCTTGGAACTCGCCGTACCATCCCATAACACAGGTTCGCAATGCTTTGCTCTGCTTTTTATTGCATAACGCGTTTTCGCACAATTGGACTGCGTTGAAGCGTTATTGAAGATAATATACTTTGCATATTGATTTATCTTCCTCCTCAGTGATGTTTCACTGAATCGATAGTCCCGCATAACATGCATTGAAAGAGAAGTTTTTCTAGAACGTCACGCGCCTTTTTGAATAGGATCTCTATCTCGAAGCTATCTCGTTTGCGTTATCTCTCGGAATCGCCGAATTCTCCTTATCAAAAAGGAAATTTGATCCTCGAGTGCATCCGCCTTCCAGCCTCTACTCTGGTTCTATTCCTGACATTTTCATAATTGTCGAAGCCGGGAAATGGCGAATCTCTAGATTCTACAGGATCTATCGTAGGCTAGATTCAGGAATGGAGTGTGTGAAATGAGAAGAATCTGACAATTGGTCAGAGAAATTGGTCACTGAGTGGCATCGTTGTTGCACTTCCCATTAGTTCAGCGCAAACCAAGCCAATTTCATAGGCTATTCTGGAACAATCTCTCTCAGTTTTCAAGGATCTCTCGTCTGGTCTAATTAACCGGAGAGCAGTTTATCCATAACTGTCCTATCTGTAATCTAGCCTTCAATTCAATATCCCTATGAAAGCGCGGGATCTTTGATATATTACTGGGATCATGAGGTACGAGAAGGACTTCTGCAGTAATGCAACACTTCTTCGTGTCGCATTGACCCGCAAGAGGATAATCACGGCGCAAAACGCAATAAGAGCGAGGGCGCCGTAGAGAGGTTTATGTTCTCACTCTCCTTATTTCGCGTGCTAGCTCTTCTCATAGAGTAGCGAGAGAGTCTGCAGAATGAAGAGACTGTGCTCTTGAAGAGATGTCAAGACTCGATGACATTACTACGTCTGCCCATTCTTTGATCCCCCCTTAGAACCCGTGAACTTCTCTGCTTCCTTTCTCAGAGGAATCCTCTTACACGACTGCATGGCCAGACAGGAAGCACGATGCCAATGATCGCAATCTCTCCTTGTTCTGACCCTCTCTGACCGGCGAGAGAGCATGCAAAATGGAGAGACGCAGACAGTCATACAATACTTCCCCACTACGAGCACGTCTCAGTTGTCATCTCCGATGTTCGGCCGACATTCACACGAATCTCACTCGCGTTTTTGTGTATCTGAGTGGGGCCAATTCATTGTTTTTCGACGAGAGCTCTCGATGGAGGAAAAGCAAGAAGGTATAAGACAGCAGGGGACAAATAGCTATCCATAACCTTGCTCCCACTCATTATTTGCGTGGTGATGATGAGAGGTGGAGTATGCAGACTACAGAGTAGCAACCTCGGGAACCAACAAACTGATATTTTAAAGACGACCCGAGTCTCAGACATAATGACTTCTTTTCACTTTTGGAGAACGAAATGAGTCAGTTCCGGACTGAGCTTTCTCAAACGGCGCATCTGGCTCCCAAAGTTCTGAATGACACTTGCTACGTGTCATGCGGCAAGTCTGCAGCCTAGTGATGAATAGGCGTAGGCTGGGGACCTGCAAAAAGGGGAAGTTTGCGTGTATGTTTCACAGAAAAGGAGTCCTTGGGGTTCTTTTATGCTGCGACTCACTCATCCATCAGAGTGGAGAAAGAGCAGATAGATAGGTCTGGAATCTCTCCATTCCCCTTGATCTTTCTCCCTCTCTGTTTTGATAGAGAGTAGGAGAGATTGAGAGATTCTTGATGGAAGAGGACTCTCGTCGCGGGTGAATGCCTCACTGAAAGGGAGAGGCTCCCTCTCTCTCGAGTCCCCTATCATAGCCCTAGATCTGGACTGGAAATGAAGAGGAAAGCCATCAGATACGGGGATGGAGAGGGGTGATGTCTGAATCTCTCCCTTCGACGGTCTCTCTGTCTTCTCTGACTGGGAGAAGCTTATGACGAATCGGGAAATGATTGGCAGAAGAATAACTGGGCGAAGAAAAGTGGCTGCAGAGAAGAGGCTAAGACTCGAAGAACGAGCGGAAGTGCAAATATAGCTGGTGTAATTCGAGCGGTAGAGTGTGAGGGTGAAGACCCTCCGAAGGTTTGGGATTAGAGGTGTCCTTTTGGGGATTGCGAACTGATGTCGGGCATGAATCATCGGCATTTCGACGAGGGATGAGCTTCAATTTGAGAAAGTCTTCGGCTTAGGATATCTAACCTTTTGATAATCTCATCGGATGTTGGACGAAAATAGTTCATCCATGAAACCATTCAACATCAGAGATGTATAACTGCACGTCTTTCAGTATTGGTGCGAGTTCGTATTAAATGAAAATGAGAACGAACCAATTGTGAAAAGTCTCATTCGACGTATGTAAACGAATGAAGAAGAATAGAAAGGAAGATACCAAACAATCTTTTCTTCTTCAGGGTATCGTATGGCTGATCGTCGCCTTCCTCTCTCTCGCCACGATCATCGGCAATGCGATGGTCGTCATCGCGTACAAAATCGAACGGAACATATCCAAACAGGTCGGTTTATCATCATCTGAACGGTCTTCAGCCCAGTCTAGGCTCAATTTTAGCAATTGTTACGCATTTATGCCTCAGAAATTGAGAAAACTGTCTCATCCTCATTACGCCCCATGTGCTGTATTGACAATGAATACGAATGGTCGTTCGCGCTCCGCTTATTGTGCGTTTGTCAGCGACTGTCTGCGAATACAGAGAACAATCGAAATGGAAGAAGCTTAGCCATCTTTAATCTTCCTCGACAGAAACATGTGCTTGCCTTAAAACTGAAATAGCATCTTCCATTTCCAATATTCCCTTCTTATCCGGTCTTCCCTTCCTAATTGGTCTTAGCCTAGACTGAAGAGAGGAAAAGAGGGCAAACACGCGAAAGACGCATTTTCTCGAACACAGCTGGGATGGTCTTTGAGAATGCCAATCTCGACTCGGATTGACGACCTTTCTGGAAATAGAACGACGTAGTAGTTGAAGATCAGAGATGAAGTTGATATGATCTAGATGTTTAAAATGACGTCGAGCGATCCAGGACTTCGAGAAATGAAACTAACGTGCATCTTCTAAGAATTTGACAGAAAAGGGTTTCACACACTGATTAATTGAGATTGGATGACAAGTGAAAATACTGCAGGTCTCAAGCAAGCAGTACAAATTTCTACAATGAGTGAAACATATGGGTTCTTCCGGGGAGCTCCAGAAGTGCCGATTGAATAACTATGTTGCAGGTCTCAAACCGGTACATTGTCTCACTCGCAGTTTCTGATCTCATCATCGGCATCGAGGGGTTTCCTCTCTTCACAGTCTACGTTCTCAACGGTACGTCGTTTCTGCTTGACCGAATCTGAGCTTATTCGGGGATGCCTACGTGTGTCCTGGTCATGAATAGGACTTGTTAGATGCATAACAAGTTATATGGAACCTATAAGGAACCAACTTTTGGCTTATTGAACATTTCGCGTATGGCCCATTGAGCTTCGTGGGTTTCATGTCCGATGGGCAGAAAGAAAGCAATGACATGCAGCTCTCTCGAGCGTGCAATCATTTGCCTTCCCTGCACTGACTCTTCTCTCTTCTTCCCTCCTCTCATATCAAGTCATTCCGGAAAGCGAAATTGAGAAAATGAGGCGAGAAAAGCGAAAAAAGGGAGTGGAGAATAAGAAATTGGCGGTGTGAGGGAGAGAACAAATTCGCCTCGTCACTCGTGTGATGCAAATTGGAGTGAAGAACGCACACATTCTGTATTCCTAGAGCCCACATTCGAAGATAGAACAGAAGTAGAAACAGTAATGGTAGAATTTCACAAGCATGCTCATTCCAGGAGAGCGCTGGCCTCTTGGAGCGGTCACCTGTGAGACTTGGCTCTTTCTCGACTACACCCTCTGTCTGGTCTCAATCCTGACCGTCCTTCTGATCACTGCCGATCGATATCTCTCCGTATGTCATACGGCGAAGTATCTGAAATGGCAGAGTCCGACCAAGACTCAGGTGAGGTGTAGAAGGTTGTTGAAGTATGGTGCGTTTACGAAGTATCCATTTCGGTATCGAACTATATTTGTTTTAAAAAAATTCTGAGAGAAAATTCTTGTGCTGCAGGATATTTTCTTTGTTTCTCAAAATTTATCCCGACTTTTTAATGAGAACTTTAGAGTGGCTTCGTAATATATTCTTCATAATAAATTATGCTTCACGGCAGATGACGATCATCTTCTCATGGGTCTTCCCTGCAATCATCTTCGGTGTGATGATCTACGGATGGTCGGCCATGACCGGATCGTCACACAGGTCAGCCGGGTTATAGATGACGGCTCTTCGAGGGTCTTCTACATTTCATGAATCAAACTATGACTAATCTACGTAATACTCCTCAACCATAACCAGTTTCAGCCCACTACTCACTGACTAACTTGTATAGTTTGTCAGTTCCTAACAAATTCTTTGAAAATCGGTAAGTTCCACAGGGCGCTGAGAGCTTCAACGCGACGGAGAGTCCTCAATGGGGCAGAGTAGTAAGTGACGAAAGTAGAGATATGTGTGCAGACAGTCCAGTCCTTTCTGACTCTCTTCGATTCCAATGCAATTTTATACTAAATAAGAGCATGGAAGTTGATAGAGTTGGTCATCCTCTTCTTCTCCTCTCTATGAACTTTGTCCGATGTCATTGAATGATTACACCATCTTGATTCACGTTGCCCATGCGACATTTTGTTCTGTAGACAGACAACACACTTCTCCTACTACATGTGCATGGTTCTTCTTCCCTCTGTTTCCATTCAACGTGCAATGATCAGAATTTTCGTTATGCTATGACTGACAAATTTTCTGATCACTGTAGACTTCTACCATCTCTCTAGCATGTTTCTTCTAGGTAGCAGAGTCGGGCTGGCACACCTAATGCTTTCCTCGGGGTTCTCACAGATCGAATCGCCTTTACTAGCACACAGAACCTGTCTCAAAAGAGGATAGCTATTTTCCTCGAAATTTTGTATGCATTTTCATCCTCATTTGGGACAGGTTTCTGTGAGAAGCATTAGATTGATCTAGTCTTTGCGAATCTGAATCGTTTCTTTCAGCATGAGCGGTTCCGAGTGCTCCGCTCCCTTTCTGACGAATCCCTTCGTCAACATGGGAATGTACGTAGCTTACTACTGGACGACGCTAGTGGCGATGCTGATACTGTACAAGGTATGTTTCACAATGCTCTTTTTCTTCTCAAAATGAATATCTCTGTTCTTCTCTGTTCTGCTCTTTTCTCTTTTTCAATATTCGATGAAATAGAATGGAATCTCCCTATGGAGCGTACTACTGACGGGTGGAATGAAATCCTACTCAACTAAATTGAGAAACACAAAATCTGGTCTCAATAGTCTGTGTGCATCGGAGTTTCATACTCTTCCTCAGAGACTCATTTCAAGTTCAACTCCTCTGACAGGCGCCTAAAATAGACAAACGGGTTATGTGAAAGGCCATCAAAAGTCGTCGGGTGGGAGTTCAGTAGATGACCCTGGGGAATTGGAGGGTTGGTGAGAAGTCCAAGAGAGAATCGGACCAATTCCAGTGTTGTGGGGATGGGATCGCCTCTTTCTCTCCCTTGGAGTCGTAAAGGGCGAAAGAACATGCAAAAAGGAGAGAGTCAGACAGTTATTTCGAAAAAAAACGAGAAGCGCGTGTGTAGACAGTGCAATCAGCTCTCCCTTGAGACGAGAAAAGAAGACGGGGACGATATTTTTCACACTCGCACACACTTCCTGACTATGAGTGGGCTGGCAGTGGGGAATTTGATTGTGTCTGTGTGTGTGGAGGATGGATAGGCATGGGGAAGGATAAGGAACGAGTTGGATGGATGGTTTGGGGATGAACTAGATGATCAAGGAGTTACATATTTCGTTGGCATGAGTATTGGATTGATGACGAAAAAGAGATGGATGGTTTGGGGGAAGAACAAGAATGGGATAAGCCCTGAGTCATTTATTTTGAAGAGGAATAGGCTAGGATGGGTATGGAGATTGGGTTATTAAGGTTGAGCTGGATTGATAGCCCAACGTGCTTGGATAGATGGGAAAATGGGTGGAAGAATGGATGGTCAGGCAAATGAACAAGAGAATTAATGGGAAATCCATCAATTCAGGGCATCCATCAAGCAGCGAAGAATCTGGAGAAGAAGGCAAAGGCCAAAGAACGAAGGCACATCGCTCTCATTCTGTCCCAACGGTTGGGAACGCAGGTACGGAGTATTTCCAAGAAATCTAAAACAATAATTCAAGAATACCTAGAATTCTTTTTGACCAAAGAACTCAATTAGATGCTACGACTTTTGTTGAAGATTTGTTATGTCTCATACTTACTGTAACAGAGAACGCAGATTTTGCACTGCACTGCCCTGCATTCGATTTCCGATTCCCTCCTTTCAAATGCAGTTGTTGTTGAGCAGTGCAATTGAATATTGAGTATGAGAAGCCCTCTTAGTCCTCTCGTTCAGAAGACCTTTCCTCTCGAATCGCGCGCTATTTTTGCCCTTTTCATTCTCCGTTGAAGGCACAGAACATGGCTAGAACAGGAGATTGGATTGAGTCGAGTGTGTAGTGAGAAACGAGATGCGAATAGAGGAAAGAAGAGAGATTCGTACCATGAAGAGGGAGGGAATGAGGGATTATCAATGGAAATACAGTTTGAAAGTCCTAATAAAATCAAAGCAAGATCTGCTACATCAAGATTACTAAGTTTCATCGTTGTGAGATTCCTCTTCTTCCAGGTTGGAGTTTCCCTGATGCTACAGTCTGAAAAGGAGAAGGAAGAAGAAGAGGAAAACGCTAGGAGGGATAGTGGATATCATACAGCTGCGCCGGTAAGCAAACTCCTTGTTGTGAATTTGTTTCGATTTCGAAAAAAGAGAGTTGCATTTCTAGAGAAGTTCGCTGATAGTAGATTTGAATGGCATGGAATGTCCTTAGATGATCAAAGATTAGCGGAAGTGTTGCACGTCAACGTCCTTTGCATGGCCAAATCGTTCCTCGTCTTTCTCTACGACTCTCTCACTTCCTCATTCTCTCTCATCTCCCAAAAAGAAAATAGATCATGTATATTCAAGAGAGTCAGACTCCCTCTCAATGGATATAGAAGAGAAAGGGAATCGAGGGAACGAGATTATCTCCTCGTCGTCTTTCTGCTCACAATTCACTTATGAAGGACAATGAAAAGTGTCCATCCAATCTGAGAGGAGAAGGAAGGCGAGGGAAGGGGAACCGACAAGAGAGAATTCGTAGACTAGAATGACCACAGGGATTAGAGATGCTGAATTAAATTGTATTTCATCGATTTTTTTAGCATGAGGAAAATGGATGATGATGAACTACTGAGAATTGTGAGATAGATCTCAATTTCTTGAAACGAAACCATAGAAACTCTCACAAAAAGTAAGAAGTTTTTGCGAGTTTCTCTGATTTCTTGAAGTTGGTTTGCCATTATACTTTTTTTTCCTGATCAGATATTCAAAATATCAGCATCTCGTGACTTTGAAGACCTTCTCAACAAAAACGGTTTCAAAAAGCAGACGTACTGTGAATTCAGGTATTCGGAGAATTTCTCAAGTTCAAATGTCTAACATGCAAAGCTATTCCTGAATAGAAGATTTCTTGAAGTCTATGATGGGCACACAAAGTCCAACGAAACTAACTCGATCATAGGATGTGGAAGTATCTGCTTTTTATATTTCAGTCGTGATAGTGAGGGATGCCATGCGCTAACATTTGAACTAGAAAGCAAAATATCTGCTTGAAAAAAAATATCTGAAAAGTTCTCAATTATGTGAACTCGGACAAACAAACTGGACTGTACAAAGATGGTTCACATGAATTCAACGCCCGATCGCATACGTTTAAAAAAATCGGTTATGCGAAAATAAGAAAGTTACTACAAGCATGTTCCATCCTCTAGCATGCTCTCCAGTAATACTCAATCAAAACTCCTTAGAAATTCGACAAAATGTTCTGGTTCATGGTGAGAAAATAAAAAAAGGCGTAGTAAAAATAGCATGAAATTGCCACCCAGCACTGCACGTACTTCATCCTCTTGCTCAAACCTTTTTCATACTCGAAACCTTTATTGAAGAAGACAACTATTATTGAAGAAACCACCAAAATAGAAGAAACCAAAACAGTACCAGCATGAAAATATCCTTTGCACATCCTGCATCCACTTGCTCCATTCTCTTTCGCACTGGATTAAAAAAAACAATTCTTGAAGAAACCACCAAAATAGAAAGAAACCAAAACAGTTATATCTTCAAAATACTATGATCCATACTACAAGCATGACAATCCCTTGCATCCAGTCCTGCATCCACTTGCTCCATCCTCTTGCATCATTCAGCATTCAGTATTACAGCATCAAAAAATTTGTGAGAATGTGCTGATTCAGGATGAAAAAAATTAAAAACCTATTCAAAATTGCATGGCAATAGTATCCCCCAGCATTGCACGTCCTGCATCCTCTTGCTCCATTCTCTTTCATACTGGATTTTATAACTATTATTGAAGAAAACACCAATATAGAAAGAAGCCAAAAGAGTTATATCTTCAGATTACTATGATCCAGAATACAAGCATGACAATCCCTCGCACGTCCTGCATCCACTTGCTCCATCCTCTTGCATCCTCTTCAGTTGCAGACGTCAACCGTCCACGGCGAGAGCGAGCTGAATCTTGCTGTGATCCAGGAGGAGAAGAGTGTGATCAGCCATGTCGAGAGCCACGTCGAATCGAGGAAGAGCAGCAGCGATATCGAAAGAGCTTCGTTGAAGTTGTGAGTTGTTTAAGATTAAGCATACTCGGGAGTTCTGCGTATGGAAATGCTATAAAATATGGCTCATAATTATATTCAGGTCAATCGGTAAGCCCGAGACAGTCCAGATCCGGGCGGATTCACCCTCACCCTCGGATGGATCGATAACTACGGCTACCGTAACCCGACTAGATGCGGACCCTTCGAATAAGGTAATTCGCTGTGTCTATTGCATTTGATGATGCGAACAGCTATCAATGTTCCGCTTTGGCGAATCAGATAACGTACTAATGCACTGCACTGATGCTTGACGTCGACTTTCAGATGGATCGATCGGATTCGTTGTCTTTGTTGTTCAACGAGGACGATGACCTCTCTTCCGTCCTCCACTTCAAGACCCCTCTCCATCAGTCTGACTCCATAGCAGAATCAAATAGTTCATCGATAGGCAAAGAATCGAGACGCTTCAAGAAGGTGCTTCCAGCTATCTTGTCATAATGCAACAAACGCGAACTCGTTGCCGCTGAATTATGTGATCGCAACGTCCTAACCTCGAGTCTAGTTTCGGAATGGGAAATGATGTGGGAGTGATGTTGCGAAAGGACTATTCTTGGAATATTCCCTCTTAGGGATCTTAGGGATTTTGCAGAACACTTAAAGCTGAAATGTGAGTGAATATCAACAATGAATTTGGAGAGCAAAAAATCGGGACGGAGCTCCGCCCGATCGTCAGCAAAGAACAACGGAGCATCCGCGAGAATAGCCAGGAAACAGATGGAACAGGAGAGATCGAGGACTCCGTGTAGAGTGGAGATTGAGGAGACGGTAAGAATATTGATTTGATTGTAATCGATATCTGAGGACTTGGAATTATGGTAGGATACTGTAACTGATCGCAAAATGAGTTGAAAGTCTTTCGATGCATAGTGTTTTGATGATGAGGAAGGGATACGGTACATGTACGGTACACAATAGAGAACTGCACGGGTATCGATTGATGTGGTGGGAATACGGTAGGTGTACGGTATTCAATCGATGGTTGTGAGAGATACTGTAGGAGTACGGTAATCAATAAAAACTAACTGAAACTCTATTGATGGGAGGATACTGTAGATGTGCGGAACTCAGTCAATTGATGTGGAGGGGATTCGGTGGGTGTACGGCACTCAATCAATAACTGAACGAGTAACAATTGACGTGGGGATACTATTGGTGTACGGTGTTCAATCAAGAACTGAACGTGTATCGATTGATGTGGGTATACTGTAAGAGTACGGTAGTTAATCAAGCACTGAAAGTGTGTCGACTGGTGGGGGATACTGTAGGAGTACGGTAATCAACCGAGAATTGAACGAGTATCGATTGATCTGGGGTACTGTAGTAGTACGGTAATCAATCGAGAATTGAACGAGTAAAGGTTGATGTGGGGATACTGTAGGAGTACTTTAATCAATCGAGAACTGAACGAGTATCGATTGATGTGGGGATACTGTAGGAATACTGTAATCAATCGAGAATTGAACGAGTATCGATTGATGTGGGGATGCTGTAGGAGTACGGTAATCAATCGAGAATTGAATGGGTTTTGATTGATGTGGGGATACTGTAGGAGTACAGTAATCAATCGAGAATTGAACGAGTATCGATTGATGTGGGGATGCTGTAGGAGTACGGTAATCAATCGAGAATTGAATGGGTTTTGATTGATGTGGGGATACTGTAGGAGTACAGTAATCATTCGAGAATTGAACGAGTATCGATTGATGTGGGGATACTGTAGGAGTACGGTAATCAATCGAGAATTGAATGGGTTTTGATTGATGTGGAGATACTGTAGGAGTACAGTAATCAATGAAGAATTGAACGACTATCGATTGATGTGGGGAGACTGTAGGAGTACAGTAATCAATCGAGAATTGAACGAGTATCGATTTATGTGGGGATACTGTAGGAGTACGCTAATCAATCGAGAATTGAACGAGTATCGAATGATGTGAGGTTATTGTGTTAGTTGGATGCTCAATCGAGAACTGCAATACTCTGATGACATAGCCAATTCATTCTGCAATTCATGAATGCGATGGGTTTCATTCCGGCTTCGAAATAGCCTGGAACGGAACAGCTAGGAATGGAGGGGCTCAGATTCTAGAAATGAGGATAGTGGCAATCTCGAAATCAGTAATAATGAAATCTTCCCAGCAGTTTGACGACGAGCAAGAGCAGCCGTGCACTTCCTCTCTCTCCATCCCCGATCGCCCTCTGTCTCGAAGCGATCGATGGGTTGTTTCGATGAGACAGAGGATAGCTCGAGTACTCACTCGACGGAGATCCACCTGGAGAGATCGGTCGCCCAGTGTTTCTTCGTGAGTAGTTTTTACATTCCCTTTCTCCTGCATAAGCCGTCTAATTTTTATAAATGCGACGGGAAGTCTTATTACCTTATTACGCCATAAGTTCACTGTGGGTAATTGAGTTGGCAGCTGAATACTTGCCCTCTATTAGTACACTGATCTCTTGAATGCCTAGTTGTAGGGAAGTTGACAGTGATGTAATCGTCTATTCTCGGAAACTTGTACTATTCCCATTGTCCCTTCTCCCTATCATTGCGTGTCCTTTCCGTTTATTATTCAAATGAGGATCCCTTCTCAATAATCTCTTCCTTCCCTCCTTCCTCTCCAACGCTTCTGTCATCGTTATCACCAATATTACGATTCGTTTCGAACACTATAACAGGGGGCGAGTGAGCGTGAAGAATTGAGAGAGTGACGAGGCGGTTGGAGGAATTTGCCCTTTACATATAGAAGCTGATAACGGGCCACTGAACACTCAATGGTACGGAATGGAGAGAAGAGAGTGAATGACCACAGAGAGCGATGACCACTGTACGAATGGTGTTAGTCAGCAGGGTAGATCATCGGAGCTTGTTTTGCGGCACTGAGAGATCAAAGGGACTAGGAACAGTCACTGATGAGACTAATTAGTCAACGTAGACCAATCACTTTCACCAAAGTAACAGAAGACGACATTGAAATTCAAAAAATTGCCAAATCATCCTAATCGGAGAGATTTCAGTAGTTCCTCTTCTGGAGAGGGAGAAGAAGTAACGGAAGTGCCGACCAGAGAGACGATCAAACCGAACAGTCGAAGGGAATCAGCCAGGGATTCTCAACGAGGAAGCAACTCACTCGCTCCACCGACCATTCCACAGCAACAGACTCAGCAGACACTACTCAGCCCTAGCAAGTACGGTAGCTTACATAAATCAGAAGAACCGTACCCTACCGTAACTATCTCCTTTCAGTTCTCGATTCTCCGTCTCGCGAAAGATCTCCTCCTTTGGAAACTTCACAAGAGAGCGAATGATCACGTCGATTTTTGGACCGATTATCAGTCGGTTAGTGATTGATTTACTGATTCTCATTATGAAATTCATGTAACTTTCAATGGATATTTGACTCTTTGTCTTTATCCAGATCACGAAAGCCAACCAAGGCCGAGAAACGTGCTCACAAAGCTTTCCGAACGATCACTTTCATCGTCGGATTCTTCGCCATTCTCTGGTCGCCCTACTACATTATGGTGAGCACTTCGCACTTTCAGATTGACGATGTCACCTTGCCGAAACTAGGGAAACGATACGTGAATTACGATGAAAAAAGTGTTGATATCCTAAAAAAAACGTACCATTTTATTCATAGTGCATGAATAATCTATGAAAATCAATAAGATAGGTGTTGATTACCCAGATATTATCGGAAAATATAAGAATTGCTGCCATTATAAAAAATCCTCCTGATAAATCGTATCAAAGCACCGATTTAGTGAGTATTAGGTCTCTTGACAGAAACACCCCCACGGTAACTGCCATTACTTCAGCTTTGTGGTCCTCAGTGTAATCGTTCGAGCTTTTTCGCCGTGATGCGAATGTGCGTGTGAAACAACGGAGAATCATTACGATTTCGTGAAAGACCGTCCGACAGATTAGTCATAGGTAGAGCAGTTGAACAAGTGAAACGGGGAAGGTCAGCTATTCAGAGAAGATAGGTGCAAGAAGGTTCCATGGCACTGACAAAAAAGCGAAATCATCACTCGGATGGTTGCACATTAGACATTGAAGTGATCGGACAAGTTGAAAGGGAGGTAAAATGGAATTGGAAGAATGAGAGGGAACGACTTCCGGTGATTCAGTGAACGAATAAAGAGACGAATTAGCAGATTAGGGAGAAGAAGCACGAATCAGATAATTTTTACCTAGTTCAAACTGCCAACAGTCAATTCAGTCTGCATACTCCATTCCAATGATTCTACAGAAAGGAAAGGGTAGTGAAATGGAATCACCGATTGTGACCTTCCCCTCCCCAAGAAATGTCAACCATCCCCTCATTCCAGGCAACAATCTACGGTTTCTGTCGAGGAGAGTGCATTCCGACCACTCTCTACACCCTCTCCTACTACATGTGCTACCTGAACAGCACTGGCAATCCGTTTGCATACGCTCTTGCCAACAGACAGTTCCGATCGACGTTCCTAAGAATGCTGAGGGGCAATTTCAACACCCAAGTTTAGGAGTCTAGCTCAATACAACCTCAATGATACACTTTTCACCTGTCAGGGACTAGAGATCGTCGAAAGATACCGTAACCTTTCTTCCCTAAGTCCAAGCAATGAGAATTCATTAGACCAAACCGAGTAAAGCTCTCCTCCCTGCCCTCTCCCCTCCTTTATTTATTGTCCCTTCGCTAGGCACACAATTTCGTATATTTATGATCGTCTTGATTAAAGTGTGAAAGGAAAGGGCAGGCTCTCCTCAGATATCATGCTCTTTTGTGGGATAAAGTGGAGAGGAGGGAAAGTGAAGAATGAGGAGAGTCCACACTTTCTCTGCTCGTACAAACCAGGATCATTCTGCAGACCAATTTGCCTACGGGTTCAGAGTTCCCTAACCCCGATGATTACCGTATACCTATTCATCTTTGATCTCACTAACTTTGCTAGACAGAATCATGCCTAGTGTATTCGGACCATTGTTGTAACAAATTATACCAAATAATATACTGTGTCAATCAAATTTCCAATTGTAGTATCGAAATCTACTTTAATTTACCCGTTTTCCCCCGCTACTGGTGATCTCACACCCTTCTTTTCAGCCCTGGATATCGGTTATCGCATGAATAATGTACTCTTTTCCCCATCCACTAACAAACCTTTTCGTCTATTATAGTCAATATTTGCAGAGCACCATCGATAAAGTTATTTATTTATATTTCAGTACCTTCTCTAACATGGAATGGCATGGAGAGGTATTCCAATCGAAACTTGAGCCTTGTCAAACTAACTTGCAGTAACTACATATATTTCGAGCTCGTAAAATTAAATCTTACAAGAATTTCTGCGTTATTCGCGGCGTATTCCTGTATTACGGTAGAATCTTTCAGCCGTGAAGAACAATTGCGATTTTAACAGAAGGTGATGCATTTCACACGAATTTTGTTAATTATGTGGCTCAAAATCGTCCGTATGAATCCTGTTGATTTTCGGATGTTCCTGGAAGTGCCAGACACTTTTTTCTCCCAGCTAAGCTCAATTTTTATTTCATCGCTTTCATAAGCCCATCACTAAGCACGTTTCGAATTGTTCATTTAATGTAACATCTTCCTTGTCTCTTTATTTACCGATTCATGTGTATTCTCAACAGTGCGAGTACTCAGAGTGCCCGCCTGCCCTCAGGGACTCCCGGCGCGCTTTCCCCTGAGCGGGCGCGGAGAGATTGTAGCCTAGCACGTGACGAAAGAGCGCTCCCAAAGAATCGATGGAGAGCTAGGGATCGCTGGGGGTGGAGAGCGGGCAGAGAAACGAGAGGCGGGGA
>LS512711.1:98122-114694 GCA_900490845.1 Pristionchus japonicus | reverse complement strand
GATTTCTTCTGCTGTCTACGGATGACGGAAGACTCCAGAACTTCGGGCGTATTCAATCTCGCCGACCGTGATCTTAACGCCAATCCATGCATAAGGTACTGACATCTTACTGGAAAAAATCGATAAACTAATTGGACTACCGTAATCACTACCATTTGAGGATTTCTTCTGCTGTCTACGGATGACGGAAGACTCCAGAACTTCGGGCGTATTCAATCTCGCCGACCGTGATCTTGACGTCACTCCATGCATAAGGTACTGACAGCTTACTGGAAAAAAATCGATAAACTAATTGGACTACCGTAATCACTACCATTTGAGGATTTCTTCATCTGTCTACGGATGACGGAAGACTCCAGAACTTCGGGCGTATTCAATCTCGCCGACCGTGATCTTGATGCCAATCCATGCATGAGGTACTGACATCTTACTGGAAAAAATCGATAAACTAATTGGACTACCTTAATCACTACCATTTGAGGATTTCTTCATCTGTCTACGGATGACGGAAGACTCCAGAACTTCGGGCGTATTCAATCTCGCCGACCGTGATCTTAACGCCAATCCATGCATAAGGTACTGACATCTTACTGGAAAAAATCGATAAACTAATTGGACTACCGTAATCACTACCATATAAGGATTTCTACGGCTGTTAACGGATGACGGAAGACTCCAGAACTTCGGGCGTATTCAATCTCGCCGACCGTGATCTTAACGCCAATCCATGCATAAGGTACTGACATCTTACTGGAAAAAATCGATAAACTAATTGGACTACCTTAATCACTACCATTTGAGGATTTCTTCATCTGTCTACGGATGACGGAAGACTCCAGAACTTCGGGCGTATTCATTCTCGCCGACCGTGATCTTGAAGCGACTCCATGAATGAGGTGCTTACTGGGAAAGTACGACGGCCGCAGCAAAAGAAATTGCGACTGACCTATTTTTATTTTTATTGGGTTTCTGTAATTGATCCAGAACTGAATGACAATTGAAATATAAAGAAGGTTACTCAATAATTACTAATTACGACGATTCTAGGGAACCTCGCATTCTCTCGACCATGAGAGCGTCGGCTGATGCATCGAAGAACATAATTGGACTTCATTAACGCCCAAAGAACAAGAGAACGACCCAGTACGACGGAACTCATGTCAATTCGAGGGCAATAAATATGAAGTGCGATTCCCCACCAAAGTCCTTCATGTGTGACCCCAATATTTGTTGACTCGCTGTAAATGACCGTTTTGTTTCTTATGTAGTGATTATCTTGGAAGAAGGCCTTTTAATGAGGGTTGATCCTTCTTCTCCCCTTTTTCAATTACCCTATTGCCCTCTCGTAACTTCCCCTTCTCGTTTTCCTAAACAGAGAACAGCATCTCTCTGCATATCTTCGCCCTCCTTTCGTGATAATTTCCAATTCTCTTCGATTGACAACATGGTGAGCGACTCCCACCCCTCTTTTCGGATTTTTCGAGTCCGTGGGTGCATGTTTTTGGCTTTCGGCCTGTATTACTCTTTCTCTTCCCGCCTCGTGAGATTCTTCGCTTCAAATCCTTTTCGGCTTCTCGACGAAACGGTTAGTGACCCTCACCCACTCCTACTTCCACGAGGGTGGCTCGTGCTTGCATGTTTAACCTGGGATTCCCGAATTTCGGTTCAGTATTATATTGTGGCACAAAAAAGTGACGCGTGAAGCGAGACGCATCAAGCTCTGCCAAACAAGTGCCGTGTGGTAATACGACTGAGGAAACCTTCTCTATAGACGAACGCGTGTAAAATGGGAGCATGGAAAACTAAGGAAATGAAAAGTCAGTTCACAATCAAATAAAGTGCCATACTTCGGTAGTCGAAAGATGCGAATTAACACCACACTCGGCATACACGAACCTCCCTCACTTTCACGTGACCTCCTCTTCTAAAAACACCTTTTTCCGTTTTATTGTTTACATTCATCCTGCGAATCGACTGTGCGTTTTCCCGCCGAATAAATCAGCCGCGATTATTTCGTTTTGCCTCGATTTAACGCGCCTCGAAGGAGCGTACGTCCTCAATAACACGAGAGGCCTCTGCGCCCACATTGTCACGTCCACATTGAACGTTCCTCACTCTCCACTCCACTCTCCTCTCCAATGCGCGCACTCCACATCAATACTCCAATGCGCCCTGCGAATCGATAGAGTGGGAGACCGCGAGTGTGTTTGTGGTGGCAGAGAAAGAGAGAAAGAGAGAGAGAGAGAGAGAGAGAGAGAGAGAGAGAGAGAGAGAGAGAGAGAGAAAGAGAGAGAGAGAGAAAGAAGGACAGCAAAGTGAAAGTGTGAGAGAGAGAGTGGCAAGGAATATTCTGAGGATGTTTTTGACCATTTTGACTGCTCTTTTCTCAAAACTAGTTATGAATCATACTGGCATTGTTCTCTGGACTGAGGCATTCGCTGATGAGTTGTAATTCCAATAGAAATTGTAAATGTCCGTCCCTTTTCTCTCGATACCTTCATTGATTATGGAAATTCACTGCCTCACGCCCGACGAATAGTTCATTTTCGTCACATCACAAGTATATTGTCCCGTCACTAGTACTTTTTGCAATGAGTTGGAGAGTAGAGAGATAGAGAGAGAGGAGAGAGAGAGAGAGATGGAGTGAGTCGGGGAAATAGATGCCATGTGTCGTTCATCACCCATCTTTCTTACACTACTCTACTCTAAATCGCAATCTTCACTATCTTTGAGATGCAAATTTTTGATCTCTCTGCCCATGTTTCAGTAACAATTCCTAAACTCCTCCCTTCACTCTCACTTGTCTCTCTCGCCAACCCGCCCTCTTCCGTTAACCTCCAATCTCTCTTTCACCTTGATTCAGTTTGCACTGAATATATCGTAACTTGCAGAGTCATGGTTGAACAATGCTACGTGTACCATTTCCCCGATGACACGACAACTTCCGTTCTCGTCACTCATCAACTGCCGGTGCGTGTGTCAACCTCTGCACACCGTACAAAACTATTACCTTGCAGAGCCACGAGAGCATCGTACGAGGACAGCAGTGTAGAATGAGATGGTGCGAGGATGGACTAATATACTGGGCGATCTGCCTATTTATCGGCAGTTATAAGGTTTATGCTTCACCTAATCAAATTTCCTCTTTTTTAACTGAGCTAGAGAGGAAGGAAATGGAGAGAGTCAGACCATATTCCACTTATTAGCATTAGGCGAACAAACACATTCCAGGAAGCTAATGAGCTCAGACAGACGGTGAATAGAAAGAAAAAGAGGGCGGAGTACATCGCTACGCTCAATCTCCCCAATAATATATTCGCTGATCACCTAATCGTGTCGTTGCTGCCGGACGAGAATAGTCCGGTACGGAAGAGTCAATTTGATTAAATCAGTTGTGGAGGTTTTTACCGATCTATTATTTTCTCAAGTGGAGCTACCTCGTAAATGAAGATGAAAGTAAAGAGGCGCATGAAGAGACCGAGGGAAGTGACGTGGAGAGCGAGATGGAACCATCGGAATTCGATGAAGAGGTTAGAACGTACACTTAGTTCTCAGAATCACGGATATTTCAGCCTCAGTCCCCTCAGGGGATCCCCACGGAGGAATCAGCGGAGGCAGCCGTAGAAGCCGATGGTGCTCCCACAGATCAGAAGGAGCCGGAAGAATACAATGAGGTGAGATACAGCAACCGCTAATCATTAGATAGCCAGACTATCCCTAATAAGTACTTTTTCAGATCCGCGCGATAGACGACGAAGTGATCGAAGAGATGCACGGAGGTACGGATTCTGCTGACGACGATCAGCTGGGAGGCTTCAAGGACCAGGAGGTTGGTGATTCATTCATTCTCACACACCTGCGAAATCATCGAGACGAACAACTGTTATAGGGAAAGTCTAGCATATTATATTATTTTCCAGTCCCGAGCACTGAATGTGTCAAAGGAGCTACTGGATGAGCGATCGAAGAAAGATACGTTCGATGTGTCTGTCAATAAGAAGGAGGAACAGAAGAGTCCGATTATGGAGGAGAAGGGTACTTTGATTATGTCTGAGATCGGGAAAATTCTTGGAAAAATAAATGAATTATTAATTTTCTCAGGCCTGTCTTCTCCACCCCTGGACAAGTCGATGGGAGGGACGACTGACGGGAGATTGGACAAGAATATGGTGGTCGTGGAAGATGGACGTCGAAAGGATGATCAAGAGACATCGAAAGATGAGAAGTGAGGACCTACTCTGTCCTTGAGAGAAACGTTCTTGGTTTGTTATGCTGTTTAGCTTGACCATCACTTCAGTGAGTCTACTGACGAGGAGAAGAGGAAGAGGAAGAAGAAGGAGAAAAAAGAGAAGAGAAAGAAGGAAAAGAAGAGCCAGAGGGTGAGATTTAAAGAGCGGGCGGCAATCAAGAATCTGTATGATCAACATGAAATCTAAATTGTTCAGGAGAAGAAGAGGGAGCGACTCCATTCTGGTAGTGACAGCGATACGGCTGCGAAGAGAAGGAGAAAGGTATCCAGTGGATAAAAAAATTCTTCTGAATCGAAAATCATTCAGGATTCGCGCTCGAGAAGTCGTTCAAGAAGAGAAGGAGAGGGAAGAAAGTCGGGAGATGAGAGAGAGGAGAGGAAGAAGGATCGTAAGGTTGGCAGTTCTAGTAGATATTTTGAGAGTGGCCTAGGCTATACGGTAGTGAACGTACAGAGAAAGATGTTGACAATCAATTCTGATAGACCGAATCGCGCTCGAGAAGCCGTTCGATAGGAAGAGATGAGAAAGATGCGAGGGAGAAGACGAGGAAGGACGAGAAGTCAAGAGGATCGGGTGCAACACATGGCAGTTCACGCAGAGGAAGTGAAGGTGCCAGAAGAGAGAGCAGGAGAGATGAGAGAGGAGGTAAGTATTTTAATCGGACGCTTCCTGAGATAAAATGTCTCCTCACAAATTGTATACGCAAAACGATCGAGTGAAAGATCTAGGGGAAGTTAAAGGGTTGCATGGTGTGAACGACAGAGGCTTATATCGGTGAGAGTTCGAGAACGTCGGAAGGTGAGAATTCATAGGGCGAATGAACTAGCGAGTTATGAATGGAAAGTTCTCGATACTTTATTCCTAGAAAAATGATCACCCATAGTTTACGAAGATATCTCTTTTAGGTCGAATCGAGTATTCGAGTGGATACGGAAGTGATGAGACTCGCAGGGAAAGAAGAGAAGAGACAGTTTCCAGAGGTTCGGATTTCTATGGACTAAATTAGTAAATGCGCTCGCACTAGAAGTGTTTGACAATGAGACGAATTTTACAGATCGATCCGAGATTCGCCACAAGAGAATGCCTTCCCGAGATCTGGCAGATCGGAGTTGGTCGAGACAGAATGGATACTTGCCAAGCCATGGTTAGTCAATGTGTGATATGAAATCTAATGATAAAGACTCTTTCAGATCTGCCAACATCCCCACCGAGACGAACGTTTTCTAGGCTGGCGGGAAGAGTGGGTAAGCGGACTTTCGAATTGTTGGTGAAACGGCACGAATAGAGAGGCTTGAGCTTGTGACAGCGGATGGCTTCTGATGGCTCTTCTAGTCTGATAGTAGTCCCTTCTCGCGATATCAATTTTGACGTAGGAAAGTGATCACTAAACTGGGTCTTTTGCAGAGATCCCGCACAAAACGCACAGATCCGTATCAGACAGAGGCGGATCGGAGTCTGATGGAGGTTTGTTTATTCGAGAAATGCGCATTAGCTAATCGGGATTTTTTTGCAGATGATCTGGAGAGCAACAGAATCGTTGTGAGGAACCTCCCCGACACAATGTCGAAAAAGGAATTCGAGCTTCTAATGGGTGAGGTCGGAGGAGTCTTCGAATGTCAGCGCGATCCAGGACGATTGCCGCGTATCGGTTTCTGCAAGTTCTTCGACATACGGACCGCTCAGAACGCCATAAGAATGTTTGATGGCCAACTGTACCACGACCGCCGTCTCAGGGCCGAGTATGCTTTTGATAAACACCCAATCTCAAGACCGAGTGGGCGCTATGTGTATAAGCCTCTTCGTTAACCCTGACTGATTGCTAGCTAACATTTCTTGCTCCTCCACTTCACGTTCCTGATCGATTTCCCTGATAGGTCAGAAGATTGAACAGAATCTCTATATTAGTTCTCTGTATTCCCATTGAGTGTATCTTCCCTGTTTTTAATGGTCATCTGTTTCCAACACTTCTTCTTTTCTGATGTTCGCTTATATTTTTAGGGCATTATTGTACAACTTTGTTGTAAGCTTGAGTGTGCTTTCATTCTCCAATTTTGTCGATTGGTCACTTGTAAAGCTTATGTAACGATAAATCTATGCATTTAATTATATTTTATTGGTTGTTTAAGGAACTGATACCCAAAAAAGCGGAAGGATTTTCCAAAAATATCTCTTCTTCCTCTCGTGATTTGATCGACACATCATCACTACTTTTCATTCTACCTCCCGTTGCTGAACTCTAAGGAAGGAGCAGCAATTAATTCAACAATTTCCACAAAAAAACAATGAAATTAGACAGGAGGCCAAAGAGTGCCTCATTATCGCTTTGCTTTAGATATCACACGTCCACTCGGTCGATCTATCCAATTAATCTGGCACCAAGTGTATTATTGGCACTCTTGATTGTGTAGAGATTCGATCGATTATCATTCTCATTCTATTATCGCTATTCAAAGATCGCTTGAAACTAGCGAAATATAGAACTGCTCATGAAGAGGAGAGAATGAAGAGCCAGTCCTCGATACACCGAGTGGCGAAGGGTATACGGTGGCATTACACAACAGCAGAGCCGCCCTAGCTGCAACACAACTCGCCCCGCGAACAATCACGTGTCTTTCGATGCCAGTTTACTCATTTTCTGTAATAGTGTTCACTTCAGGCAGCAGTTACGCAATGCCGAGGAGGCAATCGGATCGAGGTTCGTTCGGTTCTAGCTCGATTTTCCCCTAGTAAGAGCTTGCTTCATTAAATGCAGTAGTGCCAAATCGCGTTATTCACTTGACCAATCGTGTAACAACATCCCCGCACCATAAAGATGGGTTCTTTTCCAATGAGTCACGAGCGTGCGATCGATATAATGTATGGGTTGTCACACAACCGCGTGTTGTTTACGCTAGAATAGAGAGCGTATGGGGGAGAGATAGCGAGGGGAAGAGTGCTCTGAGGCTACTTTCGAACATCTGACGGGGGTGATTTGCTGATATGGGTATCAAAATGCACCGATTTTTATTGATGATCTATGGAGTTCGTCGATTAGTCTTGAATATACAAAATCAAAGGGAATCGGGGCAAAAGGCGAGGGCGGGGCAGATTCGTTATTACTCTGAATTATGATCAGCGCTTCCAATTATCACGTGCGCTCGATCGCGTACGTTTTCTGTGAAGCAGTTCGAGTAGAGTAAGATAGAGAGAGAGGCGGAGGAAGGGAGGGGGAAGAGATCGGAGAAAAGAGGGGTAAAAGGCTGTTCATCATTCCCCGGCTCTCTCGCTGCAATAAACCAGCGCTGTCGTTACTCCTATTACTAAACTGGAGAATACGTGATCTCATTCAATTTTTTTGCACTCTCTCTTCGATTTATTTCTTGAGCCAAACAATCGATTCTCCCTTTCAGCAAATCCCTCTCCTCCTCAGAAGGAGATTCCTCTCATCACCGTGAGCTCGGATGAGGTTGGTCATTGATCTTCTTACAATTATCTGTGCCTTTTCCGAATACTGAAATGAATATTTCCCTTAGTCAAAGATTGGAAAGTCAAAGTTTGTGGAAAGTTTTTGGCAACTTGCAGGATTTCTGAGATATAAATCAATGAAATTCATAGGAAAGGAGCGAGAAGGATGGGCAATCTGCAGCCTCGACATTGGGAGGAAATAAGAAGGCCATGCGAGACAAGGTGAACGCTCACAAAAAAATTAATAGAATATCGTACGACCTACTCATAAACATAGACTCACCAACCCGCTCAGGTTCAGTCATCGAAGCTGCGAGGAGGAGGCAAAGCACGACGACCGAATACTGACCATTCGCAACCGAGAAGTGGTAGTCAGGTTAGATTCAAGCATCATTATAATCCATTACTTCGCCCCCGCTCTTCCACTCCCCTCACTGCAAATGCGGGCAAGATAAGAGGGCTGCCTATCTGTTCATCACTGTGAAAGATATTTTGTGAATATCGTTCTCGAAATATAATCCACTGTTTCAATCATCATTTATTCAGACGAGACCTGCCGGTCAGCAGCAAGCCACCCGCGGCAACAGAAGACACGCCTCCTCTGGTTCCGGCCACCCAGCAATTGCGGAGGTAGGGATACCTAAATTGACCGTGTAAATTCACTGAGCACAAGCAATGGAAATGATTCAATAACCTTGCAGAGTGCACCGGAACCTCCGAGACTGGGTGGACTCGTTAGTTGGGAGGATCGGGTCGGAGCATTAAGCCAGGTCTGTCAATCTAATTTATGAAGATATCTTATCTGTTCTATGAATAGGTAATTGGATAACTACCCATCTGTTCTTATCTGTCCTTATCTTATCTTTAACTTATCTCTTCTATGAATAGGTAATAGGATAGGAAAGTAATAGGTAATAGGATGAATAGGTAAAAGGAATGAATAGGATGACTTATCTGTTCTATGTTGATCAAACATTGCATTATTCAGAGAACTCACCCTCTGCCCCTAACACTCAATCAATACAAAGAACAGCTTGAAATTTATGGCTATGAACTGAATGGAAGGAACATCGATCCAATGGCGCGTCTCGATTATGTCGAGGTAAACAAATTCAGAACGTCATTTCACAGTAATATGTATTCTTTCTTTCCGTAATCATTCAGAAAGAGAGAGAGGGAGGGAGAGAGGGAGTGAGAATGAGAGAGAGCGGACACTGTTAGAGCAGAGTGTAGTACTGCCTACTGCCTTCTGCCGTGACTTATTATCACATTCTTCAGGCTCTAGCCTTCATCGAAAGAAGAATAAGTGAAAAACGAAAAGAAGATGAAGAAGAAGAAAAAGAAGATTATGATTATGATAATTATGATGATGATGATGATGATGAAGAGGAAGAAGTAGAAGATGAAGAAGAAGAAGGCGCTTCCACTACGAAAGGACATCGAAAGAACAAGGTATGCTTTTGAATCACATGTCCAATACAGCGTTTCCACTCCCCAAGAACAAGGTAAATAACAGTAGAATATCAATTGACAGCCGATAGTATTCGAAGAACTTTGCCGTTAATGCGAACGAATATGTTTCCTAGGAAACATCTACTGCCGAAACCGCTATAGAATCGCTTCCTGTTATTCTTCGCAAGAATGGATTTTACAAGAGCCCCGCCGAAAAGGTACTAGTTGATCCCGATGATATTGTCTTACGATTGTGCACGTTTCCTACATCTTCTATTGATTGATTATAATCTAACCATCCATTCTATACTAGTAACTTATTGACATCACAAATTCGATTTCAACCATGATCATGACATGAAAGCACTAATGGGTGAATTGTAGGAGAAATGTCGATTGTTTGGTAATGAGTCTGAGACGGAAGACGACGATGATCTATCGACGATACGCCCGATTGAGCAGCAAAAATTGAGTATTTATGATGTGTTAGCGAATATCATATATATATATATATATATAATATCGCTTTGAACAATATCATTAGACAACACAAAAGGTTCATGCGGAACCTCAATTAGCGCTTTATTGGGATCCTTATGGAATAAGATCGAGAGTACTATTCATCCTCAGGGTGATGCTGTCTCGAAGGAGCAACCCAAGCAGGGAACTGAGAAGAAGAAGGAGATGGCTGTTGAGAGTGGAAACACCGCCTCGAAGACAGGCATCGAAGGAAGACCCCAGAAGGTGAGCGAGTCTGATACTCATTTATAGTCTGCAAGAAATATTCAATCCCATTTTTATAAATATATATGCAATATATTACAGATTATCGATGTATTGCCGACAAAGAAAGGCTATCGGGAACCTCTGATTTCTCATCCTAGAGCTGATTTGGGACGAACGAAAACGAAAGAGGTCTGAGATCACGAATCTTACTGCTCTCTGTGTTGCGATAATACTCAGATGTAGTCAAGCTAACGTAGACTCCATGAAAGCTACAAAATAACGATACGTTTCAGCACCGAGGCCAGAACATTTCAAAGGATACATGTGTAGGCGGAGAAGAGTCTGCTGCTGTGGCAGGAAAGGTCGATTCGAAAGCAGTTGGCATCACAGGAGTGCCCCAGAAGGCAAGCGAGACTCACACTCATCCATTGGCTGCAACAATTACACTTATTTAACCATAAAACCTGTATTGCAGATTGTCCAGCCATCGCGGACGGAGGAAGGCAAGAAGCCCTACCTGAAACCTGTGGTTGCTGCCGCCGGAGGTGATTTGAGCCGAACGAAGAAACAGAAGGTGATAGTAGGCATAATTTTGCTCGCTGAACTGCAATTGAACTCGAAAGCTGTCGAGATGCAGAATATTCGATGAAACCTGCCAAATAGCGATATGTCTTAGCCCCGATTCTAGAAGGATGGAACCGAGAGATCGGAATACAGAGAGAAACACATCTCGGTGGCTGATGTGAGAGGGAGCAGCGTCTCCAAGGCTGGGTTGGAGAAAGGTATTGTAATTATATTCAAAACTTAGGTATTCTTCGCATACAATAATAATAATATCACTTTTCTCAGGCATGTCTTCCCTATCTCTTATCAAAACGATGGAAAGAAGAAAGGAAGTGAGATTGGATGAGAAGGTTGATTCCGTGAAGAAGGGACAAGAGAAGAGAGATCAAGAGGCCTCGAAGGATCTGAGGTGAGGGCTTACTCTAGCTTCTCGCAAAAACGTTTTTTTCTCCTTTTTTTCTTTTTCTTTTTCAAAACCCTCATTTTGCAATGGGACGCCAGAAAACAATCATGTATTAGAAAAATCGGGATACGAGGAAGGTGCAACAGGAAACATTGGATCATATCAAAGATATGCACGGGTGAACTCGATGTTTCTCTATGAATCTGTTTGGTTAAAGGTATTCAGCTAAAAAACCATTCAGGTCGAGTAATGGTGCGGAAATAAAGAAAATAGCTGATACATATCTGTCTACTGCAAATAATGAGAAGCCAGAAGTAGAGCAACAAGAGACGATTGATACGATGAAGGAGAAAGGTATTGTAATTATATTCAAGACTGGGATATTCTTCGCAAACAATAATAATATCACTTTTCTCAGGCATGTCTTCCCCATCCCTCATAAAATCGATGGAAAAAAGAAAGAAAGTGAGATTGGATGACACGGTTGATTCCGTGATGAAGGGACAAGAAAAGAGAGCCTCGAAGGATCTGAGGTGAGGGCTTACTTTTTATAACGATTAAGTTCCTTAGTATTCACGGCGGAAGCAATACCATCGTTTCAGAGACGTGTCCAGTGGTGATAAGGGACTCGAGAAGAAGAAGGAAGAAGAAAATGTCAAGGAAGAAGAAAGGAAGAAGAAAATGGAAGGAGAAAGGAAGAAGAGGGAAGAAGAAGAGAAGAAGGAGAGAAATAACGAGGATAAGAAGCAAGAGGAGAGTAAGAAGGTGAGATCACAAGAGTAGAGGACTGTTGTGAATAATCATGCATATCAG
Organism: Pristionchus japonicus; assembly: GCA_900490845.1. Classification (NCBI taxonomy): domain Eukaryota; kingdom Metazoa; phylum Nematoda; class Chromadorea; order Rhabditida; family Neodiplogasteridae; genus Pristionchus; species Pristionchus japonicus. Next base: position 103,042 of record LS512711.1, on the reverse strand, counting down.
GAGAAGAAGAGGGAACGAAGCGATGCAGGGAGTGACTTCGGCGATACGGAAGTGAAGAGACAAAGAAAGGTATGTTAAGGATAATGAAATCCTCTTGAATCAAAAATATCCTTCAGGATTCGAGCCCGATATGTCGTTCTGTAAGCGATGATTCTAAAAGAAAGTCGAGAGATGTCAGAGAAGAGAGGAAGAATGATGAGAAGTCGGGAGGGACAGCTCTTGTGCTTTCAGATGATCGTAGAGACACGAGTGATCAAACAAGAAGTGTGAGAGCAGTGGTCGCGAAAGGTAAACTCTTTGAACGGATTGTAAGGTTCTAATGTAAGAACAACCGCACAGACACTACGGCCGTGACCCCGAGGCAAGGGAAAGTGAGGGATATAGTGTGGACAGATGAAGATAAGAAGATGGACGAGAGATGGAGAGGTGAGAACTCATGGCTGTTACAGCGATTGGGTGGAGAGTAGAACCAGTCGGTCGAAGAGTACTTCTATAGTACGACTCTCCTAAAAAAGATGATCCATTCTCGAAATGGATCACAGACGAGTAGTGCTGCGCTAGTGCTCGGGTATTGATATATCTCTCGCAGATCGAACTGGGCATTCGAGCGAATTTCGCGGGGGCGACACTGGAAGAGAAAGAACGCCAAGAGGTTTGATTTTCGTGTTGCCAAGAGTTTACTTCTGTAAAAGTAGTCATATAAGAGACAAATCTTATAGGTCGCTCCGATATTCATCAGAAGAGAAACAGATCGCGGGATCTGGCAGATGGGAGTCAGGCGAGACATCATGGAGAGTCGCGAAGTCGTCACGATGGTTAGTCGATGGGTGTTATGGAATCTGAGGATAAGTGCTCTTTTAGATCAACCGAGCTCATTTGAGAGGATCTCGTCGCGGTCGCGGTTGAATGGACGAGTCGGTAAGTGGGCTTTTGCATTACTGAATCGGTACGGAGAGCTAGTGACTGCTGCTGGCTCCCACCCATTTACCGCTATTCTTACTAGTCTCGATCCGCTCTACCTTCCCTAATCTGCATCTCTTCCAGAGATTCCGCGCAAGCGAAGATTCGTATCAGGCAGAGGCGAATCGGAATCAGACGGAGGTTTGCTAATTCGAGAAATGTGCATTAGCTAATCGGCATCTTTTGCAGATGAACTGGACGGTCGGAGGATCGTAGTGAGGAACCTCCCCGACACAATGTCGAAAAGGGAATTCGAGGGTCTCATGGGCGAGGTCGGAGGAGTCTTTGATTGTGACCGCGATCCAGTACGACTTCCGCGTGTCGGATTTTGTACCTTCGTCGATGGGACGACCGCTCAGAACGCCATAAGTATGTTTGATGGCCAACGGTACCACGACCGCCGTCTCAGGGCCGAGTATGCTTTTGATAAACGCCCAATCTCAAGACCGCGTGGGCGCTATGTGTACAAGCCTCTTCGTTAGCCCCCATCGATATTTCACATTTATTGCTTCACTTCACGTTCCTAATCGATTATTTGAGAGATGATAAGATTGAACAGATCGAATCGTGTGTATTTGCACTCTGTTTAGTATCATTAATATCTAGCACTATTTTGTATCAACTGGTATCTTTTCCACTCTCGAGAACATTCTCGCTGTTTCAACAGTTAATGTATGCCCTCCTTAGCCACGCTTTTTGTGATCTTGTGTGTTCTAAGATCTACGAACTTCTAACTATGAACTGATCGCATAAAAAGCTTTTGCTCTGATAACGATAAACCTATGCTTTAAATGTATGTGTATTCTGCTTTTCTCCACAAGAATACCGATATCTTTTTTCAATACTGTTCTCTGAATGCATTACTCATTTTCTCACTTCTTCTTCTTTTTATTCTTTCACCTAGTCTCACGCCACCAATCTCTGCTATTGTTCTCGGCCAATTGCTTGGCCTCCAAGGCATTGAGCACTTCTCACCGCTCGTCCGCCACTTCTGTCCTTTCAAGTGCAAGTCCACGCGCATCTCTTCTATCTCCCTCTTCATCTCTTCCGTATCGTCGGTTAGCTTCTTCTCCGCATCTCTCACGAACAACGCCGCTCGATTCACGACCTCCTCGAGCTCCCACTCTCTCTTCCGGCCGTATCTAAGGCCGTATCTCTCGAGAGTGTGACCTGCCCCTTGCGATCGTCTTGAGGCAGCTTTACGGTCCTTGGTCAGTCAACAGCAGTCGAGAAGACTTGTTTGGTCATCGCCTCGACCAGAACGAGAGCGACGTTGCGTAGAGCAGAAGCTCTTCGAAGGCGATGGTCTTGTCCGGATTCACGTTCTGCAAAGGCGTCTCTGCGTTCCACTTATGGTCGACCGCAATCTTTCCATTTGGTGCATGCTCCTCGGAATCATCATCATCATGCAATGCATATCGAAGATGATGGCATGGAAAGCATGTACGGAAAAGAACAAAAAAAGAGAGGGAATCAATATTCAACCTTGTATAGCCCGATGTGCATGACACTTGCCCGACAGTTCGATTGATCAAGCGTTGAGTACGGTCGCTCAATAAATTTTAAATAAATCAATAAACTCAATAAATTCCTAGGTTCGATCCTCTAGGTGTTGAGCGTTAATGCCATTCGCTGTGTCTGTCTCTCATTTTCCCATTGTCTCTCACCCTGAAAGGTCCTTGAAAAGAACTCTTGTAAAAAGTTCGTTGAAATAATATATTTTATACGTTATGGAATTTTTCAGTGCCTCGCCAAATCCTCTCGTACTTCGTCTCATATTCGATTAACTCTTTATGGCTTCCTCTTTATGGAATCGGTATAGTCTCGTGACCGTTATTCAACATTCCTTCCTGCTGCTATCAAAACTTGACTACGGTATATACCCCGTGGCAATGTCAAACTACATTGGACGTGATTCCAAAAGTAGATTAGATAGAGATACTATCCTTGATACGGTTGATTACTATTCTTGAAAGGCCGTTCCTCATCGTATCTCTAGAGTGAGTACTCAATTGATAAGATTTGATTGTTTTCGGCGATAAGATCATTTAGCCATGCATTGATCGTGTGACTAGAGTCATTATCGATCCGTGCGAGGAGAAGTTCCGTGTCTTTTCGTCTTCCCCTCAACCACCCGTCATAGGATCCAGTCACGTAATTGAAGTAGTCTCTGATTTCCTGACGAGTCTCACTCTGCTTCATAGATTGGAAACATACGCTTGCTAGATCAGAATGGGATTTATTAATCGTTTACCGATCATTCAGAAACTGACTTTTTTGTTAACTCTAAGGCTACAGTACTCCGATCAGAGTAACTTCAGATGCATAATCGTTCATTCTTTCCCACATCCCCACCTCTTCTTTGAAGTGGGGCTTGCCTGTGGCAGACCTCATAAAATACTCTCCCATCTCTTTGCTGCAGAGGGGCTGACTTGTGGCGAACCCCCCTCATAAACTACTTCTATATAGGTGACGGGGCAGAAGTCTGGCAGACCCCTCATACTCTTTACAATCTAGCTCCTTGAGACAATAGAGACAAATCCGTGAGAGAGTGTGGGAAGTGAGGAGAGTGCTGACAAGACAGGGCTGCGCAGCCTCAGCCAAAGTGCCCCCTGGCTGTTCCCCTTGTCTCCACTTATCGCTCTCTGCTGACGTGAGACTGGAGTGATTGCTGGATTTAGGGGCGGATCGGCAGGCTCCGCCCCCCAAATCCAGCTCGCTCCGATCTCATTCATCACTCCATTCCATATTTTTGGTTCCAGTCTAAGTCTACTTCCGCTCCGCGAACAATGGCAACCCCTAAGCCTACGTGGTTTGTGGTGCATTTCCTTGGCTACGAGCGCTCCTTTTGGCTTGTAAGCCAGGCGCATCTCAAGGAGATTGCCCAAGACGGAGTAAGTGACTCGGACCCCTTCTTCACTCTTCTTCTTCTCCACTCATCAATTTCTCTCAGGAGCACTGGGACAACGCAATTGCTGGCGACGAGCGACCTATCTGGTACAAGGTGAAGGGAAAGCCGACGCGCTTCCACGGCCGCTGCTTGTTCCGAGGCAATCACAAGGTACTTCTTAGCCCTCGATCCGATTAGGCATCACTGAGTGTGGGGGTGTGTGGATGCTCGAGTGAAGAGTCATAAAGTTGTCGATTCAGGAAGCGAAGTCGTACAACGATGCCCTCACCACGCTCAAGAAGAGTCCAACTGCAGTTCTCGAGAAGGCGCTAGCGGCCAAGGTGTGCAATTCTGTTAATATTGATCTGTTTAGCGTTTACATTGGGGTATGGAAGCATAGTCAGCGATTCCAAAGCATCGCGGAGGGTGCATACGTACTACTCATTTAAGAATCCGACTGCTCCCTCCACTCGTGGTCTCTGCCGCCGGGCCCCACCCTCAGCGAAGGTGGACTCGCGCGGAATCAAGGTCCTCAACGTCGGCTGGACCGCAAACAAATGGCACGACCTTCTGGAGGTTCGATCTTGGAACACCTGATTCATGGTGTTTCTCAAAGACAACACTGCGTTTTCAGGACCCCGACTTCTTTGCCTTCATGGAGAGAATCGGCGACTATGACTTCCTGCCTCTCGAGGATTTCATCGATGCGTACACCATAACTAAGCCTAAGCCGAAGGAGGAGTCGTTGGAGCACATTCGTCGCGTGCTCTCGAACTACATCATCGAGGCAGGCTTCGGCAGACAGTTGGTGGAGGAAGAAGACGAGGTATGAGTCCCAGTCCTATGAGTTACAGTAACCTGAGTTAGCATGGGAATGATTGACAGTCACTTCAGGAGATGCCCGAACTCGAGCCCCAGCAATGACGTCGTCCATCCCATCAAGATTCCCCCAATCCCACTTCGTCACCCCCCCCCCCTTCAATCCATGACATCAAGACAGAGCATTCCCTCCTCCCAGTCCTTCTTCTGCTTCTAGGCCATTCCCCTCCACGAGACCCTCATCGGATCCC
>LS512711.1:12364-98022 GCA_900490845.1 Pristionchus japonicus | reverse complement strand
ATGGAGAGAGAGAATGGAGAGAGAGAGAATGGAGAGGGAAAGAGGGAGAGGGAAATGAGAGAGGGAGGAGAGGGAGGAGAGTGAGGGAGAGAGAGGGAGAGAGGGGGGGAGTTACGGTAGAGAGGGGGGGGTTACGGTAGAGAGGGTAGAGTGGTACGGTAGGGTGGTACGATAGGGCTAGAGGGCGAAGAGAGAGCGTGGGGAACGATGAGGGTGCTAAGTAAGACTTGGATGTCTTCCATTCGAGAAAGAGAGAGAGAGAGAGAGAGAGAGAGAGAGAGAGAGAGAGAGAGAGAGAGAGAGAGAGAGAGAGAGAGAGAGATAGAGAGGGAAGGTTGGAAGCAGTATCTATTTGAGAAACTACAGAAAGCCCGAAATCCCTTCCCGATAACGCTTCGCCGCTCTGAGATGAGTCTCTCTTCTCTATTAGAAACCAATGCCTTCCGGCTTTGCAAAGTACACTAATTGGAGATTGGACAGATACCCTCTTTTCTTTCTTCAATACTTCTTGTTTCTCTGACCTACGAGAGAGATGAATGAATCTCTAGCGAATCCACTTCACAGTCCAATTCAAAGTAAAATCAACTTCACAGTCTAATCCATCCCGGCCTCTATATATTATCACCTCAACGAGAATATGGAGAAGAAGGGAGACCAGAGGTGACAATTAGCTTCTCTCCCCTCCTAATCTCGCCTCCCTCTGCTCTCAGTTTCTGTCTAATGTCCACTTCACAGTCCAATTCGCAGTAAAATGCACTTCATAGGCCCACAGTCCAACCCACTTCACAGTTGTGAGGATCAGTAGCAGAAGGCTTGAATAGACGCTGTACAGGTGTAAATGGAAGAGGAGAGAGAGAGAGGGAGAAAAGAGGTGCGGTAAAACGGGGGGTGGGTACGGTAGCGAGTGAATGAGGAAAGCGATCAGTAAAACATGACTGTAGACCATTCTAATTCCATCAATGGCTGTTCCCCTCACTTCAACTACCGTTCTCTCTGCTGACACATTTGATGATGGAATATTCCCAGACCCGTAATTCTCCTATTTGCGAAATAAAGAGAAGGGGCGTGAAAAGTATGGCGCAATGACGGAATGGAATGATGAAAAGCCAATTCTCGATAAACAAAACATTGTGGTGATAAGGTGGAAAGGGTAAACGCACTCACACTAGCCGCCTAGCTGCTCTCGTCCCTTGAACTCCCCATTTACACTTCTCATTCGCATTTTCCTCTTTCACTCGCTGCGCAGCCAGGACATCGAGAAACAGTCATGCTGAGGATTTCTGGGAAAGGTGCGTTTCTTTTCTAGCCTAGTGTCTCTGGATTCAGGGCAAATAGTAGGAAGAGACGCCGTTATTCACTATAGGGTGACCAAATCTGTTATCAAGATCGTCGTTTCTCCCCCGATGAATACTCTTCTAATCTGATAAGCCAATGGGCTGCATGGAATCGATTGTTTGACTGGTTAACTGCGCGATCACGAGTGCTGCTTTTTTTAGAGAAACTGTGAGGAGATAGGATGAGAGAGATTGGGGGAGGGGACAAAAGTTCAAAGTCCATTCTTCATGTGACGCCTCTTTTTTGGTAACATGTGTATCACAAAGTGAAAGACTGCCCATAACGACAGTAATCGATAGTTCAAGTAGTGTAATCGATAGTTCACATCGCTTATCGCACCATCGCGTGTTGTTTATGAGAGGAACTGAGAAGAGAAAGAAAGAAGGAGAAAAGAGTGTAGGATAAAAAAGTCAACATCACTTGACCTCTCGCTTTCACTGTAATGAATCACTCTGTTCACTGTATGACCGTTCGAGCATAGGTTTTATTTGCTGTTTGTGCATGCTCCATGATAAGTTATCGTACATGTTTGTTCTTTCAACTCAGTAACAACAAAATTTAACATGCAGTCACTTCAGGAATGAATCCAGTGACACGATCTCGTCCGACATCTCGCATCGTAGGCCGTCCCATCGTCTTGAGCTCAGATGAGGTAGGCCATCGGACTTAATTTTAAAAAAAATAAAAATCGAATCATTGGTATGAATCCTTTTTCTGAATGTGAACTGTTCGGGGAACCCCCGGAATCCCCTCAAAGCTGTTATTGCAGGAGCTACCACCAAAAACACTCGACGATGTGCTCATACCGGAAAGAAAGAAGTGTTATGGTAGTGGATATCGACCACAATCGTCCTGCATGAGACAAGGAGGAGTTGAATTGCCGTCGAGAAACAGCAATGATCCGGTTAGATTCACACGAAATCCCAAAGTCTGTCATCGGTTGTCTTACCTCCTCAACAATATCTCCTGTCCTTCCTCCAGCCCGTAGAAAGGAGTGAATATGCATCGAACAAGTGCATTTGCAATAGAGAGAGAGGAGAACAAGAGATACCGTAATCAAATTTACAACCTTGCGTCTGGCGCGACACAGATAATCAACACATTGCTACCGTTAATCCATACGTTTGATTCAGCAGACGAGAGGCAGTCTTGGATCCGATGCGAGAGCTCCAAATCTCGTGAAAAGAAGAAGTCCAGTGGCGAGAAGCAGCTATGGTGTGGTACGAAACTGCTCTCTGCCATTCGTAACTCAAACCACTGTCCTAATATTCGTAAATTCAGCGGATGTCTTTCCCTGGTGATCCTTATCAGCGTGGAATCGCTCTCCCCATTCTGCGTAATCCCTCTCCTCCGCGGGCTGCCCGTGCCGAGATGGGGGTATGGAGAAGCACATTGATTCAATTCCTCACTTAGTATCTTTCCATCACATTGGACGAGTCGTAGTGACAAAACAACGAATCGATCGTCGTTTTCTCCAGGCTCGTCCTCCGAAAGGATCGAAGTGTCTTGCTCGCGAGAAGCGCAAGTATCACAAGTGCAGAAATCCTGGTTCGGACTTCCATTCGGAGAAATGCCATCGATTCGAAAGCGTTTGCGTAAGTATGCAGCTTTTGTGGCAAAAACTCGCACATTTCAAATTTTCGATTATCAGAAACTCAGTTTTGTGCTTTTAGCAACGATCCTTATTCAAGCATTTCCCCCGCTACCAGTCAAAAAATCAGATGCAGGAGTCGAAATAAACCTCAAAAATAGCATGACCACATTGTTTCCAGAATGGGAGGTCAATGTACGAGTCGGATGGTTACGATGGCCTTCCAGTTGATTCTCCTGTCGACCGCAGGGATCGATGGGTACGTTTCATGCCTATTCTTATTCTTATTCTTATTCTTTATTCACCAACTTTTTAAGATACATGAAGATCATTTAGGGGTGAGCTTTTGGGTGGGGTTGTTTCTGTAGTATGCCAATGTTTATGGAGTATGTACAACCGCACCTCAAACATTACTGAAGCACTTGCACTTTTTCTTGAACAAAATTAAAGTAGAAGGGCAAATTATGTTGAATATTTAAGACATCCGAGTGGATCTATCGCAATCGCAAAGGATACGCAACCACCGAGGACGAGTGGAGCACAGACGATGATGAGGTGTTTAGATGAATCCGTAATACAATGCTTATCCATCAGAGGCCATCGACGATGATTGATCGAGGAAGTCATGGTCAAGGTTACGTTAGATCTCGTTCACGCTCGCTGAGTTCGGTAAGATTTATAATATCGAGTGCTCCTTGACTCTTTCTAACCAGATCTCATCATCAGGACGATGTGTGTGTAATCGAGCCATTGGAAGAGAACATAGATAGTCTCTCCGAGGTAGACGTCGATAGTGATAGTGTAGTTGAAGTAGGGGAGGACATCCCGGAGGAAGAGGAAGAGATGATTTCTAAGCATTGTTCACTGATTTTTTAAGGAGTCTCGAGTTAAACATCGCTATTTCAGACACAAGATCATCCTCTCCCGTTTGAGTCATCGGACGACGGAAGTCGAGGAGGATACAAAGAGGTCGTTGACGCCGTAGACGCAGCCGTTGACGATCGTGAAGAATCGGTGGACATTTCGGATGAAGATGACGAGGTGAGAAACTCTAAATACCTATTATTCTCTGGAAATATGCGTAAAAGTTCAGTAAACATGCTTCAAAACACACTGAAGTTGCTGTAATTTTACCTTTCGAGTCGGAATGACTCCCTCCAATAAAAATATTCCAGAGTATCGATGGAGTGCCTATGGAGGAAGATGATGAGCTCACTTTGGTTGGAGTGGTTGCTGCTCGCGAAGGCCAGATGATGAGACCTGTGAAACAGGAGGTTCGTGATTTCGAGTGACTCTTTTTTTCTTATTTTTTTCTCTGTAAAAAATGATTGCACTTTCAGATTGTAGCAACGTTCGATGATGACATGGAAAGGGATCTGCTAGATGCAGTGTTTGGTGATGGTGCTACGGAATCTCTAGAAGATAGTCCGGAAGAGGAGGTCAGAGATCACGCATTTGAGATACTCAGCGAGTGCTGACTTCTGTAAAATCCTATTTCGAAAGTGAAATATCTGATAAGGATCTTTGGCATTCGCATTACTGCAATTTGTTCGAAAGTTATGTAGAAGAATATTTATAATCTAAGGACACTGCGAATCCGATGGAGGAATCAGTGGACGAAGTGACAGATAACACGGAGGCAGCTATTGATGTGGTGCTACTGGCTGTGCAACAGGAGGTCAGCTTATTCAGTTTTATCGATTTCTCTCAGATCAGATAAGAATGCTGAAAATTTAAGAAAATTAAATGAACTGAACGTGACCAATGTTCTTTTTTAGGAGAAGGACAAAAGGACAAGCAGGGAGGATGAGAAGAAGAGGAGAGAGGAACGGAGAAGCAAGAGGGAGAATCGAAGGATGAAGAAAGATGACAAGAAGAGGAGAGAGAAGGAGGCAGTAAAGGCATGATTGATCTACCGATGACAACAATGAATACCATAAACTACAGACCGAATCTCGAGTGCAAGGCAGAAGAGACTCGAGATCGAGAGACAGATCAAGAGGTGATGTTATCGAGCAGTTGACTATTCTTGTTTGTGCATGGTTAATCATAATTCAGTGTCTTTTCCAGACAGAAGACACTCTCACTCAACGAGAAGAGATAACGAGAGAAGAACTGCCAAGAGCGATGAGAGATCGACTGGTGAGAATCAGCTAATGTGCCTTTATTTGATCAAATCTTCTTGCAGATCGGCACGTTTCGAGAAGAATCCACAGTGACTATCAGAAGACATCGAACCGATCGAGATCCAAGGAACAGAGAGGTGAACACTTTCTTCGATACTCCTAGAACGATTGAGTTTCACGAACTGAGATTGACTAACATCTACAGCAATAAAGTGTGGAAGCGTTTAAGCTTCTGTCAGCACCTAGTAGCAATACTTCGTTCAGATCGAGACGTCCGTTCTCATCTTGGAAGGGGAGGCAGCAGAAGAGAAAGCAGAGAGGACAGTTCAAAGGCATCAAGAGGTGCGGTCACGAATCTAATTTTATGAATAACCTGATCAAAAGACAAATCCTGCAGATCGTCCCTCCTCCTCGAACCATCGAAGAAGAGACCAGTCGAGAAATCGGAATCGAGAAGGTTCGTCGCTAGTTTTTATGAAAATGACGATAAGTGCTCTTGCAGAATCGTCGAAATCTCGACAACGCAGAAGCAGATCAGGAGATAGATCGAGCAGAAGGAATGACGGTTAGTGTTCGACCATTCCCTTACTTTCACTGCTGGAGAGAGGATGCACGAGAATTTTGTCGTAGTGCAGTCTAAAACTCTCTTTACTTTCACTAGTCTGTATGATGCAGACTGTATGTATCATTTGCAGAGGTGTCTGAGTCGCATAAGCCAACTGCACGTTCGAGATCGAAAAGGAGCAGTGACAGATCGAGCAGAAAAGAAAGAGGTTGGTTGATTGATCGGATTCCAGAATCCTCTGAATTCCCATGAGACTAATCAGCATATTTTGCAGAGAGCATGGAAGGAAGAGCTCCTCGACTCCTCGTCTACATTGGCAACCTCCCCTACTCCACTTCTGAAGCTGAACTTGGAGAGTTGATGCGCCGGGCCGGAGATATACTTGAAGTTCGTCGTCCGACCGACCCTAAGACGGGAGGCCCGTCAGGACTGGGATTCTGCGAGTTTTACGATAAGAAGGACGCTGAGAAAGCTATCTCGATGTTCAACGGAGTCGATTTCAACGGGCGCCATCTCACGGTGAGCTTTGCTCACTAAGAAATTGTTCTCCTTTGTGTATTTTGACCCTCTTCGTTCGCCTCATTCGTGTGTATTACATTACTCTTCCCTATGATGTTTGGTATCACACACTTATAGCACAACTCTTTATCTAACGATGCCTGAACGATTGTGATTTCGTAAAATTTGTCTCTTTTAAATTTGTCTCGTAATTAGTACGCCTTTCGTATGACTTTCCTTATGACTTGACTATGACTTCCCTAAGAACTGCTTCTTTCGTGTGATTCTTTGTTCGGGAGACTATCACTGGAATTTTACATAGCTTGGGTGTTCCTTCCTCCATTCCAAAACTTGATGCTCAATCACTTGTAATCCTTCCTCTCCGGTAACGATAAATTGATTATATCCAGTTTCTCCTGCAACAATAACTCCACGATCAGGCAGATGGGAGACTATTTCCTAAAGACAATTATTGTTACGGTTTCACCTGCTTATCATTAGCAGGTTTCTCTTGTTGCTCGTTGCTCACTTGTTCTCTTATCACCTAAGCCGTCTCTCGATTTCCGGGTGTCTGAAGTTATTTGGAGGTGACATTTAGAAATGTCGGTTAGAAGAACGAGTGATCAAAGCTTTTCTCCATTTTCCAATATTAGATTAGTTCAATCTAATGACCAGAGATAGCACTTGACGTTTAGTGATGACAATATAGTTTATTTCAGTAATCATAGTGCCACCTACCTTCCCTCCATGAGTAATCTCCCTTGATAATTTAGGCTCTAACAAGAAATCGAATTTCCGTAATCGTCATTCGGTTTTCAGGTGTTGTCTAGGCACTTATGATTCCATTAGCTCTCAGAATCACTACGCTATCAATAATGAAGAAGTGTTCACTTCAAGTGGGGCAAATGCCTAAAAAGTCGTATCTCTCGTCAACCTACGCAGACTCTCTCCGAAAACGGGAGAGATTCGTAAAAAGCAGGTGCAGTCTACTGACATTTATTCGTTCCGCTTGAGTCGCTGCCCTATCCAGAGACAAGAAGAGACTCTTGCAACGTACGACGCAAATAATGTCAGTTGTGATGTCATCGACGAAAGTTTAGCGAAGAGTTTTTGCACAGTCTACCGGGCAAAACAACCTTTTGTCTGCGTATAATCGGCAAAGATTGCAAACAAGATGCATCACTTTATCATCGGTTGATTAATGGCGAGGAATAATCTCCATGGATGGTACAGACAGTTGAGACGAGGATCTCTGACTTGGGTTGCGGGGCGAATAAAGCATCTGCAGAGTACGGCCTAGTATTCGGAAGGGTCGAAGGGGATAGGAAAGAAGGGAATGGGGTCTTATTCGGTGTGCGGAGGGTGGTGCGAAAGCATGTGCGGAATATTATAACAGCTATGGAGCAAACTATCCGATTAGAATTGAACGATATTATGACGGCGAGATGTGAAGGAGGAACACAAACGTACACACATACACACAAACAAACCTAGAGCGGGGACTATCATTGGGAAAGAATAGATGGGGTGCAATTCGTGATCTTTGATCGATAACTCTCGAGCTCAGCTCTTCACTTATGGGGGCAAGAGGGATGAGTTGATTAGACCGAAGGAAGGAATGGGAAAGCGGGGGAGAGATCAGAATAAATAAGTGACTAGTGCATGTAGATCGAGAATCGAAGAGGACTTGTGGTAGTTGTGTTGAAGGGAAGGCCGACTATTGCCTCGTGAATAGGCATTGGATCGGGGAGAAGTAGCAGTTCCTCGGGTAAGATTTCTTCTCTGAAGAACGACGGGGTCGGTCGGGCATGAGATCCCGTGTCTGACGAGAGGCGACCTCGCGTTTGACCTCACTGAAAAATGCAATCGTGAAAGTGGATATTCCTATTTTTTCCGGGGCTATTTTTGATGTTATGCTTCTTGCTTTGGTACATTCTATAAATATGACGGCAGTGGTGCATTCCGACTACTCTAGTATGACAATCATTGTCCATTCCTTATCTCAGTGATGATCAATTTGATCAGCTGTTGCGTTTTCATGGACATTATCGTCCCAGTGTCCTTTCACTCACTCACGTGCGAGCACTTTATTTGCCCTGCAACTAGTTGGTCGGGGTTATCATTCACCCTGATATGGCCACTTCCTAACATCACCACCTAATCATGAAAATGGAATCACACATCTCCCGTTACCGTATTTTCCATTCGAAATTCTACTAAATTACTGCTAAAGACCGGAAGTCAGCAGACAAATTTACAAATCTATTCCATTCCAGGAATGAATCCGACCGATCTCCCGAAATAGGATTACTGGCTACCCAATTGGTTGTTCTTTTTGATTAGTGTAAGAGCCGAGTATATCTCGTTTTCCGCCTACGTTGTTGGCCTATTTGCGTTAGTCGTTGCTCTTATACCTCTAGGGTGGGGTGTGTATTATTGGAATCGACCCATATTTCGAAGAACGAAATACTATACAGTTTTCAGCTTCAACTTCTCACGAATAGGTGGGTATTCCCTGATGGGCTGGCACGAGATTTCCGATTATTCGATCACAAACAACCGAAAGCTGTGGTCCCCCGAGGGGGAGAGGGCTCGTGGTAACCGAACTTGACTTGATGACTATCATATTACGGTGGACTGGCTTGTGGCTTGTTTAGATGTTTTCGAAAAAGCCCACTCGAACTACTCAATCAAATCGGAGAGTGATGTTGCGTACTGTCTCGCTGATTACAACGACCGAAACGGCCTTCACTCCTTTTGTCTCTTTGTTCTCGATCATTGCCAAAAGAGCGATGGGAACAATGTAACCAAATCGGAACCGATCTATTTTGTCAAACCCCTCAAGTGCAGGCATACCACATTCACAAGGAAACCACTCATGCAAGTCAATTTCGAGAGTATAGTTTACTATACTGATCGCAATTGGTGCGAAAATAAGCGGAATTGCCTTTGCATATTACGAATATTGGCCGACAGCCCCATTACTGGAAGGTGAAGGGTCGGCTGCGCTTATGCTGATTAACCTTCTCATGCATCCCTTCATCGCCTCTTCTTCTTCGTCCTTCTCCCTCCCTCTTTTGCAACAATAACACACGCGTGGGGGTGGAAACTACGTCGAAATTTTGAGAGGGAGGAGGAAGGGTGGAATTCGAGCCCCATCCATGACTCAGATTACTACGTCGACTAGCCATTCCGTTCTCCCCTTGTGAAGGAGCCACTCATCGGATTGGCCTTCCCCCCACTCCTGCTTTTTGGTGATTCTGTTTCAGAGTAGATCGTAATGGAATTGGCTGGGAGGGGTAATGAGATCGGCCGTCGTCTCACTATACGTAATGTCCATTGAGAGGTATTGGATTGCCCGCGCACTCTTCCAGTCATTTCCACACATCTTCTTGCTTGAGTCAGCAGCAGTTGCCCTGCGGTGTTACACCACGAGAAAACTGCACAGTGGCACAGGAATGGAGAAGGAGAGGGGGAGAGGGGGAACAAGCAAGTACTTCATTGCTCTGACATCATCAACCTCTCACCCCCGCACACACTCACCTGTTAGGAGGCTATTCCCCCTCGAATCATACCGCCCGCTAAGAGCCTCATGTGACTCATTGAGAAAACAGAAAGTCCCCGGAATGGAGGGGCAACGGAAACTGTATGCGAATTGCTAATCGGGAGAGCTGGTTTGGTTTCCACATCTTATCGAGTTCAGTGAGAGCATGGTTACACTTGTGCAGTTCATGCGGAGGATAGCGTATCTCTCCTTGCCTTTCTCATCTCATGGGAAGGGAAGAAGAGAGAGCCATGGAGACTGGTTACTGTACGTGATTGCCTACTGTTATTAGAGCAAACAACAGTGGCGCGTTAATGTGTGAGAGCGGCCGCATGTGAACACATATAGACGCTGTCGGCAGTTATTACTGTTGAGGGGAGGAGATTACAGTATCCGAGTGGGTTGATTATCGCAGGCGAAAATCGAGCCAAAAAGGAAAATTCCAAACTGGACTAATCACTGTAAGCAAGATTGTACCGTTTCCTGCATGATTCATCACGTTATTTGAGGTGTGGAATGTGGGGGAGGAAGGGGGCAAATTGGTATGATTTGTTATGAAACTCACTTCAACAACTCCTCGTAGACCATCCGATTGTAGCTCATGGCACTGCTGAGAGTGGCCATGGCCAGGAGAAGGGCCAGCAACACGTACAGTACTCGCATCGGGAATGAGTTTGAGGGCTGGAATCAAGCACATCTGGGGACTTCAAAAACGAAAATCGCGAACAGAAAGATATGAACAGCTACAGTAGGAAATGATGTGCGGGAATGGGAGTCTGGAGTAGACGTAGACAACGATTAAGGAAGAGGATGAGGAGGAAAGGGCACGAATGGAGAGAGAGAGAGAACAGAGGACGTGCAAATGGCAGTCGGACTCTAGAGGGAGGAGGAGTAAGAGGATGAATTAGAGTGAGAGGTGACGCAATTCGAAGTGATGAGGTCATCGGGTGCACTAGTTGAGGGATACGGTAGAGTGGTGGATCTGTGGGTGATAGGGGGCTTCCCTCGGAATCATCTCCACTCTGTCTCTCTCCGACTTCAAATGAGCCGAGAAGAGGAGAGGAGTCGCCTTATCGGTTATGGGGTCAAAGAGCGCATTCGGAGAAACGAGAAAAGAGAAAGGAGCCAATAAATGGGAAGAAGAGAGGAGCAGCTCCAAATGGCAAAACGAGCGAGTAGAGAGATAGTTGATAATGGTAGAGAGAGGAAGGAGTGGGAGTGCCTCTCGACAGTGTGTCTCAAGACAGGTTGAGGGGAGGAGGAGGAGGAAGGAGACTCTCCTTCGAACACCTCCCATCTCGACTCCCGTTGGCACAAGTCTATTCTAGAGAGGCGATGGGGCGGGGCGGAGAGTTGTCGTGTGTGTGTGATCCCGCCTCTAGAGTAGAAAACTACTGCGGAGAGGGGAGAAAGGGGCGGAGTCTCGGTGTTCCCCTTTCCTGAGGTGGGGGGACGATGTTGATGTAGTCCAGAGGGTTCGTCATCAACCAGCTGATCTTAGAGAGCGAGAGAGTGTGTGAATCGGAGAGAGTCCTCTCTCTGCCTCCTTTTTCCCTTCTCCCGGAGGCGGCGTGGAGTGAGCAAATACAATGAGTTGAAGACGTTCAATCGAGATGATGAGAAGAGAAGAACAGGAGCTAAATGGAAATGGGAAGGCCAAATAGGAAGCAGGGAATCTAATGAGAAGCGGATGGAAGAAGGGGGAGGGATGACTGTGCTGTTGACTAAAGTGGCGCCGGACGCTCATCTTTGATAACAGATAACGACTACAACGTCATTGAGGCGTTCACTAATGAGCCGAACGGGTCCCTGAGGGTGTCTACGGGACTAAGCTGAAGTCGAACCACCACCAGATAGGGAGAGGTACGATTTCGTTGAAAGACTGGGGAGATAAGGAGGAAGCGCGTCTATTCAGAAGTGGAAAGGGAGATGTGAAGCGTGGGAATGAACTATACACGTAAAGACGTCAGACAAGGGAGTGAAACACACACACACACTCGAAATGGCGACGACTAAAAAAGTAAAGTAGTAGTAGGAAAGACTCGGAGACTTTGGCTACGGTGACGGGCGAAGTTGCAGCTGCGGTGGCAGGTGGAATGATGGGAGGAGCGGGGAGAGGACTCTCTCCGTTTCCCCTGATCTTTCGTCGGTCAGAGAAGATGAGAGAGTATGGGAAATGGAGAGAGTCATGGAGCGATAAATCAACCGTTCTCCACCGTTCTGCAGCTGTCTTCCACACCCACAGACGAGACGAAGGAAAACCAATCCCGACTAATTCGAACGATGATAATATTAGATTTATCACCTTGATCTTGGAAACAAATAGCGATGTGCAACAACAATGTTCGATTTGGGGGGATAACCCGGAGAGAAGGGAGCAGTGTCTAGCCAAGGCAAAGAGCTAATGGAACTGCTCAATCACAGAAGAGAATTGATACCTCGAGGCGGAAAGAGAGAGAGGAGAAGCGAATAATATGATAAGCAGGAAGCGGGCGGAACAAGTAAGCGAAAGTCATCACAAAAGGCACGAAACAACAAATAAATACCCTAATTGGAAGGACAAAGTGAAGGGTGAAAAGCTAGGAAGATATGGGATTGCGAACAAGTAGTGACACTCAAAGGCAATGACGAATACTTACTACGGAAGGCACTGAGACGGAGGGAGGTTAGAGGGGGAACACTCGGGAGGAAGGGAATGGAACGTTGCCGTGAGCGGGTTCCAGGAATGTGCCATCTATCAATCAAAAAGGGAGACATTTACGATAATAGGCAACTGGGTGAAATATTGTCTGGGGGCAGGAGGAGCTATGGCAAAAATGTGCAGCCCAAAGTATATTTGGACACACTATTTGGATAAGGGGGACTAGGGGATCTTTAATTATGTTGCATCGGGGAGAGGCACTCTTAAGGGGGATTAGGGTGGGGATATTGCATGTTGCAGGGAGACCAAAACACTCGCAAAGTCTTCGTCAGATCGACTCTCGTGTAGGTAGTTGAGCAGTAGTCTACTCGCCCTCACTTTCGATGCCAATCTGCAAACAGAAAACCTGAACCACCTCCTTGAGATTCCGAACGTCTGATGCTATTTCAGCTAACGTAGGTCTATTTGTTGCTCAGACCGTATTTTAGGTGATGCCGATGTATCATCTCTAAGATAATCGTTTTCAGTCAAATTTTCGTACAAACCCACTACTAACTACGACTCTAGTGTGCTCTCCTCTCTTCCTTCCTCTCATATGGCAATAGAGTGCAGTGCAATGAGATCATCGAAGCACTAGCACCTCCTCTTCTCCCTTAATCAAACAATCGCCTGCGCTCCTTTCCGGCCATCGGGCCATAACAGGAAGAGAGTGGACAGACGAGGGGAGATATGGATGACGCGCCTTCTGATTCCAGTAATAGGACAGGCGACGTCCAAAAACACACGCAGATGACCGCTATGAGCTATACAAAACATGCGCTTTTTCGAAAACATTTTTTGTTGATTTTTGAAAATGTGAGAACAACATGGCGAAAACACGTGAACTCGAGTGATTTTTGAAAATATAGAGGTGAAATCATGCACGAGGTTCGATACCGGTTATCGTAGTGACCAAACAGCTGATGATGAGCAATATCCGCAAACAGTGCGCTTTCGAAATCACGAGGTCAAACCCAAGGATCTTTGTTGTCCACACCTACGGCTCTCTGCTACTGACGACATGAGCATTGGGGTTTTCGTAAATACTCTGAGAGCATGCATTTTGATACCGGGTCGCGAATTGTTTCTACGTAGGGTAACCCAATCTCCGCAATCAACTCCGATTTTCGAAAATAATAAATGAAATCATGCTACACACGTAGAGATCTCCCATTCGTGTTTCCATGGGCTGGTTAATCGGATCTCATCGGCCAATCCTCCCCTGCATAACATCCTCCTCACCTTTTCACCGATTGACGAGATAATCGCCGTCGCCTTCGCAGAATTCGCTCAATTTCCTCGATTTTCGAGCGGAGATGCCTGAATTGAGAAATCGGGTTATGGAAGGGGAAAAGGGGGCAGATGGCGTCATTAAATCAGTGAGGGGAGCACGAAACGATTACACCCAGATGACATTTGTAGTAAGTAAATAGATGGGCTTAATCCGAGACATGCGTCAGGCTCGGAAGGAGGAACTAGAGATTGTGACTGATGAAATTTGCCTCCCCCATACTTAATCTGGTCTGGTGATCTCAAAAGAGCAGTTGCTTAAGTGAGATCCATGATCTTTCTAAACGAGAAAATAGGGTTGAGGGATTTACCTGCTAAGGTTGTGATTCGGGTCTCCCTTGCCTAGTACGGCCTTCCATCGGACTGTATCTGACAGGCAAGCGAGGGCGTAGTAGACGAGGTTGGAGCTGGTCAATTGAAGTGTCGACGGGAACTCGAAACTGTCCAATGGCCTCAAACTGCACATAAATTTGCAATCGGATTCAAAAGTAAATATTTTATTTCGATTGATATCAATATAATCTCTGTTGATCTCTACTCAATCCTATCAGGGAAGAAGATCTAGCATGGTGCCCTTCCCTCTGCCCTTCTCCCACACCCTCCATAAACAGTTCAGCTCTCTCTCCCCAATGATCTCGTACTCTGTCCAAGTTCGCACTGATCTTCGATAACACACAATCAGCTGATGATGTTGTGTCGCCCTCTTTCCGATCTTTCCCCCGCTCCTTGTTTTAGCATATAGTCAGTGTTTGCCAGATATTACTGAGCACGAGAAGGGAGCAATGATCTCCTTCTCTTCTGTGCCCACTGTCTATTGACCTCTCTGACGTTCGAGATATATTAGGGAATCTCAAGAGAAATTGCATTGCAAGATCACGAGCGGTCGGAATATTTGGGAGCGAGTTGATCTCATCAGGTAAACAGGAGAGAACCGGAGACGCTCACACTCCACTGTCTTATCCCGCCCTACTAAGAATAATGCGCAGTCGACCCCGAAATAGCAAAAGTGATGCATGAATGAGGGAGTGGCAGGATGGGGAAGTTGTGTCTACATGTGGCAAGTCGTCACTTCTTTCCCACAGGGCATCCCTTCTCATCCTCCAGAAACTACAAGTTCAGAGCGGTCGATGTCTGGACCAGGAAAGTATCATCATTCCCATATCCCTGGGGTCCTAGAAAATTGATCAATCTTTTATTACAAATTACTTCGTTTTGTGGTGGTTTTGTGTGGACAAAATAGGAAAGATAATATTCCGGTGAACTCCTCGGTTCACGTCCACTTTACACACAAGTAGTCGCATGGCCATCAATCAGGTGGACTCCCAAAGCCAGTTTAGTTCCGGGTATTTTCGATTTTCTCGATTTTCATCGTGATTCTCACCGATCTGCAGGGAGGAAGTAAACAGACGGGAATCTGTTCATCTTGAAGTTGTAGGGGAGATCGTAACGAGTGATGTCGAAGCTGGAAAATCATCATTTTTCTTCAACTTTATCAGAAATATGCACGAATCTCCTCTCTTTCACTGGTCTGCAGATCCTTCTAGACAAAAATACTATATTTTTAGTTGTTATTCTTTCTGCAAGAATTCTTCTCTTCTTCGAAGCAAGATAATCATACCCCTCCCTGATTTGTAGTGATCACTGATTATATCCTACGCAAAGGTTAGGCAATCTTTGGCTGATTGTCATGCGACAGATAAGGGAAGGGATCTACGAAACGATTACTGTAGCGACCATATCAGTTCCACTTCTTCTATCGCTGCCAATATCAAACCAGTACTATCCACCTGTTTACATCCAACTGCTCACTTCTCCCTTCCGCCCCGCTTTTTTCGCCACCTGATATCTCTTTTCCGTAGGAAGGTCAACGAAAAAGTGCGCGATGGCGCTTGTTTGTCTAGTTGAGCAGTGATGGTGCAGAAACGGGATTTGGCGGACGAGAAACCGTTCGGGAAGGAAGAGGTTCCGTGAACGTCGTTCTGTGGCAAGAAAATCCAGAAGTGCTCCGGATCTCCGTGTACAGAAGTGAACACACACGCATGGAAGGGAACACATGGGAAGCCAGATGGGGATGAGGGTGGCAATAACTACGGAATTGGCATCGTAAGGGATGCGTTGGCGAAAATGATCAACAACTAAAGGAAAAGTCGCGAACAAAACCCACGAGCGAATAATTGGAACTGAAATAGTCGCACAGAGGGACTGATATATATTTGAAACCGTTTTTCCAGGCATACATGCATGCATGCACACTTAGGGTCGACAAACCTGTAGAAGTCGATGGGGATCTTGGCTTCAAGGAAGAATTGCATGGTCTCATACATCTGGTAGTGGAGAACCATCGAGCCGGCGTGCGAAACACCGCCCGTGAGGAAGAGAATCGAATCGATGTCGAGGATCTGTTTGTTAAGGAAATGTGCTAATAATTTTTATTAAAAGATGTTTTTTAGAGTTATATATAAAAAATGTTGAATTGAGCGATTTTGTAATGAATTTCTGATATTTTTTGGGCTCTATTCTGGTTGATGTATCCTTTGAAAGTTGATGTGTCCTAAAAAAATAGATGTGTCCCAAAAAAATAGATGTGTCCCATAAAAAATAGATGTGTCCCAAAACAAATTGATTTGTCCCGTTTTCCAGAATTTCGTACCTCCGAAAAATAGATGTGTCCCAAAAAAAATTGATGTGTCCCAAAAAAAGTTGATGTGTCCCTAAAAAAATTGATGTGTCCCATTTTCAATGAATCCGGACCACCAAAAAATAGATGTGTCCCAACAAAATAGGGGCTTCTTCACTTGAGGCGGCAAGCTCCGCCATTTTTTACACTTGCTCTCTGCCCTCCCTGGTCGTTTGCACTATCGCCACCGGGGTCGCGATTTGCAAAGAACAGAGGGTATTTCGCAGAAGGCCTATGTAGAAATGAAAAAAAGGAAGCGCTAAAAAGTCACCCTCGTTCACTCTATACTATAGACCACCCCGGCTCCCTTTCCGAAATGCTTAGGCTTAGGTTTAGGAATACGAAGATGTAACCTTCCACAAAGATGTCTCAGGGAGCTACCTCTCAAAGCCCGAAATAAAAACTATATAAACACCTTCTGGTTATCATTATGTTACGGAATATCTATTTCGAGATAACCTCGATTCATGTCCGGAAGAGTGATCATGTCGACAGGTAAACTGAACAACCAGCTTCCCTCACCCAATATTCTCTGAACAATCCTGGTTTCTCTCAACCAGTGGTTAACATACCCGCCTGCCACTGGTTGAAATAATGCCGAGAATTAACATCTGCGACCTTTTGCGAAATACCCTCTGTTCTTTGCTAACCGGGCCCACGGCGCCGATAGCGCAAACGACCAGGGGCAGAGACACAGTGAAAAATAGTGGGCGGAGCTTGCCGCCTCAAGTGAAGAAGCCCCTATTTTGTTGGGACACATCTATTTTTTGGTGGTCCGGATTCATTGAAAATGGGACACATCAATTTTTTTTGGGACACATCAACTTTTTTTGGGACACATCAATTTTTTTTGGGACACATCTATTTTTTAGGACACATCTATTTTTTTGGAGGTACAAAATTCTGGAAAACGGGACACATCAATTTTTTTTGGGACACATCTATTTTTTATGGGACACATCTATTTTTTGGGACACATCTATTTTTTTAGGACACATCAACTTTCAAAGGACACATCAACCAGAAAAGAGCCATTTTTTGTTATGCTCTGCCACTTCCTCATCGCGGTTATATAAATATCGTAGACAGTGACTAACCGTTCTCGTCGTCAGCTCAATCAATCCGTCATAATCGAGCTCCTTCATTCTCAACAGATCTTCTCTCGACGTCATCTCTCTTCCAGTAGCATCCTTGTCCGATCTCCGATGTTGGGGGAATTCTCCATTGATGAGAGGAGTCCAGTCTGCTTCATCAGTGTGGAAGGAAGCGATGAAGAGCCGTAATGACTGTCTGAACAGGAAATACGTAGGATGGAAATGCACGGTTTTGTAGTTATGAGGATGAGCATATTATGATAACGAAGAAGCAAGGGATTTACAGCGTTATTAAACATTAATCTTGAAGCTTACCGGCTAAACTGCCAATCCATGAACGATACTCGCTCTTCTTCTGCATCAATGATAGCTACGCGTGGAGTCCTCAAACTTAATTATTTATAGATTTCATTTCCTGGTTCAAACTAAAGCCGGATTAGAAGTGATTCAGAGCATTACGATTGTTTTTCTGTTGAAGATCGACGTCGATTAACAACTCACGATCTCGGATTAACTCCCAGTCTCCTCGCCAGTGACGGACTTCTCCTTGTATCGACGATGACGAAACGAAGAGGATTCTCAATCTGCAAATTAGAATTAATAAACAACAAATCTGGGAACATTCCGGCGCATTAGGGATTTCTCCGACAAATTTAACGCGAAATCCTGTATGTTTTCACTGATGAGTAACATCATTTCGTTCCGTTGATTGAATTTGCCAAAACAGAATCCTTAGTTGCACAGACTAACCTCGCAACCGTATTTCCACAGAGTCTTATTGCGGGGAGCATCGATCCCTGCTGGATTGATACCACGAGAATCAAGAGATTGTCCGAGATAACCACGAAGTGCGTCACGCTGGTCCTAGGATTAAATAATTAAATGAAACAATTACTAATTAATAAAATAATTATACCTGAGCTCGCCTCCTTTGCTCCTCGTGAGGAAGGATCTTTCCAGTTCGCTCAGCTTCACGAGCGATTGCACAACATTCCAATAAGATATCATCTGAAACAGAAAGTTTCGAAAAGCTAACAAAAGCTTATAAAATCACCTTTACTCATATCATCCAACAGTAGATCGCAAGTATCCGATTCGAACAGATCACTGGAGTTTCCATTGGACCGTGTGCAAGAGTGGAGTGAGCACTTCCATTCCTCTCCCGTCCATCCACTCTGAGGGTGACAGCAAGAGCAGAGGGATTGGAGAGATCGACGATCGTTGACGTCACTACAGCAACCACGGATCTGGAGTGAATGCTTTGTTACAACCTCAGTTTCGATTGTCCCTGTTTTTGTGAAATTTCTAAAAACTTCATACTTGTTCTAAACGCCTGTTCACACATCTCAAAATATGAAAAAAACGAACATTCTATAAAAAAATATTGCAGATCCCTCATGTATTCCTCCCATCTCAGTTCGGTTTCACTATTCATTCGCATCCAATCCTCATGAATAACTTACGGTCTCCGTCCTTCGCGTCTTCTCATACACTATACGATCCTCATTCATCGCTTTTTGACGAGCAGAGTGCAATTCTTCCATCGCAGCTGGAATTGTAAATTTTTTTAGAGTATTATGAAAATTTTACTTAATCCCTGATCTGTAAATATACTCTGTCGCTTAGAAAGTATTCTGGAATAATCACACAAAAATTCCAGTATATGACTAATCTGGAGTGGATTGCTCACTCGCACAATACTTCTTGTTTTCGCTGCAGAGACATCCATGACTATCTCTACCTGTTTCATAATCACAATCTGAATTTACTGTTGTGCAAAAGCCATTTGAACAAAAATATAAACAATTAATAATGTAAACAAAAATCCAGGCTTTCCGAATACCTAATAATACTATAAACATAATAGTACGATATCGTACCAGCATATCTCCTCGGATGGTAGACCTTCATGGGTGCTCTCCACTGCCAGTCCGGACGGAGGTCACAGTCGTTGTACTCGAGGGCGACCTGAAGATTATTTTAAAGAATGTATGAATTACTTTTTAGCTGAGGCAAAATTATCCAAGACAAATAATGAATAATCGATACAAATATGGATTAAATGAATAATCAACAAACCTCTCTGAAGGCAGTGATGTCATCGTTGCCCGGATAGTAGAGTGGATCGTGACGAGTGAACAGAATAATCGTCGTTCCATTCGTGATCTTGGTAAAGTATCGATTCGACTGGATCTTGTATCGATTGTTTGGGTGGATTCCTGTAATGAGCGATTCTGACGGTTAGATCGACAAAAAATGTTCAATTATATATAACAAAAACGCTCACCTTTGTACATGAACGGCACTCTGAAGGCGGATCGATCCCAGTGGAAGACGTACGAAGCAAGTTGAAGTTCGGTGTACCCCGGATCCAGATATTCATAGCGCCCGAGAGTCGATTGGAATAGAATCGTGCCTGGTTCTTCTACCTGAAAGGTTGATTGATTTTTGTTATAAGCATGAGAGCCGATTTTTTTTTTAAATTCAACGCTTACTTTCAGATATTCAGCAAGAGTCTCGTTCAAAACAACGAAAAAGCGAGTCCGATGCGAATCTGGAACATCCCCTGTTATTGACATGGATAACGCATCAAAGATGATAATTGAGGTGGAAATGGTTCTGCATCAGCGATCAAGCTGATAATGAATCTGAGATTACTGTAAGAGGCTATTTCTGACCTGGAGCTCCAGTCATTCGATCTGCTGCTACTCTTTCGTATGCAGGAAATTCCGGATGTATGCGAGATATTCGATGGACCTGAATTATCAATTAGTTGTTCAATATTAACAATACTTACCTGTTCAAAGGGAAAATAGGCAGTGAAAGTAACATCATATTTGAGATACTTCTTGTAGTAATCTTCCAAATCATATACAATCTCAACAGGCGACATCAATCGCTCTACCCAACTGAAAAGCGTCTTCTTTATATTCACGTATTACCATTAATACCTTATCTCGCTAACAAGTACAGTATCCCTTCACTAAGCAGAGTACCGTATACATTTAAGAACTACCGTACTCCTCTAAGATGCATACCATTGAAAAGACCGTCCAAGCACCCGCTACCTCTATCATAACAGTATCGATCAGACAAATTCAGTAACTCCACAATCTCCTTACCTCCAGACATGATCAATCGATAACCGTCCAGCATACGGATAATATCGACCCTTATGAAAGAACAAAACAGTGGGAGTCTTCGCTTGAATCCCGAATATATGTTGGCAATTATCATTCCCGTCAAAGCACCGGCAAGAGTAAAACCCGAACTGCAAAATGTATATGGTTATGATCGAAGATCTCTAAAAAAATGGATGTTTGATATTGTTTACCTCCTTTCTATCGTATCTTGTCATTCTCTCCATCTTATTAATAATCTTAATCCATTTCCTACTACGTAACGACATATGACTGTAGATAAATATCAAATTGAAAGTTTGCGCGTTGACGCTGTAGTCAACATGAGCCGCCTGAAAGGTTATTGATTGAATAAGATAAAATAATAAAAATACCTGATCTCGGTCCTTTACGTAAGCAGAATGTGCGAAAGAATCTCCAGAAATACTATAATCATCGTGGTGTGTCAATATGGGATTATTTGATCTGAAATGACAAAGTATATTTAAATTGTACTATCAACTGTTTTTACCATCGAACAACGATCAGTATTCTGATATACGATTGTCCAGCTTGAGCAATGATTTAAATAAACACTCACTGAATCTCGTAGAATAATGAGAATAGGAAGACGAATATAACAGAGATAACCATGGCATTCCGATCGAGGCTGGCGAAGAATCGGCCTGTAATAAGGAATAGATCGTTTAGATATTGGTCGAGGAGAAATATATATTTATATTTGCGAAAGCAGTGAATTCAAAGCCAAATACTTATTATGGTGAACTCGTCGTTCGCGCGATAGAAGTTCTACGATTTTAGAATTATTTTTTTTCTGTTTCAAGCCTAAATTTAGGTGCATGAAAAGGTGTTCTAGAGGGCAAAACGTGTGCAACCAAACGATGACGTGTATTAGGGAGGAGAGAGAGGGAGAGGCTTTTGAATGGCAGGAAAGAGAGGAAAAGAGAGAGAGCCCCATTGTGACTAGATTCGTGTATTTGATTGACACTTCTTCATATTCGTTTCCACTCGTCGAAAACGCCCACCTTTCTTCGAAAATTGTGGTGCTTCCTTCTTCTTAGAGATAAGTATAGAATCTGGATCCTTGTTTGGTTCAATAAAGTCCGCGTACAGGAATGAATCGCTGTTGTTTAGGCGATTCCGAAACTTGCTAGTATTGCAAATCTCGAATGTTGCCTGTAATTATTTGTGTATTTAATTTATTAATCGTCGGATCGTTTCCCATTGATTGAAAGCTAGTTCTTCCCTCGATTCAACACACGACGGTTGCGTTTCTCCGCACGTTTGGGCAAACAATGGACAACGTTGGCATAGTTTCGTGCCCCTTCTCTCATTCTTTCCTCAACATACTTGAGCAATTCCGCAGTAATCGCAAATGAGCTTAGAAACTCGAATTACACTTGCTCATTGAGCAGTGGTGATTCAATCGGGGCGTATTTAATTAAATATATAAATATAAAACTAACGTCTAATGTGGCTAGGTCACAGATGAGATCGGCCTCTGCATCAATCCAATCAAGAGATTGCTCGTCCAGTTCGCAATTAACACCTGAAATTGGTCGAACTACAAAGTGCCGACACGTTTCATTCACTTTGCGCGCTCTAAAGCGTTCAATTCGCCCAAAATTGCTAGCTGTTTCCCTAATAGGAGGTGTGCCAGAGGGTGCATAATCGTGTAGGTCTCTCGACTCTCGATTTGTGCTTCTTCTAGTTCACTGGAGCGAGTAAGGAACGGGAAGGGGAGAAGGAGAAGAAGGAATACTTACTGGGGAATGACGAGACACTCGCCTCCTCTTCCCTGTCCATTGCAGGAGAGATGCATTCACCACATCCTGAAGCACCATAGTTTAGCAAAACAGAAGCTTAAAACCTTAACTTCAAAGATAATTAGCACGTGCAAAGAATAAAGGGTTCCGCTAGTGTACCCTCTGGGCCGAACTGTTTGGCACACCACGTCTCGTGAGAAAGCGAGAGTGAGAGACGGGCAGACTGGAAAGGTCGACCAAGCACACCACGGGTGACCCTCTCTCCCTCTCTCCCGACTGTCACCATCCCCCTTCCACAGTCTGTTGACAGCAGTGTCTAGTCCATGCAGTGGTATGCAGTAAGTTGTCCCTCTCTTCCCTCTTCTCCCTTGTCATCCCTCCCTTCATCGATGACTACTCTCGAGATCGTGCTCTAATCTTCCATCACGAGTCACCACTCAGGTATCTTTTGGCTGCTCTCATGTGATGCTCCTCCACCGGAAGAGAAAGAGGCTCGTCGATATTCATTCCCCCTCCTCCTTCTCCCTCTTCTCCTCTTCTTCTTCTTGAGAGAACGCCTTCGAAGTAGTCGATTCAAGAAACGAGAGAGGAAAGAGAAGAAGAAGAAGAAGAAGGAGAAGAAGAAGGGGAGAATAGAGGCCTCCTCCCTCTCTGTTCCGTCACAGTTTTCTCCCCCTTGATAATCGTTGCTCCCTTCGACCACACCCAAACCGATCTAGCCGATCGATGTGTTCGCTCCTCTTCTGTGAACTTTGACTCACCCCTTCCCCCTCTCTCCTCTCCTCTCTCTATCAGCTGATTGCGATTGTCATCCTCTCTCTCTCGACGACATTCTTTCTACAGTAAGACTGCTCATATGCTTCTGAGGATAAAGGACACTGCAAGTCTTCCCTCCCTCCCTCTCTCTCTCCCTCCCCCCGCCCTCTCCCCTCCCGCTCCCCCCGCTGTTGCCTCTCTCCGCCCACAAGAGGGAGCTCTCCTCCCTTCCCCTCCCCTCCCCTGTTTTGTTCGGCTCTCCTCCTCTCAGTCGACTCAACAGTCCTTCCCCTTCGCTCTCCCCTGAGGGGGGAATCGTCCTCCTCTTCCTGCCCTTCCGTGAGTACCTTCTTCCGTTCCGGGAGGCAGTGTGGTTAGCTGGTTGCGACCTGCCCAGAGAGTCAACGGCTCACTCCACTGCCCCCTGGCTTAGAGGTACTTACCTTCCCTAACCTACTCTCGTGATTAAGGTAAGTGACCCTTGACTGCTCTTTCTTCTTTCCTACTGCAATTGCTTGAGTTCACGATCAATATATTGGGCGAGGGGGCTGGGAAAGAAACAGGGAGAGAGAAGAGGATAGAGGGGGAGACTTGTGTGTGTGTTCGACAATGACGTTCGTCGAATATCCTCGACGATTGTTCCCCTGTGTTTCAATACGGGCTTAAGTTTACCGCCTGAGTGGTTGCTCACACTACCGTATCCTCCTTCTACAGTAATCTTGCTGCTTTTCCGTAGCGATTTCTCACGATTCCTGGAGCGCAGGAGAGAGAGGCGAATTATTGATTAGCCTGGGTCGTCTGCTTACTCCCTCCTTTCCTCCCCTCTGCCTCGTCATTTTCAATGCTTCTCGAGAGTTGACGATAACCATAAGTAGAGAGTAATGGAGAGAGAGGGGAGATGAGAGGAGGAAGAGAGGAACGATGCGATAAAGTTTGTTTGTTGCCTCGGAAAAAGAGAGTGGCGAGCGTCGAGATACGTCTGTCGGCGACCTTTTCGCCTGTACAATCAGCTACCGTAGTCATCACGAGGCAGGGCATACGGTAAGTCTTCCACTCTCCTCATCTATCGACGCCCTCGAGTCTCTCGAATAGACTAGATTACTCTCATCGACACACAATTTGACGCGTCCGTCATAGAGAGTAGATAAGAGGAAGGTACGCGCATAGATCATTCCCGAAATGGGTAGGCACTTTCCAAAAAGAAGATGGAAATCGTCGAATAGAGAGAGAGAAAGTGAAAGGAGGGGATAAAGTAATTCAACCGCTCTTCTCTCTCTCTTTCCTTCCTCATCAACCCCTTCGCCCCTCGAATGAACTTTGACGCACTTTCGTTGATCTTCTTCACTGCACTGAGTAGAAAGAGAGAAGGTAACAACAAGGAGAGAAGGGAGGAGAGGAGGGAGGAGAGGATGGAGAGGAGTGAACAGCGGGAGTAGATCCATCGATCGGGAGTTGGAGGAGGAGGGGGAATACCTACGGGTTACACGAATGATCGATCCATCTCGTGAATCACGATCAAAATAGAGAGGGAAGGGAAAGGTGAGGTCAGCAGTATTGCTCTGCCTCTCTCCATCCTCATTTTCTCTCGAACCGCCTAACCTTGGCGTGTGTAATATGACAAAGGCAGAACACTTGATAAAATGTGATGCAAGACTAGAGGAATGTACCGAGTGAATAACAGAGATAGCAAGAGCACTGATGAGAACACAATACACACGAAAAGAGTAGAGATGGAATCGCTTTATCGTAGAAAGCATCGGTGGCGGAAAGTGATACCTAGTATGGAAAGAATGGTCTTAGTAGCCTGGCCTCATTACGAATCCAGGCTGCCAAGAGTCACAAATGGTTCTACAAGAGGGCTAGAAGCGAGAAAAGGGGGATAATAAATATCCGAGTGAATGGCGACAAGGCAATGGAAGGAATACAATGCAGTGACCAGCAATGGAATATACACGAGATAGAGAGAGGGGGAAAGCGGGAGTAGATTAGAGTGATTGGGTTGCTTCACAGAAGAATTTCATCGGAGGAACTGGAGTTGTCCATCTCCTCGTATTGGTATTGACCTGCAAGTACGGGAGCTTAGGGATACGGTAGGTGACGGTAAGGGATAGTGTTACGGTAGGGCAAGGTACGGTAATCTTTGAAGCCTAAAGATTTCGCAATGCTAAAGATAGGATGCTGTTGAGGGTGTGGGGTGACTCTGAATTGGCTGTCATTTCGGGAAGATTCTTCTTACACACACATACACAAACAGTGTGGGGGTCTCGAGGGGAGGAACAGCCGTGCGCTCAATTTCATCATTGAGGAAGGAGGAGGAGGAGGAATGGGACAATGGGTCTCTCTTATTCATGTGATCTCTTGAGGATTTGATGAAGCTAGAGATTGAGCAGAATTGAGAGGCAGGGCAGGAAAAAGCGCATTGGGACATTGTACTCAACGACAACGCTAACGACTTCTTCCTTCTCCATCTTCTCTTCTCGTCTCAACGACTATTCGAGACCCAGATGGGATACTAGATACTTTTATGGGAACGTCTTGTCATTTGTTCAAGTGGAAACGAGATGAGGGAACATCGTTGAGAGATGGAATGGGATTAGGCAACGACCCAGGGTACGATGGATGAAATATCTACGATATTGAATCAAAAATTTGGAGTTTGATGGGAATTCTTTCGGATGTGTGGCTCTGCCGAGTCGAATGCAGAGAATTTTCAAAAATGTGTTTGAAATGTTGGATCAATGGCTGGCATAGTTGGAGGAAGGGCATAATTTCTGCAAAATCCACAGTTCTCTCTTACCCGTAGTTTCTTTATTGCTCGGTTGCAGTTCTATCAACGCGGTTGTCGTCATTTTCGTAGGCGATGGGAACGAGGACTCGGGCTGTTTCGACGATTCCGGCTGGGCTGAGGTGTTGGCCACTGCAACAGGGAGTCATATTCTTCTCTTCACCATATATTGTTGATTCTTGGATGGATATGGAGATGAAATGGCCAATCTGGGATGGATATCCGGTACTCACCCGAGATGAGTCGATCGCTCTCTCGACTGCCTCCACTACTTTCCCGGACCACTTCATCGATTCGAGCAGTGCATTGGGATATCCGCTCGTCTTTCTGCAATTGTACTCTATTCTCTCTCCCGAATCCAATTTTCATTAGAAGCTAATGACTTCTTTCATTAATGAAGACCTTTTCTTTCTCCTCTCTCTCCAAAAAAAGTTCGATTGAATTGTGATAGCTGAATTCCCTCCATGACTTAGCCCAGCACCCTTTCAGCATTTGTACTTGTTTACTCCCTCTCGATTTGTAGTGCTGTTTGGGCAAAGGCGGCCGATTCGTTCCACCAATACATGAGTCAGCCTAATCACACGTAAAAGGTAGAAAACAAGCCGAGTATTTCGAAAAGTGTGACTGTTTCTCAATTTTTAGAGAAATGGATAGATTTAGAGTGATTTTTGAACCTCTTCGATCTGTTTTCCGAGTGCTTCGTTCTCACGAGTGAGCTGCTCCAACTTCTTCGCTTCTGCTTTCGAAAGAGAAGGAGCTGGCCCATTCTCGCTCGGATACGCCTGAGAGTACGGTAGATTATCCTCCGATTACGGTAATCTTTGGAACACCAGATTATCCGTAGATTACGATAATCTTTGAAGACCCTGTGGCTTCTCAGAAGTCAAAGATTCAATTTCAAAGGCTCATTTAAGTTAGATTTGCAGGCCTTTGCAGTAAACAGGTTTGATGAAATGAAGGGCAGCGATAGAAAGTAAAGGAGACCATCAATTGTCATTTTGATATATAATGAGGGAGAGCTAGTTTGAATTGTTCATCAGTAGAGAAATAATTAATGATGGCATGAAATGAATGGGGTCGTCAAAGAGAGAATGAATGAAAAGGTCGCACGGACTATAGCTTCACTCTCTCTACTCGCCATAGTTTCTCATTTTTTAGAGAGAGTCTGAGAGCATGAAAATTGGGAGAGTTGGGCAATCTTAGGGTTCAATATTAATATTCACGTACCTCATCTCTCGAAGCCGGGACCTTCCATACGAACTTGAACTTGGGAATGAAGATGAGTCCGAGAGAAATGTATGTGCAGAGGATCACTGAAAGCTTTTCTTTTTTTTAGATTTTAAAACTGGCTGGACGAACCTGTAGCAGAAACCATGGTGAAGTTGGCGTTAGTATCGGAACGGATGAGCAGAGTGACGATGGGCCCTGTCAAAGTGCATCATTACATGATATAAAAAATGGCAAGAGACCATTATTTGCAACTGAATCATGAGAAGAAATGCATTAGAAGAATCGAGATAGAAATATCCACCCCTTTGCAGTATAAACATTGAATAATAAATCACTCACCCGTAACGACAGTCAGACAAACTACATTGTAGATTGCCAGACCGACAAATCGTGAGTCGTTGACGAATCGCAGCTTGAGCGTCCGAGTTTCGTATGCGAGAAAGAGCCCGAATATGAGGATGATCAGCTTGTAGCCCATTACGACGGCTGAAAAAAAAACAGAAATTGGTGTAATTTTCAGAAAAAAAAACTATTTTTTAAATTGAAACTACACGGTTTTCATACAAATAAAGGATGAGAGTCACGCACAAGTCCATATCGTGTGGTGCGTACTCTCGCAGTGGAAGAGGTGCCATTTCGTCTTGATGTCTTCGTTGATGGAATTCTTCGGGTCCTGATATGCAATCAATCGTCACATGGGCTTCCATCACCTTCTGGATATTCCTATTAGCAATATTATGTGTGCAGTCCATTCTAGTCTGCAGCTTCCAAAATAACTGTGCTATTTTTATTTTTTTAGAGAAACTATACAACGATACTCCCGGATACCATCACTGAGCACGATACTCACCTCTCTAGTCACATCCTCCCTCCTCTTAGTCAATGGATCCATCAGAATCCAAACGAGAATGATCAGAATGTCGATAGCGACGAAAGCAACGATGACAACGTAGAATTTGACCGCAGGAATCGGCTGAAATTCGCCCCTTTAACCTCCCAAAAATCCCGTTTTTTGGGTGCATTCACACAGAGAAAGAATAATCTTTGAGTGCAGAAGAGTGGGAGTGGGGTGGTGGCCTGACTCGTGTCTACTCAAGCACAGCAAACTGAGGGAGTGAGACCAGGAAATAAGGTGCCAAGGAAAGAAACTGAGGTGTATGTGTGATCTCGCAGCCAACTCGCATGCAGAGAAATGATAGGATAGTGATGATTCCTCCATTGCGACCGCTCGCTCGCTGTCTAGGACTGGGAGTGAGGGTCGAATGGAGAGGATTGCTAGAGTCGCTGCGGAGAGAGTGCGAAGTGAAAGGGTTAGTGGTGTAAGCGTCGAAGCAAGCTCCATTCCATGCGGGGAAAGGGAGAGAGATAGAGTGATTGATTGGGATCCTCAGAGACCTGGCCAAGTCTATCCGTTCTTCGCGCAAGAAGCGAGCCATAGGAGGGCGTTGATGACTTTCGCAAGGATCCCGACATGTAGAGAGGCCGCCCGACCATAGTGGCGATCAGGGTTCGGAGTCCTTCCCACGGTGAGGCATCCTCCTGTTAAAGGGAGACCATCGAGAGTGACCCCAAGGGAGAGAGAGGAGAAGGAGGAGAAGTCCTTTCGACGGTAGGGTGCTCATCTAAGGGGAGAAGCAGTGCTCTGACTCTCCATTCCTCGATCTGACTGGTCAGGATGTGGAATGAAGGGACAAGAGCACCGCTTGTGATAGGGATGAGTCGTGCTTTGTAACTGAGGAGGAATCGAGAGAGGGCGGGTCAGACAAGAGAGACCGTACGATATGAGAGACTGGTCATGCTATCAACGAGAGTTTCCACGATGGGACAGAGGATTTACAGCGCATTTCTGGTTTTCGTTCTTGATTCTCGTACGAAAGCGTATAGGAAGAAGCACGAAAAGCGAAGGGACAGGATTCGAGAAGCTTCGAGGATTTCATCAGATAGAGTTCAGAGGCTAGAGAAGATGCGGGGAGGGGAGGAGGTGGCGGGAAATAAGGAATAGATGGGAGAAGGGGGGATGGGATACAGAAGGAAAGGACGGCCACTGACCCTCACCTTTTCCGATATTTTGCCCAGTAGGGGCTTGTACTGCAATATCGAGAAGTAAGTATGTGAAGATGGAAAGGAACTCCGATATTTAGGGATCGAACAAAGTAAAAGAGGTCTATCTAATGAGGAGAGAGATGGAACCAAATCAGAGTTGGAAGCGAAATGAAGCCAACTCTATTGATTACTTTGGTAAGTACTAGAGCTGAGCTGAGTGATTATTGATCTCGATTAGTTGAAAGCGAGCGCCGCAGAAGAAAAGAGAGAAAGAAGTAGAGGGATAAGGGAAGAAGGAGAGGGAGAGGAGACGGTAGGCCAAGAAGCTCTTACCTCATCCTTTTGTCGACTGGCGATTTGCTGGTTTTCTGATGCTCCGATTCGATGGACGATCCACACTTTAGCAAACATTGAACCGTAAGCGAATGTGAATCCAATCATGAGGATTGAGATTCGGGACTGCAAAATTGTATTTCAAATCCTTGCCTATCCCTAGAGAATTTCCCTCAGACAGTACGTGACTTATTTTCTTATCCTGTCCGTTCGAAACCAGGTCACTCTACCGTACTTCCGCTTGTTTTTCTACACGACTCGCTAAATAGTGGATCAGGATCAACGTGAACTCATGAGGCCCCGGTTCAAACTAAAAAAATCTTCTTCACATATCATTTTTTTATAAGAATATTCTCTGAGGAAGGATTTTTTCTCGAAAGGATTGGTGGTTAAAAACAATCCCACGTGCTTTTCTTAGCAATAAACACAGAGCAGCATGAACTCTCCACCCGTCAGGGACTAGAGCAGTCTATTATTGTATTTCTATGATACTCTGTCACTTTCATGGATCGATGTTTATTGCCTGGGCTGTGGCCTAGTAAGGAATAACTGACATGGCATAGTATCATGAGCTCTTCATATTTCTTCTGTCTCATAGTATGAGCAAACCAGAGAGTGTGATAAACCCATGGTAAACCACATGATCTGTTTCTTAATCATCTTCCTGAATATGAATAACTAACATGACAAAGCAGCATGAACTCTCCGTCCGTCAGATCGACACCCGCAGTCGGCAGACCCATGAGGAAGAGAGAGGCAGAGCAGAGGGCAGAACCGGCCAGCAGAATGTTGTTGCACTGTGGTTGAGACTGCACGATGATACTGCAAATGGGATTCAATGTCACCAGCATCAACATCTGTATCTATTCAGCATCAGCTACAAATTCCGAATGATAGAACCAGAAAAGTGGAAGAATATAAATGAAACTGACCCGCGATACCCGTATTTCGCGTTGAATATGAAGCAGACGAGAGAAAGAACGATGCCAATAATCGCTAGTAGACACACGATGATATACAACTGAAATAGATCAATGATTGTACGATTTCGAGACTTCACTTACCAAATTATTAACCGTTTCCAGTCGGTGTTCGAGAATAGTCGCATCTGGAGGAGGCCCTCGACCATCCGGCCAGAGAATATCCGCAGTCCAATTGAATCGATGCTCTCCGTTGTCGAAGCGACCGACCGTGACGTATCGACCCCCTGGATTGATTCTTATTTCATCGCACTCAGCATACGAAAACATCGAAGATGCCCATGACATGATGCCATGCTTTTCAATTTATGTGCGAAGGGTTGCAGCTACTTTTTACAACTGATATTTGTGCACATTCCTATAAAAAAAATAAGAATCAGACCCTCTCGATTTCTCCATTGACCCCCACCCACTTCACAACTCCTCTTCTCCTCCCTCTAATCTCATAGTTGTCATACACTCGCTCCGTGTCATGTCAACCGAATGATTGATCTAACGAGCCTACACTCCTCTCTTTTTCGAGGATCAGACGTGACTCCAATGACCCAGAGATTCTACACGAACAAATTCATAATTTAAAGCTATAAAGGGACAGTTCAGTGTCAAGAGAGTTGTTTCTGGTCTTTAATTACAATCGATAATCATCACCTTGCAATTGTTCTATCTGCGTCTTTGCTATTCGATCTCCAGAGTCAGAAAACATGACATTGCCCTGGAATGAGATGATTGATGGGACGTCGACCTTTGTCTGATAACGAATTGGCCTCAGGGGATGGGCGACATCGAATCTCTAGGAATAGCCGCGACTGCTGTCGTGCTTCTTGCTTCTTTCCCCTATCTTTCAGTCATCTTTCGATCCCTTCTTCCCACTCTCTTCCTCCCAACTCATTCATCACATAAAACTAGAGTGGTTTGGATGAGATTGGAGAAAGTTATAGAATCCTAGTTAGAAAGCAAAAGAGAAATTGCATAAAAAAGAACTGTAAGAGTAGATGACTCACTGATACTCCCTTAAACGAGGTGTTCTTCACGCATTCGAAGAGCAGATGTGCCATCACTGTGTTGTTGTAAGTGAAGTTCTCGATCTTCAGATGCGGAGGGAGA
The DNA here is from genome assembly GCA_900490845.1 of Pristionchus japonicus. Taxonomy (NCBI): domain Eukaryota; kingdom Metazoa; phylum Nematoda; class Chromadorea; order Rhabditida; family Neodiplogasteridae; genus Pristionchus; species Pristionchus japonicus. The sequence continues at coordinate 66,485 of LS512711.1, read as the reverse complement.
TTGGCACGAGTGCAGTTGAAGGCGAGTGCGAGGGCCCTGGACAAGTTATATTGAGATATTGCGATAGTTGTCGATAAAATCCAATAAGAATTTCAAAGAAAGACAATATCCTTCCGAGTATCAATCAAAAGACCTTTTATATAAAGTTCAAATATTCAAAAATACTCGACTTTTTTATATGCTCGACTACTCAAAAATACTCGACTTTTTATATAAAAAAGCTCAACTATTAAAAAAATACTCGACTTTTTATAACGCTTGACTATTCAAAAAATAACTATGATGAAGTTAGCTCAGACTCATGACGAAAGATAAAATATCTCAGAAAGCTCACCACAGTGCATCATATGCTAGCGGAGCCTCTGGCCATCCTCCCAGATTGGCGACGTCCGTGTAGTTCAGTCGCTTCCTCATCATCTCTTCGAATTGCAACCCGGTGATGCCCGAGACTCCGGGGACCTGAATGTGATCAGTTTCATTCCACCTCATTGTATTAACTTTCAATATTACGCCGAACTGTTCATAGAACTCTTCGTTCATTTGCTTCATCATCAGTTGGGAGATCAGTTAGATGCAGTTTTTAATATACATTTCTCTCAAACAGCTTAGACGGAATTTTCTAGAGATATGTTGTACTATGAATCACCTCATCCTTGCTCAGCATGATGGATTCAGTGGTGAAGTGGTACTCAGCAGCTTTTCGCATCTGCAAAGACATAATTTACTCAATTTCTCTTCCTTTGTTGTTGTTTCTCTTTCATCTGCCAAACATCAAAATTTCGCTCTCGAAATAGCTCGAGATAATGAGGTATTAATAGGATGGTTTGCATATTTTCTTAAAATGGAGCCTAGATATAACGTCGACTATGGGTACACTGCATCTCTGTTTCAGAAATATCTTTTCTGTAGGTTTCTGATGCGAGAAAACAATACCTATATTCAGTTTGAAGGAACACTTTTTCAGTCACTTCTTCTCACCTCTTCTTTCGTGCAGCTAAGATGTTCTTCAGGGTGTGGTTCATACCACGTATCTGCGTACCATCCAATGAAGAACCACACGTACTTTCTTCCATACAGATTCTGTTTATACGCCTGCAAACATCGTGACCTCATCGTCATTCTGCTTATTTCTCTTTGTGCAGAAAGCGATTCACTTAGATTCATTGTGTTTCCGATTGAATGCTTCTGAGAACGTTTCCCGTTGCGGAAGTGTACCCAGAAAGACCCGTGACCTAATAGATGCATGAAACTCTCAAGCCTTTTCGCTTCCCCCGATTCCCAGGCGACAATACTTTTCTCAGTCTATTTTTCGCTCTCGCCGCCCGATGGATGGATTGATAAATGAGGATGAGGCCGACGGAGGAAGATAAAGTGGATAGGAAGAGGAGAAGAATTGAGTAAAACGACGAAGTATGAGAGGAGTGGGAGTGAATGGCGTCAGAGATCGAAGTGATAGGATAAATCAAGGATGGAATGGTGTTGGAAGGATGAGATTAGTGATAGGGAATGACCAGAAAGTAGATTTGCAATACAGAGGCTTATATGCACACACTCTCATATTTGGAATCGATAACTGTAGATACAGTAACCCACCTGGCACAGTACCCTCCTCGCTTCAGTCACATAGAACAATCCGACGATGATCCTCGCATCCTGTCTCACTAGCGTCCTCACAGCATCCGTTGGATCTCCGTAGAAACTCTGACGTTCCGCTCGAATTCCGTTGTTCTTGCACGCAGTCTCGAGGTTTTGCGCGGTGTAGGTGAATACCTGGAAGAAACCCCGCTCAAATTCTTTAAGAAAATGATAGAAAGGCGAACAGACCTCTTCAACAGACTGTAGAATCGATATCCTTTTCCAGTTGAAACGTTGGAAGAGCGCAACCCTTGTTGGATTCTGCATATTCGCTGATGGATGCGTTCGGAACAACTTCGGGAATCGATGTCGATTGGAGAGAGCGGGGGAAGAGGCACCGTATGATATCTGGAACAGAGAAACACGTTGAATTTCTTTTTACGGTTGAAAGAAGTAATCAATCCCTCATACTAGAGTATCTTCAGTATTTCCCACAATAGACTACTGCAACCCGATATGCAATTCAATTCGGTGTTGCTCAATTTGTTTCCCTCAACCTCCTTCAGATGTATTTTAGGTGCGTGGGCCATAACTGCCCTCCACCTCGTCAGCCAGTCTCATACTTATCCCACCCCCAATTGAGTCGCACCTTCCATTTGACACTCTCAATCGAATTCAGGGAGGCTTCTCGTCGCAAACAACATTTGGGGGAAGAAGGAAGGGAGAAGATGCTAGAGAGAGGCAGGCCCCCAACCTTCTTCTTTCACATGTTTCGTCTTTTCGCCTTTCTCTTCTCAGAAATCGGCTTACGAGCCGTGGTCGATTGTGTGGGGCACAGAAGCAGCATCCTCTCTCTTACTCTTCTTACTCCACAACGCTTTCGGAGTGACACACAAACCAGATTATGGGCTCCATATACGCATATCAGGCCCTAGCTTCTCCCTAACTAGGCAGGCTATGGTAGTCCCTTATTTCCGGAGAAGAGAGAAAGGCGAGCTGCTTGCGCACAGGAAGTGTGTCTCATCATGCAGATCTCACGTTCCGATGGGGAGGGGAAGCCGGACTCTCTCCATTTCGTATACTCTCTCGCTCTATCAGATTGACGAGAGACCATGGGGAATGGAGAGAGTAGACCAATGGACGGTGACTGATTCGGGGAGAGGAAAGAGGAGCACCCGATGAAATGCAATCAGGAGAAGGAGAGCTCATCGACTCTCTCGATTTGCTGTGCTCTCTCGCTGGTCAGAGAAAGCGAGAGAGTATGGGAAATGGAGAGAGTCAGACGATTGCACCGCCCAGCACACAGACGATTGTCTACGCACGACGAGATTGACTAGAGGAGAGCGCGGAGGGCGAAAGTTCAATGGCGTTTTGAGGAGGAGTGGAGGATGAGAAAAACATTTTGATAGGGAGACGGTGATATTTGCAAAGAAAGTTACGTACTATAGATGAAGAATGCGTCAAAGGAAGTAGTGACAGGACAAGATTTCTCACCACAACGAGATTCCATTCGGGCGACGTCTCGGCTATCACAGTTGTAACAGGAGAGCAACCCGCCAGAAGCATCAACTTGTTCTGACCCTCGTAGATGAACTTGTAGAGCTCCTGCATCGCGAGACCTGGTTGGCACTGAAATGATCGGTTTTCTTCTTTTTTTCTATCTTATCCCCTCAGATTTCACTTTACTAACGCAAAAAAGAGATTCGAATGTCCTTTTGCAAGCTTTAACAATCAGTGATTTTTAGTTTCCTCTCTATGCTCCGAAGTGCAATCCCCTCTTCTCCTCTCGTTCGCAACTCAGTAATCCCTTTCAGTGATGCACTTTCAAGCGCCGCTCTTGTTTCGGTTCCCTAATTTCGGCCCCTTCCTTCCTCAACGTTTTTCGTTGGTTCTTCGGGATGCTACGGGGGGGGGAAAGGAAGCTATAGTTTGGGTCTCTTCATTTTGCATGGCATCTCTTTCTTCTGTGGGTGACTAGAGAGTGTGTGGAATGAAGAGAGTCTGGTCTCAAAAAGCGAAAAGACACGACAAGGAGTGAAATATCGGCCGTTTATCTTCGCTTGCGCGTCTCTTCTCCCCTTCATCTTTGTCTTTCGCTTCCGAAGTTGGAACAAATGGTCTCGATCTCTCAATTTTCATACTTTCTGGCTTTCTCTAACAGATAAGAGACCAGAGAAGAGAGTCAGTCGGGAAATTGAAGATTGCGCGGCAGTGAGAAAGAGATCAGATTGAGAGGAGGAGATGAGATGGGTTGCTCATCAATCAGAGGATAATCAGGGGCAATCAAGGAGGGAAGATGGGTTGGGAGCGTAGAGTGATCTGAATCTCTTCGTTTTACGTACTCTTTCATTTTCTCTAACTGAGAATAAAGTTTGACGAATGGGGATAATCAGCTCAGAGAAGAAGGTGGTGATGAGGAAGGATTCTGGAGAAGTGAAAGACTGTCTAAAAATCGCACCACCTCTTGTCGGCTAGAAAGTGTGCGTAACGAATATAGTAAAGTTTCTTGCATTCAAGAGGATTCAAAGCCTCAGTCTCGCATGTGTGAAACGAGGAGAACTGGCATTCAAGCAGGAATCGGAAGATTCGCTCCCAGCATTTTTAATACTCGCACCCAATCCCGAAATAGAAATATCGAGACCTTTGCAATAAGGAAATTCCCATTTTAGATCAATTCACAAAAGGAAATGTACTTTAAAGGCTTTCTCTCTCATAACCTCAAAGACTGAAGTTGAACAATTTTAAAAAAAGCGAATATATTGTAAATCAGGGTTAATCCCACCTTGGAATTGCTCTGGTGTAGATGCAGTTTGTACCCGGGGAGAACATCAGTGTTGTTGTTGATGTGCTCGAGTGCCATCTCCACTGCGGGCAGACAAGCCTGCCCTCCCGGCCAACCGCCCGCGCCCGCCTGAGGAGGGGAGGAGTGAAATTGGGTTAGGTGAATAAACTATGAATAGCGAAAACCCGTATTACTAAGTTCCTATCTATTTTTTCTGGTTTAATTGCGAATGAGATATTGCTTATTGATTCTAGTACGATCCCGCACTAGGATTCTTCCGGATGAAGTATGAAGTGTACCTCCATTGGAAAGACTCCTCCAATGTGCAGTTGTAACCTCCCATCATCATCCGGTTCTGGGGTCGTCTCATCAGATGAACTACCGAAGAAGGAGAGGGCGGATGAGTGAGTGACGAGCAATAACAGGAGTAGTTGCGACCTGTGATATCGTCTACTTTTCACTATTGTCATTGATGAGTCTGACTTATTTTGAGGAAGTTTTGAGGTGTTTGAGAACCAGATTCGTGAACTACGCACGAACTCAAAGACGTCACTGTCTCATGCGTTCGTTTCGGATCGGGAGATGGATTACTTGTTGATTGTTGAAGTGATCACTAATCCTCCCTCCCGACGGGAGATCTCTCAAATCTATTTCTTGCTTGTTATACAGAGTTAGAGAGCGGGGGAAATCGGGAGAGTTAGAGAAAGAAGAAGTCTCACCTCCACGGAGGCCAGGATGTCACGTGAGGCGGCCTCATCGACGGAGGAAGAGGAGAAGGCGAGCATGGGCATGCATCTGAACCATTATTGCCTGTTGTGCAGGTGGAAAACTTGCAAGGCAAAAAACACGAAAGCATTTGTAATACACGACAATTCAGAACTGTGATGACGACAGAATAACCCATAACTTAGTCAAAACTGGAATCTGAACTGTATTTTCACGGTAAGGGTATTGTCCAGAAGTAAGCCGTCAAATTCGATTGAAGACTGAATCTGAGTAGTGCATGGCCCAGTCCAGAGGAGGGAGAACGGGTTACACCTCCTCCTCCTCTCTGCATATCCCCCGATCTGGTTGTAATGATCGGGAGTGAGAAGAGAGGGAGGAAGAAGCAAGAACGACAATGTGGGAAGACGAGAGAGAGAGAGGGGAAGTCGTCAAATGTGCGAACTACTTACATAAAAATGTTGAGGAATACTATTGAGCGGTTTGTTGTAATGAGGAAACCGAGATTCGGAATGAAATCGAAAGATGAATAGAAATATGGGCATTATTCATGACTTTCGAGACGTCTGGGATGCGAATGAATGGAAGGAGACTGAGATTTCTCATGGACAGTTTCACTCGCATCGCTGATTCCTCAACGGGGCGAATCAAGAGAAGAGAGAGGAGTGACAGAAGGAGAAGAGAAGACGAGGGAAATGGAGAGGAAGGACGGTTTTGTGCATCTCGTTGCAGCAGATAGCCTAATTGCAAGAGCTTCGCATCAATAAGAGAGAACGTCGGAACAATGGACTGAATCTTAGCTACTTTCTCAATAAATAACCAGTAAAAAGCATAGAAGTGAGTCAAAGCGATGTTCTTATAAAATACTTGAAATAAATCACTAAAACGGATGGAAAATAGCCCCAAAGGCCTTGAAAATCAAGCAATTCTTACACAATCGGGAGTGATTGTGTTTCAACAACTTTTTCAATAATGGGCATGTGATAATTTCCCTATTAAACAACGTGATTTTGAAATCCGTGAGTGCCCTATTGTTGCATTCTCCCCTCAGTCTCTTTCTTTTCCGTTCTAATTGCCGATGCGATAAGCGAAGAAGAGAAAGGCAGAAACAATTTATTTTCGTGACTGCCCAAAGCAAAAAGGGAAGCGCGCGCCACTAGCAAGCGAGTCTAAGATGAAAAAGAGGAGGACTTTCCAACGAGTAGGCATTACTCCACAAACGGGGAGGGAAGGAGGGTGGGAAGGGCCAAGGAAGAAGGAGTAGGGTGCAACTCTGGCTCCTCCCCATCTTAGAAGAAGAAGGAGGAGGAGGGGGGAGGGAGGACCATTAACGGGTCCTGAAAAAAAGACGACAAGAACGACTAAAAATATAAGCAAGGAGGCCAGGGGAGTTACATACAACGCATGTTCATGGGAGAGAAGAAGAGAGGCCGCGCCGTCGTCGAACAAATGTTACTGAGAGGGAAGAGGAGGATGGGAGAAGAAAAGTAGATCAAAGAGGGTGATTGGGGATGAGATTGAACGCACTAAGGACAGTAGAGATGACGAGGCCAGCGAGTGTAATGCTTCTAGCGTGTCATCATCATTCCTTGTGTGAGAGTTGATGAAGAGCGGCTGTGCTTCCCCTCCATCTCTCTTCACCTCCCCTCTCCTTTCCCTCTCTCACTCTCCCTCTCCTTGCTGTGACACTCCTACTCTCAACAACTATCAACACACAAGCAGATGAGATGAGAGGGAGGATGAAAGGGGGGGGGGGGAGAAAGAGGAACAGAAGCGACCGATCGGAGAGAGGAGAGAGTGCACGAATGACTACTCTCCACACACCTGACTGACTGAAACCGGAGGCAGAATATACGAGGAGTCTCTAACTCTCTCTTCTTTCCCTCCTTCGCGCTTTTGCGGCGATTGTTGCATTCTTAATAAAAAGGGCCCGAGATTATTGCGGGGAAGGGAAGAGGGGAGAACTCATAAGCTGGAACCAGAAGGAGAGTAGAAGGAGAGGAAGGAGGAAGAAGGAGAGTAGGCTTACTCTCTTAATTATGGCTGCTCTTTCGTTCCTTCTGATCCTTGAGAGATCACATAAAACGAGGAGAGACAGAATATTGCTCGGTAAGGAGGAAGTGCTTTGTCTACCTGATTTGGGAGAATAAATGCACAATTCTCCTCTGCAGAATAAGCTTGGCAACATTAGAGGAGGAAGAGGGGAATGGGTAATGGGGAAAGTGTTCAAGTGGAGAAGAAGGAGGATGCAACAACTAAAGTGAAGGAGAAGGAGAGGCGAAACTTGTGTTCATGTCACGAAATTGATGAATGGCTAGTAGAAGAGAGCTTGGATCGAGTTGTGGAGTGAGAGAAACATCGAGGAGAGAAAGAAATTCGGAAATTTGTTGTGATATCTGTTGAGATTTCATGAGGACATAACCTAACCTACTAGTTTAAAGTAATGTATGAGTTTCAGTTTCTTTGGCTTCCCTCATCTTCTAAGATCAAAGAGAATGCTGGGAACACTAGTGCTAGGACGCTAAAGCCTTCTAGGGATCAACAATGACGCATGGAGGTCATTTGCAAAGGAGGCCAAAAGAATGCACGTACTTTTGTTTATCTTCTCTAAAAAGGCTCAGAATTTGATGGTTTCACGCTGAAATCAGTGGAAAAATGGGGGCTCTGTTGTAGTAGACGGGTCCCAAGAAAAAAGAAAGGTCCCAAAAATTTAAGAAAGGTCCCAAAATTTTAAGAAAGGTCCCGAAAATTTAAGAAAGGTCCCAAAAATTTAAGAAAGGTCCCGAAAAATTCCTAAAATTTAAGAAAGGTCCCAAATATTTAAGAAAGGTCCCAAAAAATTAAGAAAGGTCCCGAATTAAAAAGTCGAGGACCTTCAAAAATAGAAAGGTCCGTAAAAATAGAAAGGTCCCGAATTTGATAGAAAGGTCCCGAAAAAGAGTCTACAAAAATAGAAAGGTCCTTTTGACACACAAAAAAAGAAAGGTCCCGAGTAAATAGAGAGGTCTCATAAATAGAAAGGTCCCGAAAACATGCTGCAGAAATAGAAAGGTCCTAAGAACTGGCTTCGAAAATAGAAAGGTCCCGAAAACTGGCTTCGAAAATAGAGGTCCCTCATGAAAGAAAGGTCTTTTTCAAAATTAAAAGCTTCTTCACGATAATGGAGTGTGGTGGAATATTGTTTGCTTTTAGTTTATCATTTTTCGTGGGAGAGGACTGGGCTGGGAGAGGACTCTGACGCCTTTTGCCGTAGACGAGTAGAGGGACGGGTCAGTGCGGATTTTTGAACTCATCTTTCTTCTTCGGATTCACTTCTTGTCGCTTGCCGCTGTGACACTTCACAATTGGAGCAAGCCTCGTATGAAGTCGGATCGCCTTTCCTCTCTTCTTCCCGTAGACTAGTCGCTACCGAGATCCCGGATCCCGGATGGCCAGTCCTCCTTAGAAGTTCATAAAGAGGACACCTTCGATACCTTCATGGCCTGTCTCCGTCCATCGACTTGAGATCCGTGGCGTGATACCTCCGAAGACTTGCCAGGGACTGGGGAGGGATTCTTGAGGCGGCAGTAGATGGTAGACTAGAGAGGGGAAAGTCGCCGCTCCATCAGAGCGAAATGGAGAGGGACCGCTCACGACGACTAACAGACGACTAGCTGGGGCGAGAACCACCAGACAACTGACGAAAATAGACAACGGCAAATTTTAAATCGTGGTGAGAATTACTAGATACGAATGAGTGCGGTTGGTCACACTCATGATTAGCTATTAAATATTTCCTATACAACAATATTCATTACAGGCGTGAGAAACAACAATTCACAATGATAGAACATTCTAAGAAATCGCACCGTCCTCCATACACTAACAATGAGACTTCTCTATCATGCAAATGCTTCGAATTTTGAAAAGGACCTTTCTTTCATAAGGGACCTTTCTATTTTCGAATCAAATTTTCGGGACCTTTCTATTTTCGATGCCAGTTTTTGGGACCTCTCACTTTTTAAATCATGATTTCGGGACCTTTCTTTTTTGGGACCTCTCTATTTTAAAGGGACCTTTCTATTTTTGAGTATCAAAAGGACCTTTCTATTTTTTGAGCCTGTTTTTCGAGACTTTTTTGGGACCTCTCTATCATTTTGTCATTTGGGACCTCTCTATTTTACGGTCCCGTTCTGCTCAGAAAATTTGGGACCTTTCTTAAATTTTTGGGACCTTTCTTAAATATTCGGGACCTTTCTTAAATTTTATGAATTTTTCGGGACCTTTCTTAAATTTTTGGGACCTTTCTTAAAATTTCGGGACCTTTCTTAAAATTTTGGGACCTTTCTTAAATTTTTGGGACCTTTCTTTTTTCTTGGGACCCGTCTACTACAACAGAGCCAAAATGGGAATAACGAGTAAAAAGCTCGGGCGGTCAGCTAACTGGGCCAGGGTCTCCCCTCCCTCTCCTCCTCTTTTCCTTCTTCTGATTGGAGGATATGGGCGCTGATTGGATTGGGATGGATGGCGGATGAGAGTACGAGGAGTACGAGAGATTGCACGAATAACCCCATACATTGTGTGGGACACACTCCATTTATCGTGATTTCTCGGAATATCTGCATCAATGCAAGATATGGAAATGTATGATTGGAGATGATTGCAATGAGGTCAAATGATATTTAAAAATAGAGAAGGATGAGAGTACGAGGAGTTCGAGAGATTGCACGAATAGACGCCTATGCAGGGTCGAAGGCTATCCAGATATCAAAATCTATCGCATACTCTAACTGAGATATGTGACTTGTTACAGATTGGAACCACAAGAATGGGTGCCATAGAGTGTCCGAAGAGCTCGGGTAGCTGTTCGGAAAATAGATTAATGATAATTAAAAACCAGATGCAACAAGTCTACGAAACGAAATACAAGTTAAAGCAGGAAGAAATGATCGAGATCAGAAGCGTGATGATAATTAGAGAGAATTCGATTTTGATGTACCTCCATAAAATCATTAAAAAATTGTCAAATAAGACTAGAGTCGTCCTTCCACTCTGGTCACCATCTCTGGTCTGCTTTCCGATTCCCCCACACTGCAACACTCTACTCTCCACGCCTCCCTCTTCCTCGAAATCGCCACCCGAGGCACGGATTCTCCTCGCTTCACACGCTACATCACCGATCAGACAGAAGCAAGGAGTGTGCGCCATGGAGTGAGCCTCCACCCTCGAAGAAGAAATGACGATTTCCATTTCTCCATGGAGAAGTTTTGCCTAGTGCCTTCGGCAGTCTCTCTCTCATTCTTCTCCCTATTGTATACGAAAAGGAGGAAGGGAAAGTATTGGAATGGCAAGGCGGTTCGCGGGACCAGCCTGAGTTTATGCTACAGGGTGGGGCTCAACACGAGGGTGGTCTGTGAGAACGGAGATCATCTTCTAAAGAAAGCACGCATTGGTTTTTTTCAGTGAATTCAAATACTACAATCAATACTCAACAGATTAGATTTATGGTAGCGCAGAATGAACGGCTTGTGTGTTCTGAGTATAGGGCAGAGATCGCTCATGCGCATTCCTTCTAGTTCTCTCTATCACCACAATGAATTACTCCCAATTTGAATTAGCGACTAGAGCGAAGGCACACAATGAAGCACCCGTATATTTCTTCTACGTGCTCTAAGCTAAGCTAACATTTTAGAGAGTGCGCAAAATGAAGAGATCCTACACTTGAAGTCGTTCTCGGGAAGAACTCAAATGAAAAGAGCGACTGACTAGGGCTGACAGCACGTTCACAAGTCTGCAGAAACTCTTGTGGAACTTGTCTAAGTTTTCGACAGCTTGAAACTAAATACTGCATCGGAATGAGATCTTGCGTACGAACTGAACTAGAATAGAATCGTACACGATGTCTTCTATCTTACGGCGAGCTCATAAAGCGAGAGAATACATCGCAAAGTCCACCAGGTGCAGACACCTTTCTCTCCCTCTCTGCAAACCCAGTGGGCGTGTGAATCCACCTAGCAGAAGCTTCTTCGAACCATCACAAATGTGAGAGAAGGGGTGTCATATTCTTACTCAAAGAAGGAGAGTACAAGACAGACACACATGTACAGGGAAACAACAAGTCTCGGTGACTAGACAATCGATAAGTTGTGTGGGACTAGGAAGGGGTACGGTAGCCGCAAAAGGGATGACTTCATAGGCCTGCGAAAACGAATTTCACCCGTGCGTCGTTTGGGGACATGTACTAGCTTCAGCCAGCCAGCGTGGGAGGCTTGGAAGAGGGATAGGGAGGGGTGAAATAGAGATAAGGCCATATATTGGGGGGATGCGGGACAGAAAAGATGGAGTAGAGAGGAGACCGGATGACTAAGTGGATACGAAGAGAGAGAGACGCTATTCCACTGGGAATTGCTGGACGCTAGCTGACTTTGACACATTACTCGCTATACTCGGCGGGGCCGTAGTCTCTCTATAGGGGGTCAAAGAGTGGAAGAGGAGGAGGAAGGAAGGGATGAATAATGGATGTTGTGAACTCGGAGATTCAAAAGCAGGGGGTGCATGCATGGTCTCTCAACTATGATCTACATAGAACTTGGGGAAGTGAGAGAGTCTGACGACTTCTGGAGCTTCTCTACAGTGATATCGTCTTCGGTCGAAGAACCATGAAGTTGATGATGTCCGATAAAGAGATCAGGCCCTGAAATTCGAAATATTGGATACTTTTGAAGATATCAGTTTAAAAACAACGAGGAAATTTCAACAAAAGACAACAAAAAGACGTGATGTTGTTCTCTAGTTGGAAGGACGAATCAAAAGAGTTGCCGTCTTGGGAAGTTGCTCACTTCCCCTCCTAATCCTCGGTCCCTGGTCGCTTATTACGAGAATTGTGGAAGGAAGGAAGGGCGAGAATGAGCAAATCTAATTCGTCTTCTTTCGAACAAGGGATTAGGGTCAGTTTCAGCGGGGGTGGGTCTACATTTTGGTTTCTAACAAGAATCTTTAGAAGCTACCGTACTCCTACCGTAACTGAGAAATCATCGTACCCTCAACTTGTTCCCATCGTCGACAGCAAATACTCGATAGACATTCTTCTCGACGAAACATTCCAGTAGACTCCACATATCGATATCCTGAGGAACGGTGACCACACTGTCGATGCGACCCTGAATTGGATTTAAGTTTATTGATTATTGATTGAATATTGAGGAACTTCTCCGTATAGTTTCTCTAAAAACGATCTACACGTATGCAACTCGAATCGTTACGAATCGTCACGAACTTTGACAACTTCCAGTTTAACCCATGATTGATTGCTGAGTGAAGAAAATATCGTACCGTTAGCCTCCTCCTCTGACTGATCGCCTCTCCGACGTTGATGGAGAGATTCTCCTTTTCTCCACTGAATGCAACAGAGATGGCGTCGAAGCGAGTGTACACGTTGATGACCTGCAATTGAATTGAATCGTTAAGATTATTGATTTTGAATTCAACAGTTTCATCTAAAAATGGATTGATTGATGCATTGTCAGAATAAGAAAATAACATCATCTCACCTCCAGTCCATCCTCATCCCTCACTACTGGCACTCCACTGATTTTCTCATTCATCAGCATGTCCAGAGCGTCAATCAGCGGAGTTTCGTGGAGAATCTGTGAAATTTACTCTTCCAAAGGTTGAAATTAGTGCTTCCGGATCCACTTTCACGTTCATGGAAACGAAACCCACGTATTTAATATTGCTCCACGTGCCTACTCCTAGATCTCGCACACGTTCACGCAGGAATTCGGGTTTGGGTAGAAGAGCGGCCTAAAATCAATATTATTATTGCAATAGTATTGCAATGTTTCCGCAAAGTGTGCACATTTTAGTGCACTAGAGTGTGTAGAACGGTACTCCTCACATGTTGCCAGATGAAATGGAGTAGTCTCCTATGGGTGATGATGAACATGCAGTCTCCACAATGAGGATCCATTACGGGTAGTCGATGAATGCGTGAACTCGCCAGTCGCTCGGCAGCGGAGTAGAGACTGAAAGAATTTTCATTCATACTCAAATCCATTCATAATTTGTTTTTCAATTTATTATAATTCAACGCCATATGCTCGAAATGTCCTTCACAATGGAAGGACTGTTGCACCCAATTTCTCTAAATTACGTATCGTCTCTAAATTACGATAGGTAGTCTACGGCTTAGCCACAGATAATTCGCCCACATCTCTCATCCTAATCCGCATGCCCTATCTGACAGGTGATTGATTGATCATGCAGAACGAAGAACGATTAGTCTCAAAGCCACCCATGGAGAACACTGATCTTTGGACAAGGTCACTTCGATTAGCTATGCTTTATCTGAACCATCGTTGGCACCCAAATCTTTGATCTTCGCTCTCGAATTTCCCCATCTCTCTACTCCAGGTAGTTTACCTGTCTTCCACATCAATCGTCTGGAATGGTTTCAGCTTCCCGTCTTTTTGGAGATGCTCTGAAAAGATGTCAATGAATATGATACACATTTATGGGATGAGCTCTTTTAGAACCTTCAGAATCTTTTGAAAATGTTTGACTTAGTGCCATTCTTCGATGATATTTATGGAATGAGCCAGTCTGTTTGTTAGGGTGATCTTTCCTTCTCGCATGATATCTTTCAAAGAAGAGAAGAGGCTCGAAGCACCCATTACTCCATCAATCCCCATTCATGGTTATGGCTTTTCCCACCTTTCCAAGCTCGAATGGGCATCTCAGTGATGTCAGTCCGCTTCTCGTCTTCCTCCGTCAATTTGAGCCCCGTAATGGAAGTGATTGCTTCGCGGAACTTCCACAATTTCATCAACACCTGAGAGATAAATCAATTAGACGAACATACTCTCTGTGAGATTGAGTTGGTGAGATGCAGAGACTGATCAGACTGGAATCTAGAGAAGGACACTCGCCATAATGAAATCGGTCGCTGAGAGCACTCCGGAGAGGCAGTACGTCTGCGAGTCGAGAACGAGACCCGTTCGCGCGGCTGCAAAGAGATAAGATGAGGGATCAGTCTTCTTTCCGCCCTCTCTCTCGGTCCTCTGACTGACCAGAAGCTGTGTGAAACCAAAGGGGCTTCATGGTCATAGATTGGAAAACACGGTTGCTTATTTGGGACAGGCATGACTGACCACTCTAGTGATTGCAAACAGCTATCATCCCTACTTCCTAGGATATAAATAAGAATGAGTCACTGACAGTTGTAAATCAGAGCGTAGAATGCCTTGCGGATGTTCATATCGTCGGTGAAGACGATCATCTGAAGTGTTCGTGGTTCGATTTCTCTAGCAATTTATAGCAGATAAGGAAAATGATAACAAGATCAACATCTGAAGTAATTTTTATCACCTACTGTTGAACGTTAATAGCTCAGGATAATTCTAAACGTTCCATATCCGTGAACTAAGAGTTCAAAGTTAAAAAAATGGAGAAAACAATGATACCTTGTTATTCTTAGCCATAGCTTGGTAGCACGTGTTCAGCTGGAAGAGATGACAATAGACCATCTCGCTGTCTTCTGCAAATAAAGTTCCTTCTATCTCATTTTCTGTCTTGGTTGGGATAGCCAATGACTATTCTTGAGCTGAAAGATACTTATGTTCCAAAAATTGGTTCCAATCTGGTTTTGATAGCCAATCAAAGAACTCAAAGTGTCTAAAGTTATTCTCGAAGTGAGGGTGATTTTGGTTGATCTTTATCTCAATTGTTGATCTTCACTCGTTCGCAAGAGCGAGCAAAACAAAATCACTCGACTGGGAACTGTTTACTGCTCTTGCTCTCGTCTGGTTTCACCGACAGCAACAAATCAAATGACCAGTCGATCAAGAGATTGGAACATTCCCCTTCCCACTGCACTTTCTCAGCTATTTATAACGTCAACAAACCAATCGGAATGCTGGCGACTGTCCTGTAGATGACACTCTTCTCCTCAGCCTCTTCTGAATCTGCCTGCTCAATTGCCGGTCCTGGTCCCGTCTCTCGCGGTAGTGAAACATCACTGAAAATGGTCTTTGATCTTTGACCTTTACACTATGTTGAGTGCTGGTGTGCTTTGCTCAAGCAGGAACTAGAGTGAGTTCCCGCTATCTCATGCACCAATCTTGCGCGTTCATTGTGGGTGTTGATTGCATTGCGGCGGAATCCCACGGGTACTATTGTGTTGACCGCTACCCCTTCCAGGCACGTAGCGGCGATAAGGAAACGTCCTCTACTGAACAGAAGCGTAATCGCATCATTTTTCAAACAACATCTGGTTTCATATCTGCTGTACCTCTACGTTTCATCGAAATGGGAACATCCTAGAGCATGACTTATGTGTTGTGGTGGTGCTGTCTCTTCCTCTCTCTCGAGATGTCTAAGCGAGCTAATTCGGGCGGATTTGGGGCGCACACGTTAGAGGAGGCAGCGGAAAACAAGTATTAGGATACGAATAGATGTTTTCGTTCCGATGCAGTCAAATGAGTCTGAGATCCCGAGGAAGTTCATTAGAAACTACAGTAATGAGAAAAAACTGACCAGAAGTGTACATTGGGTGAATCCTTCAGTCCATTCTTCGGCAGAGCCCGTTTTGCGACGATGAACTGGGTGGTAGCCTCTGAAGAGCGGAACATCGGTAGAAGGGCAGAGAGAGAACGGATGGACTACCCGCCGTTTCCTCTCCTTTTCTCTCCCCTTCTCGAGGCACTTCTCCCCGCTCATCCCATCCATCCATCCATCTACCCACTCTTTCTCATTTTATTCCTCCCTTTTCCGTCGTCAAGTCTTGCCCAGACGTGCTGTATCGGGGCCCTTTGCCCGTTAAAGGAGAAGCCTCAAAATTAAGTTATTCAGAGAGTGTGCACACAAAGGAGTAGTGGCCCACGCACCTAGCGCCTTGAGAGATGCAAGCTATTTCGAGAACTCATATTTACCACGTTTCCCTGCAAATTTATTGCCGAATCCATAAATAGAGAGCATCTTAGAAAATACCAAAGCGAGTATGAATCATCCCCGGAAAAGAGGTTTTGTTTCACTTTCGTTCGCTATTTGATTGAACAATAAGTTGATATAATAACTAACCATCTCCGAGTTCGGACAGGATCGCCTTGTTGCGCCGTAGTCCTTTCGCGGTTGCCATTGCCTGCGAGTGGACACATGAGGGACGTGATTCCAACTACGGAGCAAGCAATTGAGTGATAGACAGTGCGAAAGTGACAGTGCGTATCACGAGTGGGTATGAGCAATGGAGGGAGCAACTGAGCTCACAACACGCTCGTACTCTGGGGTTATTCAGTCGACCGATTAGAGCGATCGAGAGAGAGAAAGAGAGATTGAGAGCAACCATACACTTCCTAGGCGAGCGAGAGAGCATGGGAAATCGAGAGAGTCAGAGAGTACTTGGGGAAATATGATCGGCACCTCTGCTGTTTATCAAGAGAACGCAGAGACAGACGAAATGGGGACGATCAGGTATCAATCGAGAGAGAGATGAGAGTGAGAGGAGAAGAGGGAAGAGAGAGAGAGAGAGAGGGAGACGCTCCCAGGAGAGGAGGGGATTAGATGGATGGAGGAGGGAGAAGGAGGGGATGGACGGAGAGGAGAGGAGGGTCAGGTGTGCTACTCCCTCTCTGCTTCTTCTTCTCCTTCCGCATCTGTCGTAGAGGAGAACAGCCGTGTATCCGTGAATCTTTCTGCACTCTCTCCAATCTGCCCGCTCTCTCGCTCTGACTAACCAGAAAGAGGGATTAAGCAACGGAAAAGTGGAGTGTAGCTGGCGAATCTAGCCGCTTGATCTACTTGATTCTACTTGACTGGCTACGTTTCATCGAAAGAGAGAGAAGAAGAGTAATCGGATGAAGAGAAGGCTGATTGGAACAAACAGAACGATTAATGCAAAAAGGAGCGGCTCAGAGGGGGAGGAAAGAGCACTGAAACTCTCTCCAAACCATGAGATCTCTTACCAGTTAGGAATCGTGAACGAGAGGGAGAAATGAAGAGGGTACTCAACAGAATAGTGACGAGAAAAGATCGGGAAACTGCAGCCTGGAGAAGGAAATGGAGAGGAATGAAGGAGAAAGGGGAGATTATCAAAGAGCGACGGAGAGAAGAATGGACGAGGAGAGGGAAGAAAAGAGCAAAAAGGACTTCGGAGATAGAAGAGGAAGTGAGGATGGAGCAGCATTGCACTTTGTTCACTTCTGGAATATTCTGATTTATGTTCCCGTCTTTCGATTTCACAGGCTCCCTAGCTGGAGAGATAGACCAATAGTGCACGCAGTATGAGAAGCAAATGCTGGAATTCCCGATCCCTTCCACCCCAAAGTTCGTCCATTATGCAAGGCCCGTTAGTACCCTCGAACTTGCTCGTCGGCTCATTTCTCCCTCTCTTCTTCCTCCTCAATTTCTTCTCGGATTGGATGGAAGAGAATGAGTCCGTCTCTCTCTCGTCTTTGAATAGAGAGATGGCCCGTGAATAAGTTAGAGTCTATCTCTGCCCGAGATGATGAGAGGGAGAAGCCGAGAGAGGGAGGGAGAGGGAGGATGGGCCCTCTCCCCAAATAGGCGGGATTGACAAGAAGAGAGGCGCACAGACTCAGTGGAGACTCGTTGAGACGACCCGCGGATAATGACCGAGTACCGGGAATTCTCTCGACCTCCCTCGAATTGCACGACCCCGTTGGTGGACGTGCACACATGGTGAGTGGTTTCACATATTTACCCCGCGAGAATTCTAATAACCACATCTCATTTTTGGATCTGAGTGTTAGAAATGCTCTAGTTTTTCGTTTTTGCTGACGAGGAAATGAGATTTTGAAATTATTCTTTAGGCTAATTCACACATCTGAACTGACAATATCCGTCCTTGGACTGGTACTCAACTGCATCGTTTCCCTCCTAACACACCGAGCAGCACCGATTCCGTACGCACAAAGGCGGCAATTGGTGAGGTCTTTTGACGGACTAATCAAAGAAAACGGATGATTTACGATCATTAAAAGAAAAAGACCCATGAGACGCAGAAAGTTCTCAGGGAATATTGGTGGAATTAACACTCGGTGATTGCGTGGGAAACTTTTAAGTCCTGAACCTTGAGAGTTCTTGCTTGAGAACTTTCCTAGCAAATCAGAGAACTGACTTTTTTTACTATTAAAATATATTTCCAGTGCGGTTTATCCCTGAACTACGCCCTCATCAGCGCGATTCAACTCTCCCGGAATATCTTTCTGCTCTTCTCCCTCGCAGAACCGTGCCTGCCTGAGGCAAACACTGCGACCTGCAAGCTGCAGGTGAGAAGCAGTCTCTCGTATTACGTGAACGCAGAGACTATGCAAGGAGATGATGGTGCATGCAAGCGGTAGACAGGGATTACCCAAAAGTTAGTGAGCAGCAGGTGGAAAGTATACGAATTCGACGAAAATTGAATCGTACGGCGAAAATCGTGCTAAAGTGTAACTTAGTACATCAGCAGGTGCACTAGGGATACTGTAGAAGTGATCATTCGATGTTTATGAAGACTGAATACGTGAGTCAAACAAGTATCAGAGCATATTACGGTAACGTGAAAACATAAGATGTTCATGTACGAAATGGAATTCATTGAGAAAATGCAACACATGAGAAGGAGAGAACTGAATTGAATCGGCCGAAACCTCCACCGTATCACCTCTTCTGATTCCAGGAGTTTCCCCTCCTCTTCTCCTATATCCACGGCGCGATTCTCGCATGCATAATCAGCACGCAAATGAAGAAGAAGTATAAGTGAGTTGGCTGAATGCCAGAGTCGTTTTCGGTATCCACGTAGCATCAACGCAATTATTTTTCCGAGAAACTTTTGAAATCGCACAAACTTCGCAGAAAGAATAATTATCTATTGAAGTGTTTTACAAAAAAAAGGTTGAGAAAGGTGAAGGATCGTTTCCTTAATTCCAGGGACTCGAAACGACCCGTTCCCTACACGTGGATGTGCTCCATCTGGCAGACACTCACTGCGTGTGTCTGCATTGCATTCACTCTCATATTCACCGCCTTCGACAATGAAGACGGAGAGACGAGACAGATGGAACAGGTTAGATACCAGATTAAGGCTTCATGAGGTTGTTAGATGAATTAACCAGTTAGCCTAATTTTCGTAGCGTGAACTCCATCCGGACTCAATATTATTTTCATAAAATATTGGTCCTTCTTTCAAGGATTACATATTTACTCATGTTTATCATTATTTCTGCCGAGAAGGCACCAAAGTCCAACTCATTTTCTATCTCTCTCTCCCCTCCGCATCTCGATTAGACTCTCGGATCTTCTTCCTCTTCTCCTTTTCACACAAAAAGAAGCGACGCTTGTGCACCAAATCGAATCGGGGCGAAGCGGAGAAAAGTGTTGGAAAGAGAGGAAGAGAAGAGGGAGGAAAGAGGCAACGCAGAGCTTCCGGTGTCGGAACAATCAGACGATAGAGAAGAGAGAGGAGAAGACAGAGAAGGAACCATGACAGACTCTTCTCGGAAGATCGTAAAGGAGTCATTACGCATGCAAGCGTTCAATTGGGAAAGAATTGAGGGGTATCAGAACAGTGGATGGCGATTCCAATTGTACTTTCCAAAATGCATACATATCCAGATAGAGAAAAGATTCATATTACCAGAAATTCATTGCAGTGCTCGATCCTCCTCGCTATTCGTGACTACCAGATGGTTTTCATCCTCATCACTCTTCTCATTCTTCTCCACGCCATTGCTGTTATCTACATCTCCCTCTACGTGCACTACCATCAGACGGGAGTGGACAAGAAGACGATTCTGTCTTTCTGTGTGAGAGGTATGCAGGGAATGTGAAGTGAACAGCTACTAGGACTACGACATCGAAACAATCGATAAAGTATGGCTATAGAGAGAGGGGGAACTATTTGAGTAGGATTCTCATTGTTCGTTCTTCGAAACTAATTAGCTATTCCGTATTATATCTGGGAGGAAATTGGATGCGGTTCAGACAAATTGGAGTGTGTGAGAAATGAGATAGGGAAGGCTAGGAGATTCATCGAAATGCTCAATAGATTCTCGTCAGATCCTCACCATCTGGTGCATGTTTTGCACGACAGTAGAGTCCTCGTCGTTGACGTCTTCCTTAATTACAGACGTCATCATAGTCGAGACTGTCGCCTGGCATCTCGGGTTGCTCATCTCCGGATTCGCCGTTGCGTACAAGACCATCTGGCAGGATACTTGTGCTGAGGTAAGGAATAAAACCTCATTGACTTATCAAACGTCTGACCAGCAAATATTTCTATGGATACTTTTGCAGAGGCAAGGAAGATAACTTCATTCATTCAGCAAAACAGCTAACCATCCAATTATTCTATGCTTTAGATACGTATTGGGGTTCTAAACCTCAATTTGCAGTGTGTTTATCTCACTCTGGAGCTCTTCTTCGTCTTCATTCCCATTCTCATCTCGTTCGCTCATCCGATTCTGCTGATTTGGTGAGTGACACGCAGCCAAAACATCCTGAGTTAGCAGAAATTCTGCTTTTTGCGACTCCGCGTTTTCCCAACAACAAACCGGTTGCAGAATCGAGTCCTAATTCGCTCTTTTTAGCTTTTTTAGGAGAAGACTATGGAAAAATCATTGTAGGTTCGTCTTTCCGATCCGAGACTCAGCAATACGTATCTTTCCCTGGATGGCGACAATTCTTCCCGAATACGCCCTTGTTCCTCCTCCAGCTCCGAAGAAGAAATCTTCCAGAAGGCAACGACGAAACGGGAAGAAAGAGCAGGAGAAGCAAACCAAGTTCCTCGAAGTCAAACCCGCACCTGTCTAGGAATACTAGTACAATTTAGATAAGAGTGCAAAACAGCTTCTGAAGCGTCCTAAGTACTAGTTGTCTCGTAATTCCGGTAGCAGTAGTAATATTATCTCCCGACTCTTTCGCTGTCCCCTCTCTTATATCGTCTAGATGTGTCATTAGTCTCAGTCTTTCTATCGCCGTCCTTTCCCTTTCTGCCATTCGCTCGCCTGTTCTCGTTTCGTCACGATAAAATTGAATCCGTACCTGGATCAGAGGAAAACAGGTGACATCTCTCCCTATTCTGCTCGCAATCTTGCCAGTCAGGCAGAAAGAGAGATTGTGTGAGAATGAAAGAGTCTGAACATACAGGTGAAGTAGTCACAAGCTGAAGGGCCTGAAATCTGCAACATAGAAGGCAACAGTAGTCGGCTATGGACGTGGATGTCGAAGAATTGGCCGAGCAGCTGCGTGAAATCGATAATTTCATCG
The DNA here is from genome assembly GCA_900490845.1 of Pristionchus japonicus. Taxonomy (NCBI): domain Eukaryota; kingdom Metazoa; phylum Nematoda; class Chromadorea; order Rhabditida; family Neodiplogasteridae; genus Pristionchus; species Pristionchus japonicus. The sequence goes on along the minus strand of LS512711.1, from coordinate 45,163 downwards.
GATTGTTTCATCGATTTACCAGTATGTGGAATTTAGATACTCATCTAAGAATAGTTTAGTGCCCTTCATCGCTACTTTCAATATTGCAATACTCATAGCGATGGTATTCGACCACGAAGTAAGAGTGAAGGTGTATAGAAGGTATCTCCTTTCGGTTCAGGTAATTAATAAACATCTGACTTCAAATTTGACCTAATTTCAGGTGATTTTGATCCTAACCAGTGTATTCCTCGGTCGGATTCAAATAGTCGCTATTTGTGATGACTTCGCTTTCTACATGCTAGGAGATCTCTTTGGAATAGAGGCCCTTGAATTGATGGTGACTTCGTAGTTCGAGAGTTTATCGATTAGAACTCTCAGATAATCTACGCATTCTTGGTATTGGAAGGGCAAGTCGCCGTAGCCTCTTGTCTGTTCTTCAGGCATCAGGTGAGCATTTTTTTAAGAAATTACAAAAATACTCTTTTCGTTAAAGCAATTGGTAAGCACCACGGGAAGACTTCACTTCGCTTCTCGGAAAATGCACCTCATTATTTTCGTATACAACTTCCTGTTCCTTTTGAGCCTTCCCATTCTCTATTTTGGTCTAAAGCCCATGGACTATTCGAAAGATGTAATGCACATGTAAAGTAATACAAGTTACCGTAATCCTTTGAAGGAAATGTCGCATAGACAGCTGTATCTCTACGGAAAGCGAGAGAACATCGCAATTTTCAGAAAAGATCTAGATACGCTAATGCCGATTCTTGGTAAGATGGTTAGTTCGACACCACGATAAATCAAACAATTACAGTATTCGCCCTGTTCCAAGTCCCATACTTGATGGTCATATTCAGTTTGTGCCTGCACATTATCTATAATCTACTGTTCAAAGATCATAAGTTGTCTAAACATCAGAAGAAGTTGGTTTAATCTATCTTTTGCAATGTATTAAAACATTTTTCAGGTATCAACTTCGATCGTTTATCACTGTTTCCTTGCAAGTCGATTGGACGTGCTAATTCATCTTAAATTACCCTTGTTACAGATTTCTTTCTCCTTCTTGACTCTTGCTATTCCATTCTTGGTCGGTTGCATGGGTATCTTCCGATCTGTCTCATCCCACAAACCAGTGCAGCCGTACTTCCGAAGTACGCCAACAGACTAACTCCTTTTCCCTTTAGCTTTCGTCGCTTTGAATATGACTGGAGAAAGGCAGACTTGTGTAGAGCTCATCACGCGGTTTGGGTCGTATGATGGCTTGCCTCTCTCCATTCATCGTCATAAGCCAAAAGCTGAATGAATTCGACGCCTACGCCTACATATCACCTACTCAAACAATGGGATGATGTTGTTGCTGTTTCAGAGATGGTTGCGTACAGCATCACGTGCATGAGTTCCCACTCCTTCTTCAACTCACTCGTACTAATCTTCGCTATTCCTTCCCTCAGAAAGACCCTCTATTCACCCATCGATTTCGTTCTCAATCGCGGCAAAAGGGACTCTCGCACAGCGGTGCAAGAAATTCCCGCCGCAAGATAAAGAGTCTTCTCACATCCCCGTTCCCTTTCAGAAGATGAACGATCTCAGGATGACAAAACGGGCGCTGGGCTATATTGGCAATTTCCTAAGAAGGATTGGTCTTTTGAAAAGGGAGCGATACCTCTCACTGAAGAAGATTTGCTCCCCTTTTTAATCTGGTCTCATGACTCTAATAATCCGAAGAGTCTTGGTGTGATATTTTTTCGTATAGTCAGTTTCGATTGAGCTTGTTTCAACCAACATGTCCATTCATTGTAAATGACTCCCTTCGAAGATTCACGCAATATCTGCTCGTTATCATATTGCTTATTACCTTGCCAATGTTGTCGTATCTTCTCAGTTCAACCCCGGATTCGTCCACGCTGAATGAGTAATGGGTCCGATACTTCTCCTGATCACTTTGTTCTTCATCGCCCGTCTGTGGTTCATAACTATTCGACGAAGATAATTCATGCCACGGTGAGGATTCCATTCTTGTAATTATGTCCGAGAGCGGTATTTCGTGAAATATTCTGATGATTTGAATACAACCTTTTCTTTTCCATCATTCTTCCGATTCCTTTCATTAAAACGGGCTGAGTTGTTCTGATCTATTGCGATAGGAACATCAAATCAACTTTACGTCCCAACATGCGAAGAACTTTCAATTTATTTGAGTAGTCCTAACTTTATTAGTACAAAAATAGTGAATTTCAGATTGGCACAATCGAAGAGGAGTCGACAATTTACAACAATCTCGAGTGTAAGTTGAAGAGCTATGATTAAGAACAAGGTTTCAAATCGATGATGTGTATCAAGAAACTTTGTTATTATGTGAATAAACCCGCTTGCGTGTAGAATACATTTTTTTCAGCCATGCCACCTATCGTACCTAATTATCGCCCAGGAATGCTTCTACCTTGTCCTTGCGAACCTCTCCTTCAAGTCGAGGGAAGGAAATACACCCACGAGGATAAACTAGTCATGTTCATGTGCTATTAGTGAGCTAATTTTATGTATTCATATTTTATCGTATTTCAATAGACTTCAACCACATTTAGGATTGAGAAGCATCTACATGTAGAATGCATCGCGTTTCCAATTCTTGTTTGATATAACAATTTTGTGTATTCCAGCGACAAAGGGAAGATAATCACTCTTCCTCCTGTACCCCTCTATCACAACGCCTTTGTGGAAGTGAAGACTAGAGGAGATGGCGTGATCGTTAATACGCGCCCTTTCAACGATGAGACTGACGGCGTGATCTGGGGGATCTGGGGTGATAGGGAGCTCAATGAGATGAAGGAGAAGAGAGCCAAAAGAAGAAAGTAAATGGACCGTATTACCACGCAATCCAGTATCTCTATTAATCTGAATCAAAATTTGTCCTGCGTCAGTCCGTAAACGACATTTCACCTGAATTTTTATATTGTAACGTTAAATCTCCATGTAAATTTCCGTTTGATGAGGGTGCTAATATCCTCTCCCTCCATTTTGCATCCCACCTAGCATTAGACAACCCAGAGATAACTAAAGCCGTCTGAAATTTTTGCTTTGAGAAATCCGCCGAAATAGGACGACTTTGATTGAGCATCCATTTCCATCTCTCTCTCTCTCTTCACGCTCTGTGCTATCCCCCTCTTTCGCTAAATTGTGGCTATAATCTGTGCAGATAAATTGGACATGAATGAGAGAAAGGAGGGGATAACAGAGTACGGGAGGATTACGGCATAGACACCTCTTCATGCCACGATCAACCCGAGGTTCGTTCCCAATCTCCGTTCCATAATGAATCCGAATGCATTCAGTCACTCGTGATCGATTTATTCTACTCATCTTCCTACTTGCTGCCGTTTTCTTCTTCTATCAAGCATATTTTACCTCGCATCTCCCGATTTCTCTCGAACCCATCAATCTGTGTCAAGGAATAGACACGGAGAACTGTCCTCGTCCATTGCGGGATTTTCCTTCGAAATACAGGGTTTTGTTTTATTGTTTGATTGGCACGTGTGGCCTTTTCGAGTACTTAAAACAAATGTTACTTAAAAATCTCCGGAATCTCAAGCAAATGTTTGTGATTTGTTATGTCTTAGACGGAATAATTACAGACTGCGCATCCAACCTATCCCATCACTTCATGCGTCATAGAGAAGAGCATGTCTACGTTTCTCGCAGCGATTATGTGTTATCTCCATGATCCCGCTGCTTTCAAACAAGCAAACAAGTCTCTGAACACGGAGATGTACCATGGAAGGTGAGGATTAGACTTGAATTTCCTCATTTCGCCTGTTCTCTCGTCTCTCAAAACTGCGTTGAAGTGTGTGAAATGGACAGACCGTCTCGTCTACCTAATCAGCAGGTGTTTCTGACTCCCATTTTGACGAGATACTCGCAGGTTTTGTGAGGGAAAGAACGAATACGAGAGTTTCGCATCGGCCACGGAAAGGAAAGGAACGCGTCTTCTAACGGTTGTGAGGGATCCATTGGAGAGATTCATATCCGGATATGTGGACAAGTGCTTGAAGTACGGATTTCGATGCTTCTTAGATGACTCAATAGAATTATGACAAATAGTTCCCTCATTCTCACACCTTTAATCCCCAGTAAACAAAAAACTATCCTGAAGTAAGCTTTTGTTGGGTATTCTTTCCCGAAAAAGAGCAAAGAATGGATGAGTTCGTATCAGTCTTCCACCGGAAATTAGTATAGCTCTTGTCGGAAATGGGATGCGTACAGCTCGCATTTGTTATAGTCAGAGAATGCTGCGATTAGTTTCATTTGCACAACGTGATTGTTTTGAGAAGCAATATTGTAAAATATGGGGAGAAAATAGGCGGTGATAAGAAGAGAACTTACTATTTACAGAGAGACGAAGAATAAGCTGGGAGGGAAGCACTGCTATGGATGTGTGAGAGGCGACATTATGTGCTTCCTGAATGAACAGTACCGAAGAGGTTACCAATTTTCGTTAATTTCTGAATAAATAGCGTCATCATTAATGAATGGTAACTCAGTGACTGAAATTCAGTAGGTAAATTTGCAAGGAAGATATAGTGAACTAGTGGGAAATCGTTTTTTCAGTGCTTCTCTACAGCGCGGGAGAGTTGAAACCGGGTCAGCGGAGCTACTATGATACTCACTTCTTTCCTCAAAACTGGTGAGTAGAGAACAAGAGATCAGATTAGTGATGATTGATTGGTTGCTTTTCGATACGTATTGTCTTTCTATGGAGTTTTTTCTAAGGTACTGCGGATTCAGCAAGGCGTTATCGAATTACACAATAATTAGGTACGTTTTTTTTGAGTTCGTTCTCTAATTCATATGAAAGTAGGGTTCCTACCAAGAATTATCGATTTGATTGTGATCAAATTTTCATTTTCTCTAGATATGGCGGAGAGGGAGAGGACCAACAAAGAATGTCCGACGAAATTACTGGAGCCTTGACTAAATGGGAAGTCAGCAGTGAACACGTTCAGGTATTCCTTAGGCCGAATTTGCCTCCATTTGATCATCATGATTTCTAGATGTGAACTTGAATGAGTTAGAATTTCCCATACGAATGAGTAATTCATGCATTATTCAGTACATTCGAAGTTCGCTGCTCTCTTCGAGGACAGAACACTCTACTGTTGGATCACCAGACAAAGCAAAGTATCTCAGGTGAGGGAGTTTCTCAGGTGAAGAGAGCTCTTACCTTGTTATTATTAGCGTTCAGTATTTTTCTTTTTCCGTTAGATTTAAGCCATCGAACTGTCAAGATGCGTTATTGCCCAAACCATCAGCCAGTCATAGGCGGCAGTCTCACTTAGCCAGTCGTCGCTAGACGACAGTAAGACGTGGATCTCTTTTCTCTTCTCTTTGAGATTTGCGTCTACCTTTTCGTAGGCCCGATTGAGTGTTTGATGTTGAGTAGTCGTGAATAACACCTTAATTGGCCTTCAGTCGGAGTGAGAGAGTGTGTGAAATCGAGAGAGTCAGACGCCTACTCAGTCCAACACTTCACTTCAGGATCGCTCGCCACTCCGAATTCATCATGTCTGTCATCACGCGCATGTTCTATCACGATTACGTCCTTTTCGGCTTTCCATTCCCCTCCATTCCCCACCCCACCGGACCTCCGCCCCGATTCATGGAAGAAGCTTCCATGTTGCACTGATTCCTATCGTTCTAAAGTATATCTGAATAGGTCTAACATTTCCTCTCGAGTATCTGGTTCGATGAATTGCACTATCCCAATAACGAACGCGATAACACGAACGTCGGAGACGTCACTGTCAACCTTCTCAGAGACTCTATAATGGGGGAGAATCGAGGCGAAGAGTCTAAGACTTGCCTACTCCTCTCGCCTTCTTCTTTTCTCCTCCTCCCCTCCTCAGTCTTCCGCCTGTTCTTTCCGGCGTTGGGCCGAATTGGCTTCGTTCCTTAGCACTTGGGGATGCGTAAAACTAGGGAGCTTCCGGCGTAGTCTCATTGTTTTCGTAACTAATAACTTGATATTCCAATGATACAGTAACCCTCAGCGGAGTTGTATCATTGTCGTTTACAGTCTGCGAACTCTTTTTTATTTGGTAGAAGTTTATCTGGTCTGAATGAACTTCGAAGTGATACCGTAATCTCAAACGGTGTCGCTTTTGTCGCTTCCGGTGTACTATTCATATGCTTTGTTGATTGGATTACGGTTGTCTGGGTTTTCGCAGAGATGCCGAGACGTATTGCCATGGAGTCTTCATCTTTCTTCTCGCACAAGAAGGGCTGCCGAGTGACCGATCGCCCCTACGTGGACATCTACAATGAGACTTGTGAGGTCCTCCACGTCGATGTTAGTATTTTTTTTCGATTTCTGTTTCTAATTTCCTTCTATTAGTCTTCCAAATCCGATGTCCCGACACAGAATACTGACACTTTGATGCCTACGCAGACAATATTCTTGATTATTAGAGTTTTAAAACATCAATTAAGATCCTGGTCAACAAGAAGTACGCCCACTACTCGGACCTCTTCACCAAGAGTGAGCCATATCATAATTTGCCTCGTTAATGGTGTCTGAGGAAATCGATAATGGCACGGGGCTTCACTCTGAGAATCTCGTGATGAAATTAGCTAACAAGGTTCTCATAGATTATTTGCTCAGAAAGGGATGATATTCATAAATGCATGGTAGAATCGAAGAAGGCATGAGTTCTCATTTATCTTCATTTCTTAGATTATCGCGATGATGATTCTTGAGAAATGGTTATCTAACGCTTGAGTAAGAAGCTTGAAAGAAGCTCTGTGGTCCAATTAGAGCAGTACCAATGAAATACAGGCAACCGGATGCTCGCTCCTCGTGACAAGTACCATGTCGTCCTACCGTGCGACTGTATCGTCGAGGATCTCAGGTGCGCTACTCATTTCACCGACTCAGAAGTGTTTCAATCACCTTCGATTCATCCCCTGGAAAGTCCTGATATGTGTCAGTTTAGCGAATTCCCCTATTCAGACCTAGTTGTAGGGAAGTTTCAGAGTGAAGATGTATTGAGGCTAATGAGCAGGTAGAATGACGTGAGTGAGCAAAACAGACTGAAAGAAGGTTTCCATGGTGGCCAGGAAAGAGCGAATGGATTGACGCAGGAACTGAAAGGTCTTTTAAATAGCGTCATGATATACATGCCAATAAGGAGTCTATCTGGGCTTGATTAGCAAGACATTGTATGTGACTCGAAGAGCTGGACACTTGGTTATCAAGAAACTATTCTCTCCAGCTTCAATGTCCATGTGTTACGGTGTTTCAAAAAAAAATGTTATCATAAAAATGTTAAATGCCATCATTAAAGGAGACTGACTCGTGGAACGAATGGATGTGGCACTCCATCGACTGGAACGATCAGACAAGTGATCGAATCGGCTGATATCGTCATCCATTATGCGTGAGTGTTGAGCCATGACCATAAAATTAATTCAGTAAAACTTCCTTTACTAATTCTGAGACTGAGCTGTTCTTCTGAAATTTTTAATTTGAATCTCAGACAAACAGCTACTTTCTGAATTTCAGTGAGATTGAGTGTTTGCTATATTTCACAGAAAGCCTTGAGTGTTTGAGTGCTTTGGATGCGAGATTGCCCTGTAATTTCGCAGTCTCGAGATTCGAGATTGCTCAACCAATCCTTTCCGTAGACTGTGAATCAAAATGCATTGAAGTCAGACAAAGGAACAGTGTACGAGATGAAGAGAGTGAGAACATGGCTTGAATGTGTTTATTTCAGAGACAGATCAGAAACAGTGGTTGTCGGGATATTCCGCATTCACACGGGCCGCTGTACGATCGAGGCTACGCAGAGAAACGGAAAGATCACGGCGGAGGAGAAAGAAGACGAACCCGACTATTGAACGTCATTATTAACCCGAAGATCTCCATTGTCATCAAAACAATCCATTATTCTCGTGTTCATTGATCTCAACGATGTAGAGAACGTGCTAGTACACTTTCATGCTTGTGTTTGATAAATTGCCCGTAGATCCAAAGTGTAGAAATACAACAAAGAGATATTCATCGAATAACTGAAATTGAGAAAGAACCACGAGTATTGATTTCCGAGTGAATCTTAGCAGGGTTGGCTAAGTAAAACGTCATTTTGGCCTCAGTGGCAATTCGAACGAATCGAACGATTGTTCTTCGGAAGAGTGGGATCATGAGTAGAACGATGAGACCTTCGATTGAGGGGAATACTGCAGTGATCATGACGAGAATCGTGCCGAATGAGCCGAGATCCGCGCCTGAACGATCGAGATTTAATTAGGAGTTACTTTTCTTTCCAATTTGCATGCAATTTTGCTTTCTCAACCCAAAGAAAACACTGATGTGAGAGTCTGGACATTGCTCAGTCACAGTGCTTTACTCATTGTATCACTCACCTGTGAGTGGGAGAAACAGCATTATCGCGAGTGGGATGTAGGAAAAGACACACGGCACGGCGGTCTGAACTTATTGTGATTAGTTGAATTGCGCAACCGGGACTACCTGGATCAACAAGACCTTGTAAAGCTGACGCTGTAGTTGTCTGGTCTTGGATGCAAATTGAAGAGTTCTAAAATATGAGTTTTGTTAGAGTTAGAGTAGATAAGCTTACCTCAAGCTCGCGTTTATTAGGTAGATGCAGACTCCGATGACTGTGGCGGTTCCTATGAACAGAGTCCCAGCTATCGCAAGAGCGATGAGCGTTGGGCCGTGCCAGGAGAGACTACCATCTGTGTTCAGTCTCTGGAATAGAGGAGTTAAAAAACGTAGAAAATCGCTTGATTCCCCACCTTCAAAGTAACCAGCAGGTATCCCGTATCGGGATCACTGACATCAATTCCGTACAAATCGCTGAAGAAAGCAGGAGCGATCGATCTGAAGATTTGAAGATAATGAAGAATTGTAAATGGAGTTGTGTATACCTGCTGTAATCACTCGGCATCAAGGTGAACAGACTAACTCCGAAGAGTGCACCCATATAGACAACGTACACTGAAGTTCCCAAGAGAATCCAAGTGATGAGTCGCCATCGGTCGAGGCAAGAACGGCCCCTGAAATAGATTGCTCAGTTCGCGTGAACTTAAGAATGGTGAATAACAATTAAAAGAATCGTTATACATAGCCCACCTCATCAGTGCCCTTACACGATAAACAAAGTGGTAAGCGAGAATGAGAAAGGTTTGATAGTAACTCGCAATGTAGACGAAAGTAAAGACGAGGGCGATTACTCCTGAAGCAGCGTTCTGATTAGAAGAAATGACTATGAGTTCACTAACCTCCTTTGCTCCAGAATATACCATCATTCCGCGGCAAGTACCAGTATCCAGTTGACGTCATGTGCAAATGCTGAAACGCGGCTAATAAAAGCAGGATTTCGGTAGAATTAGGATAATTTGTGAGAATAATGCTCACCGGTAGCGCTACTGCATGCATTACAGACGTGAAGATATCGCCGACCGCGAAACATATCAGCAAATATCCATACGCGCCGATTTCAGACGATTTCGAGACGATGATAGCGAATATTAGGGCGGAATTCGACAGAACGGAGATTACGCCCATAACAATGAAGAATATCGTGTGAAATGGGCCCGTGATGATCCATTCATAGGAAGGATTCGCTGGGTCGTCCATTTTTCGGACTCAAGAACTGAGGAGAGCAGGTAGTAGTTGGAGATATTTGCCGAAACTCTTGCGAGCTAATTATATAGTGGCGGAGAAGACCGAAAGAACTGCCAATCTGATGAGCGAACTAGATTATATAGGCAGAATCCAGTTTCTCATAACATTTTCACGTTGTTCTTTCTCTGATTAGTCTCTTGAGAACCTGGGTAATGAGAACATTCGACGAAATGATCGTGTGATAAACCATGCCGCACTCTTGATAGACGACTAACTGTACTGATGTGTTATCGGTTAAGCTTAGTCTCAGAAGATCTTTGTTTCCCCAGAATATCCGGCACGAGGCATAAAGCATCTCACATCCTACTCGTTTACCCAGACAACAATTCCTCATCTCATTTGCTCCGTGGCCTAAGTGGCATCTTTCCCCGAGATGGAAGAGCCTAATCGGAAATAGAGGAAAAGCAGCCGATGCTCTCTACTCATTCATCTCGCTTCTTTCTATAGTTGAGAGACAATGAATGAGGAGAAGATAATTCAGTTTGAACCGACGGTGAGCTTTATTCAGCGTTATCTTGGCCGTTTTTGTTCTCATTCTGGCCCTTACCGGTTATGACGGTTGTCATTCAGAACGAAGACCTCCGTTTCGGTATTGACTTCCTACTCAAACGGGCACTGGCATCCGGAATGCAGTCCGAGATTGAGAGACCAGTAGAATATCTGACCAAGAAGAAGCCGCGGACCTCTTTCAACAAGCAGCAGGTAGTTGCGCATTTCAGAATTTGTATTGTTGAAACAGATAATAGCACAGTCAAATTTTGTATGCTGACACTTTAAAGTACTGCTTATTCATACGAGGATTCGCATGTTTCAGATCACCGTGCTCGAAGAGTGCTTCGTCAATCACAAGTACCTCGCATCCGAGCAGCGAAAGAAGTTGGCTGACTTCCTCAACATGACTGACACTCAAGTGAAGACGTGGTTCCAGAATAGGAGAACCAAGTGGAGGTGAGAAACATTATGACTGAATACCCTACTCATTAGCGATTGGATTATGTCGAGCAGTATTATATTTATTGATGTTGGAACAATAATTCTATTGTATTTATCACGTGCACACAGTCTAGCTGGCTAGAGATGGTGAGAAAGGAAAGGAATGAGAAAATAGTAAATATTCACAGGAGACTGGAGTGCGAGCAAGGACCATCAGTAAATCAAGAGAGTGGGCAAGAACAATCGAAGCAACTGATTTGTGAACAGTGAGAATATCATGATAAATGTTCGAACTTGATACTCTTCTATGGACTCTTGCAAGTGCAGAGCATGTTTGGACGAGAAATAGAATGAGGGATAGACAAAAGTAGACAATAGGTGAATACTGTAAGTGGTACGGTAAAGAAGGACATAGTTGGGGTACTGTAGGGTGCGTAGTTAGAAACAGATGGAGATGAAGAGGGCAGACTGAGTCATTCACATCTGTGTCGTGGGAGGCATTTGCGTGAAGCCGAGCATTGTTTGGGCGAAGATCTGCAAATTATGATTTGCCTCTTTTTAAATTCATTCTAAAGACGTCACAATGAGGCAAAGGACAGAAACGAACCGGGTTGTTGAAGGGGAGCTGGGACAGCTGCAGAGTTCGGTCCTGCTCGAGTCGTTTCTTCTTGTACCGACGGTTTTGGAACCAGATTTTCACCTGTAATTGTCCGGTTCTCAGTATTCTCCCGTCTTTTTCTCGGGTCCATCTCCAAGAATAAACGTTGATACATCAATGAGAGTACAAAGCAGAGGGACTAGCCTGAGTTGCGGTCAGTGTCAGCTTAGCAGCCAATTCTTCTCTCTCAGCAGCACTCACATATCGCTGGCGAGAGAATCTCTCTTCTAGTTCGGCTACCTGAAGTGACAATCTGCATTGAATAAGGAATTCCGGTATCTATTCCAGCCACAATACATCTCTCAGTGTGAACGTCAGGATAGCAAGCCACTATTAAAGGGATAATGGGGGGATGAGCGGGAGCCTGGCCTGTTCATGAGTAAAAAGCACGCGTGGTTTCCTTCTGTTGTGTTGCGTGCGAAGATTGATCTTCGAGTTATCATCGGAATCACTTTGTTCGCTCTGTCGGAGACCTGGGATGAATGTTTCCTCACTCTTTTGTTGAGACACTGCATTTTTTTAGAGTACATGATGACTGATCTCCCGAGATGTGCATGAATCTCGACAAAACGTTAATCCTAGAAAAGTGACGTCATCAGCGTAAGCAGTGGCTTTACAAACAACGGTCTCCTTGGACACTGACTGATTCACGTTCGCCGACCTGACTTCTCCACAAAGTTCAAGCATGCCACCTCAAATTGGCGATAGATATGCCGACTCACCGGGATATCCGCCAGGCAGCGTCTGAGGGAAGCACAACGAGTTGAGGAAGAAGGTCGGGTCCGAGTCCCGCTGACCAGGATACACGACTGGCTGATTCTCTGGTCGAAAGGTGCCCTCAGGACGAGGCTGGTCGGGGTAGACCAAGCCCGGAAGAGGATACGGAAATGTCGGAGTGTTGGCCATGAGGGTGAATCTGTTGAATGAAAAGGGAGAGGAATTGGCACGGATCGAGTATTTGATATCAGTGAGAGACTCTCATCCATTAGAGGGGCGAAGATGGATTGACAGCCGATCCTTGAGAGGGAAACGATACAATTAGCACTCTCTGAAGTGAGAGAGAGAGGATCGGGTTACGGCTTCCAGTGATTCGGTCTTGATGACTGAGACTGAGCATGCAATCTGTTTAAGCAAACACTCTCTCCGTTTTCCATGCACTCTCAGGTTTCCTTACCTATTAGAGAGCATGCACAATCGAGAGACATGCAGAAACACATGCACTGTAAGAACAATTATGGATGGTTTGATACCAATTATGACTCGAATTTATTGTATCAATCATAAACGACAATTAATTGGACAGATAGAGGAAAGCTCGGAGAGATCAATGATGTTTGAATTATACGATACTGGATCAAGTAGATAGGTTGGGTAATCAAAATCCGGAAATCATGACTAATTTGCAGCTTTTGTTCCTTCCTCCACTTTCTTCATGGCGGCATAGACCTCCATCTCTGACACTCTTCTTCCCTTCTCGATCTTTCCTCTCTTGGGTCTGTTGTTGTTGACGTCGATCTTGAACACCATTCGAAAGGCTTCCATCTGAAAGGAAGTTAACTAAATAATCGATTTTAAACTAAATATAGATAATTAAATATATTACGTTGTTTTAATATTTATGTACATATGTAAACATTGTATCTTTATAATTATATTAATTATATTGTATAGAATATTGAATCGCTCACTCTGTATCGGTTTACGACATTCCGGTAGAAGGTCTGATTGTTGGCCTTCCAAGAAGTGTTCTGGCCTCCGACGACGGGCATTTTCTCCACGTCAAGGAAAGACGCAGCAACTGCAAAGTGGAGAGTAGCGGATTATCGTGACAATGATCAACTATTGTCAACCAAATATCAACACTTAATAAATATAATGAATTATTACGATTATCGTGTGTAAAAAGAACGAACCAATTCGTCCGAGTGGGTCTCTGAAGACCTTGTCGGAGAATTCTCGCTCCCCATCCTCCTCGAGTGCCGCACCCACATCAATCGGCGCCAGGGGCTTCACCGAAATGATAACGGCGCCGTGCTTAGCCTGCAATAGATCACAAGTTTCATTGTCAGCTCTTTTCCAGGGGAATGAAGCTAGTTTATAAATACTAACCACAGAATAGAAGCGCGTGATCAGCTCCTGCATCAATTCCTCCCGAAACACGGCGTTGTTGAGGAAGAAGACGTCAGTGCGCTGGAAATGAAATATTATAGATAAAATCTATATCTATACTCCAATATAAAGCAGAGGTGTCTGTGCGTGCGTCCGTGTGTCCACCAATTGCGAAATACACGTAAACAAGTTTCGTAATACGCGTCTCCTCAGGATTACGAAATATTGTGAAATAGAAGGCTCGCGAAAGAGGGAAGAGGGGGATTCTCGAATATTCTCAGGGAGAACCGGGCATGCCGAAGGCATGCAGGACCCATGTGGTTACCTCATAACTTCGAACAATAATGTCTTACTTGGAAGTGCTTGATGTGATCATCTGAAGTGAAGCTTCCCTCGAGAAGCTGGTAGTTGGCGAGAGGGAAACCATTTTTGGTGTAGATCCTGAAAGGAGTTATGCTGCAAATGTCATCGATGAAGCGCTTACTCTTCGCACATATCCACAAACTCCTTCATGATCCTCGTGCACTTCTCTGATAACTCTATCCCAACGACACGACGAGCCTTAAATATGTGCTGACAGTTAATCGATCTTGAACGTGGAATACGGCTGTAACTTTACTAAAGATTTGCATAGTAGACTATTCGGTAAGAGATTCCTTACCTGAGGAGCGAAGGCGGCAAGAAGGAATACAATATTCCCAAAGCCGCTTCCGAGATCTGAGACGTAGGCCTGTAATCATCCATTCAAGAACTTTTCGAAATCAGGCTGCAGTTAGAGTGTATCTTATCAAATCACCTTCTTGGGGAGGTTGAGAGCTCGCATCCATGCATGCATCTGCCGAGGCATAATCATTCCGGAGGTCTGAAATGTTATTTTTAAAGTATTATTCCCCATGTAATTTATAATCATGAAATTACAGCAAACAACTCATTACATTAGGTTCTACTCAAGATATGATTGAATCTCTTACTTTGTCGGAGTGCCCAAGGATGCGAGTCTTCGCCTCAGCCTTCCTGAAGTGAAGAAATTATCTTATTGGTGTTATATATTATTCAAATATGTTCTACATCTTTATGACGCAATGCTCACTTTGGGCTTCTCATGAAAGGCTGGAGGCCATGCAATCTGCACTATTCAATAACTATCTGATCTACTACTTACGTGTCGTACATGGCCCTGTGAAGGGCGTAGATGGCTCTGTCGACGGGGTCGGAGGGAGCTTCGGGAAGAGAAAGGAACGGGCGCTCGACTTCTCCCATGAGCTCAGCATCAGTGAGAGGACGGAGAGTGGGAGGCTGCAGTGATGTTGTTAATATTGGTTATTATTAATAATATATCAATCCGATACAAATATGATTCGAAATAGAGAGTTACTGATTTAGATAATCATAATCACCTGATTAATATTCTCCTGATCCTCCTCATCGTCACTCTTTCCGAAGTCCCACACGGCCTCCTCTGAAAAGCGGTTTTCAGTAAGATGAAATAATTGGATTTTTATAATTTTAATAATTTTAAATAATTTACATATTCAATCTATTTCAAATAGTTTGTTCGTTTGATTCTGATGGTGGGTAGAAAGAACAAAGACGACGTGACGTCATCTAGCGTAGTGCACGGACAGCCAGACAATCCATAGCCTACTGACTACACCACTTCAATATCGTGGCCTAATGTATATTGGAATCGCGGACTAGCCAATGCGGTGCACTTTAGATGCTTCTCAGAATTAGTGAACTGGCTGGTCTCGTGAATTGTTGCCTACTGTAACTCTTTCACTACTACCGTATCATCAGCCACTTGTCAGTCCCGATCAAGCAAAAGGGGACCCGCAAAAGCCGTCGAGAATTTCCCCATCCAGCTGAGATCCCCTGGCGCTCCCCGGATCCTCGGAACTTCCCAGTGGCACTTCACTTAGAACCAGCTTAGTTCGTACCCTACAGAAACACCCTACCGGAAGCACATTATAATCGCGACGGAGAGAGAATAAGAGATAGAGAGAGGAGCGGATTGACATAAGATGAACTATCTCACCCTTCATGGACTCAGCGGTTCTCTTCTGGGCGGGCATGGTGAATGGAGACTTGTGCGAGATGCGGATGAGAGTGAGTAGAGCTAATAAAAACAATTTGAAGAAGATTATTTCTGATTGAATAGCTTGCCTTGAGGTGATCGAGATAGGTTCAGTAGATAATGGCAGTGACGAAATGTAGCGAGATGGTAGTAGTGGGTCTTAGATAGAGTGAGTATGAAGATGGAGAGGATTAAGAGAGGCGAGTCAGGTCCTGATTGGGTGGGAAACGATGGGCCGGGAACCCCCATAGGGTCTATTCCCAACCTTATCTCGAACTAATTATTGATGCGAGTGTCTGCCACCGGCCATCTATGAGTACCTATATACCTATCTCAATCCACATCTCGTTCTGTCCAGGAGAGCGATAATGAGGGTCAGCGAGAGAGACCCAAGATTGCAGGCATAAACAAGAACACGAAATCGGGGAGATGAACAAAACTGAAGGGAATGGTCACCTAACCTATGCATCTATTTATGGCCCATATCTAGAGATTCTTCCACAGACATCTGGTCGCAACCCATTCCCTCATCTCCCTCCTCTCCTTCCTTGGCCATATGGTTATGTAAAAAAGGAGATCTCGAATCGTTGGAGCGCAAGAGGGAGGTGTTTGAAGGAAAGATGGGGTGTTCGAAGAGAGTTTGACAATTCGTCACACGATAGCTCGAAAGAGGTAGTGTTTGAGCTTCCTGGCTTCTTCCAGACTTTCCCGCTCATTCAATTCCTCCTTTATTCGCTATCGGAGATTGAGGAAATCAAGTTTTCTACCGATGCACTCCCTATCCGCTCCCTGTTTTTTTCCATATCCATCAGTGGTTGGTCCAACCTCTCATCATTTTTTTAGTGTTTTCTGGATGAAGAAACCAAAAACACCCATCTTTTCGTGCTTGAAAGTAGAGGAAGCGACCATTTACAAGGACACAAACATTCTAAAATGATTTTTACTCATGTAAATATGACAATGAATGGATTATATAGGCGAGAAAGGGTAAAAAGTGCGTAGAGTAAACGATGGGATGGAAACTTTCAGCACAGTGAAGAATGTGCGACCTAAGGATAGTACTAGATGGAGAAAGTGTTGAAAGTACATATTCAAGTACAGAGAAAGTACATATTCAAATGAAAAATATTAACAAAAGGCTGTTGTTCAATAGGAAGGAAATAGTGATGTGAAGCATGTCGAATTTCAGCAGTCGTCTTCAAACTAACTAGTAACCCATCTCGCAAATCTTGAGAGGGCACATCCAAAGAAGCCAGAACACAATTGTCCGGCGATCATGTCCTTCATCTTCTTCACATTCTCGCAGTCTCTCATACAATATCTCGAGCTCTCGCCGTCTCGTCGTCCAACGGGGCCTGCAACCACATTTAATCTTCATACAAAAATTAATAAATATTCAATATTTTTTTGCTTTTTATGCAATTTCGTCACATGAAAAGCAGTTTCAGCTTGCTGACTTCAAAAGTTTCACTTTGTATAAACCAAACCAACTAAATCTCGAACAGAAACGAACGTAATAATGGCTGCCGACTTCCGCTTTACGGATCCGTTTCATCAGAACATCTGATCGGCCGAGGCGCCACGGTAGACTAGGCAAAGTCCTGCCCTCTGGAGTCTTGATAACTTGGCTGCAATGGAAAATCATTTACGTCGGATGGCGATGCTTAACAATCGATTTAAATTTTTTTTAAATTTCAGAACAGAGCAATATTTCTAAGAAAGGATTGCAGTTACAATTCTGTCAGCATAAACTTACGTTCCACCTCCATGACACTTAACAGTCCAATCACTCCTTTTCAAACGTGTGGCGAATCACTGAACTTTGTCAAAGTGAATACATCCTCCTTCGGTTTAGTTAGCTGATTGTTCTTTCCAGACCACATGGTGACTGATTATTTGCAATATTATGTTTACTCGTCATATTCCAGTATGTGGCACATTCATGTCTTATTTCTGGATCCACTGTGTGACATCAGCCGTGATTCCGTGGCCCCTAACTACGACAGAAAGTACATGCAGTCTCTAGTCGACGTCGAGATATTTCCTACATCACAGCTTTCTTCCCCGTACTGAGATGTTTTCCGCGTCTGAGGTCACTTCTTTGTGTTGAATCCTTTATGTTCAACATCGCGTGAGGCGTTTTTGTTAACCTTGACGTAGACTGGATAACATGATCAGACAGTACAAGATGTGTGACAGGATTGTGACTGATTGTGATCTCATTTTGTAACCTTAACAGTGCGTCACTCTGCTCGACGTGATCCTCAAATGGTCTCACTGTCAATTGAGCCTTCAGTACTTTTCTAGTACTTTTCTACCCATAGTAGTCTCTCCTCACGTAATCAAGGGAGGGCAGTGGGCCAGATTGACTATGGTATCCATCTGTTTCTGAGTTGGCGATTCGCTACCGTGCGAGAACAGATAGCACAAGATATCACCGGAGATTCACAGAGAGTCGATCAATCTCTGGCATGTCCCCTATAGTAGTCCTGCATCTCGGTTCAACTGGTTCGGCCCCCATGTACATTCTTGAGCGACGCTACTCAATAGGATACGGTATCCAATCTCTCGAACGTAGTCGATACTCAGTACACTTATGATACCGTACTCTTATAAGCAACGAAAATCATTACACGTGAGAAGTACAGTACTAGTCAAGGCGATTTACAATCCTCTCTCAATACGCTAACTCGACCTCAGCCGATCTCTTTCTATGAATATACGGTATTATCGATACACTCAACATGTACGGTATCTGAATTGTTCGTTGGACACAGTACGTCCCCCATGTACTTCAATACACTTAATAGGCACGGTATCTCAATATCTGAATTCAGTATGTTTGGGGTTACGGCAGATTGATCACTCGGCTACGATCACACTGCTACAGTACCCTCGTATCAGATACATAGATCAGCCGAGTTACTACCGAGTTAAGCATGATTACTACAGTGATCCCGTCGACCTCAACGGACCTCTGCTACCAGATCCGAGGATACTAAGGCAAAAGGGGTAGGTATGAAGTCTTGGTTTGCAAGATAGGGTTTCCCCCGCTTGGGGGATTCGTCTCCGTTTAAAATGTGAAAAAACCCAACACCAGTTTTGTGACGGGGCGAAGAGAGGATGGGATTAGTCGATGAGTGGAGTGAGAAGGGATTAGGGATCTTGTTATAGCCAAAATATCGGAAGCAGTATCTATAAAACTCTATCTCACACAGTGATGATCAATGTTAGCAAAACTATTTTCGCTCGCCTATACTGAGTATCCTTCAGTAGTGGGGTTTCATGACATTTTTTTTCAAAATATAAAGTGCCAAACGTTCTTCCTGAGTCTACTTTGAACGTTAGTATCGGGCAGCTATGATTCCATCCTCGAAATAGCCTCTGATCTCATCTTCCTCAAAATCAAAGTGCGAAAAATCACTCGAATAACAACCGTGTGCGTCAAACGACCTCGTAACGAAACTGCATGAGACCTGAACAAAAACGCCTCACTCGGTTATCATACGAGGAAGAGAGGTCAGGTGAGGCATGTCTACGTCAAATATAGACTACATGTACTCTCGAATTCAATTACTTCTAGGTATCGAAGGTACGACTTTGGATGAAGTATTCAGTCAAAATAGATATTTTGTCCGAGATGTGTATTCCTCAAAATCGCGTGAGCTGTTTTTCTTAGCCTTTACGTAGTTGGGGTAACAAGGATATTCGAATGATCGAATGCACTCATGAAAGGATGATGCGGATGCTATATCTAGTGAGGATACTGTTGATATCAGATACCAAAGTCCAAAAGAAGACTGTGAAACAACGAGTACCTCAAGAGATAAGAAACGTGAATGATATATGCAACAAAACAGAGTGATGTCTATCTCAGGTATTACTTGCAACTGCGATAATGAGCATTCTTTATCGCTGCTCTGAAAGGAACGTAGAATACGGAACATTTTCGAATTTCCTTCTTATAATATTTGGGGATGCAAAGAATAGTATCATAGTCGACCTTGTGGTCTCCACCCGTTATGGGTGGTCTGAAAGTTTGCCCATGTCGCTCTACCGCGGCCCTGAGTGCGAGCGCCGACCGCTCTGCTGATGTTCCAGGTGAAAACTGTTAGGATGATCTATTTTCTCCCAAAATTGTTGTTCGCCAGTGCTGTTTACGCCAATGGGAATGCAGTGTCAACGGTATGGCAAACGCTCTCCTGTCGCTAGTCGACTGCTGCTTCTCAGCAATGGGACACTCATTTCAAACTGTACATAGTGGTAATCGTAGTATACTTATTCCTCAATGCGACAACTTGATAAAAAATAAGCACATTCCTATCACATAGGAGAGTATTTCATGTACGTCTGGAATGTGATGGCAACCATCAATAGCCAATTCCAAATAAAAACACACAATATGGCTTGGCTCAGCAGAGTAGGACAACAAATCAGTCATTTGTTCGCATCCAGTCATTATCAGATATCAAACATTTTGATATTACTAGTTAGACATATCTCTGATCAGGGCCAGCGTCTTTACACGGGAATCGAAGCATACGCCACCATAACTATTGGATTCGGGTGACATATATTGTGTAAATTGGTCGATATTTTTTCAGCATTTCTGAATAGTGAACTCGTCATTCAGATAAGTCGATCCTTCGAAAATGTTATATCATCATAGGAAATTTATATTTCGCTTAATTATTCTTAGCTTATCGTTTCCTGACTGCGTGAAATATGGAGACTAACAACTGTAGAGATTTGATAAATCGTCGAACATGAGTATTCAAAGTGTGTTCCGAAATATCATTCTACAATCATCAATCAGAATTATCGAAATTCGAAATTTCATCACATCTCTGTCTATCTTCTCTGTTCCCTCCACCCTCTCATGCAGCTCCGCCCATCGTGTGAAGCTCCGCCTATCCACAAGACTCCGCCCTCACACTTCCCTATAAAACGACAGATTCCGGCTTGAGAATCACTTGCAATCGGACTGTGATGGCTATCAAATCCTCCCTTCTCCTTCTTCTCCTCATCTCCTCTCCCTTCTCGCTCTCCGAACCGTTTCCTTCTACCAATCTCACTGAGATCGACGAGATCTCCAATACTACTCTCTCCCCACGGGAGAAGGAGTACTGGGACAACATTGCTCAACTCGACTCCATTCCTACATATTACAATCTCACCACCGACGAGGAATGGTTCGGGCGAACGACCAAGTGTGGAGCGAACCTCATCTCCTTCATCACTACGGTGTGCATCTTCAAGATCTACTCGCATGATGAGCCGAGTTAGTTGTTCACTGTTAATTCAAACGGTCGTAAAAATGAGTATTGTTCAGCTCAATAAAACGAATCTTTGCAGTGAACACCACCTTCTTCTCCCAGCTCTGCTGCTTCAACCCTTGCAGTCCCCAGCAGGTTTGTATCACACAAATTAGGAGGAATTTCCTTCCGAATACTAATACAAAATCAATACTTTCAGATCTTCGACATGATGTGATACTGGAGGAGGACACTTCATTCGTGATTCATCGCCCTCCTTCTCCATTCGCCCTAGCCCTACCCTTCCCTTATCCCATTCACCACTTCTAAGACGCTGGCTGGTTCACCCCAGAACGCTTGCCGTGTCTACCTGCCCAATGTCCACTCTTCCCATCCCTCCCTGGCTATTCCCCCTGAATCCTCCGTCTTCAATGATCTGCCGTTAGTTCACTGGCGGGTTCAAAGAGAACTCTAGCCGTGACTGATATCTCTACCCCGTCCCCATTCCCGTACCGACTTTCAATATTCCCCGAGCTTTCGTCCCGTCCCCTCAACCCGCTGATACTTCATTCACATTGGATACCTTCTCCAAATTGGTGACTTCCGAGTCGAGTGGCACACTCACATTCCAGCCATAGTAATTAGTTGGACCATGCCCATTCTGGGTGTCTTTGGCATCCATCTCTCCCTCTAACTGAGCTACAAGCTCTGTAAGCTCAGAAATCTTGATCTGTAGACTATCCCAACCAAATGTGGAACCTAAATAAATTGTGTGGAATGTTGTTAGAAAAATCAAAGACAGTAACAAACAGAAATCTGCAAATAAATGAATGAACATTGGAAAGATTGGAAACAGGAGAGAATAAACACAAATAAGCAATGGTGACATTATCTCAGCTGCTCAACTTGATCAACACACTGATGATGGGTTTACGGAAGCACGTTCATGTACTGAGTAACAGGATGATGTAAGAAAGCAGAACGCTTTGAATTTCGATATAGATATTGTCGTAGTCGTTGATGATGATAATAAAACGCGCAAAGAGCAATAAGCAAATGAAATCGCAATCATCAAGCGCATCCAGACACATTTACTCTTCTTTTAAATTAAGTAATTATGTCGTAATCATCTTAGAAATTGGGAAAGGGATAGATTTTTTAACGGAGCTGTCCATTCAAGCAATATTTTAGACGATTGGGCAATTTCTTCGGCATCCGCTGGATCTCCGCGAAGAACATGTCTGTCTTTCGACTTAGTTCTAAGGCGTGTTTGTTCAAAGCGTACTCGTAGAAATAAATCGTCAAGACTCTGGAGATTTTGATGGGATTGCAAAACTTTTATCGCTTTATCCGAGGAGAAGTGTGAATACTAGGATTAGTGCGAACAGATCGAGTTTCAACTCAATATGTTCGTGTAGATCGATTCACTTCTATTCAAATTAAATGTTTTGTGCAGCTGTTGGATGTTGTAAATTTAGACTCCTAGATCACAGACTCGGTCACAAAACTATAATATCTCAACGTTTGATCTTAGTTGTTATCTAGCATAGGTCAAGATTGACAAAAACGCCTCACGCGATTTTGCGTGAGGCGTTTTTGAGCAAAACGAAGCGACGTCAGGCAAGGCCTACGTTGAGCAGAGACTACATGTACTTTCTGCTGAACCATAGCCTCTTTAAAAACTATAGAGGAAATGTTTATGTCCAATGCGTCACAAATCGTTTTTGAATCTGCGAATTTTGAGCACGAACCGATTGCATTCCTATACGATACAACGGCATACTGCAATTCAACTAGTTATTCTTGAAAATTGCCATGATGGGCTTCACCCTTCTTTGAAATTGGGCTCGCGGAAGGAGCAGATATCACAATGGGCCGTTCGGTCTGCAGTGCCAATTATTCGGCACGTGTTCAATACTGTCACATTCTTGCGAAATATCATATGACACCTCGAGATATTTAAAATAAATTGCATTTTACTAGATTATTCCGCGTATCTCGCTGTCTTCTCTGATCCATCCATCTCTGTCATGCAGCTCCGCCCCTCCTGTTGGAACTCCGCCCTCTCCACGAGAGTCCGCCTTTAAATTCCCCTATTTTAGGTGAAATTGTGGAAGGAGAAACACATCGAAGTGAACACATCGAAGAAGTCGACAAGGCTGCTATGGCTCTCCACTCCTCCCTTTTCCTTCTCTTCCTCATCTCATCTCCCTTCTCCCTCTGCAAGTTGTCGCCCTCCGCCAACGTCTCGGAGGACAATCTGCTAGAGTTTGCAAACATAAATTTCGGAGAGATCTCCGACTTGTCGCCGGCTCCCAACGTCACTGAGATCTACGAGTACGAACTCGTCGGTCCAAGGCCAACGGTCAACATGACTGCAGAGGAAGCGCAGTACTGGGTGTACATTGAGCAACTGAAATCGATCCCTCGTTGGAACCTCTCCTTGGCTGAGTACGAAGAGCCAACGACCAAGTGTGGACACAACTTGATCTCCTTCATCAGGACCGTGTGCATCTTTAAAATCGCTTCGGATGATGTACCCAGTAAGCTTTTCCATATAATTACCGTAATCGGTGACTGGTTGACGACAGCAAATAAAGTCCATTCTTGCAGTGAAGACGACTTTCGTTCAGCAGTGCTGCCTGTCCCCCTGCAGTACAAAGCAGGTTTGTTGATCAGGGAGTCTTCTCAAGTCTGCTTGAAGCATTTTTAATGTGAATCAACATGAGGTACGAGCCCTTGCTTACAGATCTTCGACATGTGCTGAGACTTGAGCACCTCCGTCGCTCCGTCACCCTTGCTTCCCATTCTCCCCTTCCCTACTGTCCTATTAAGTCCACTCCCTCCCTCTTCATCTCCACCCTAGTCCTTTGCTCCCCAGCCACCACTAGCTGGTTTTGCTCTTGCCGTGAATCCCATGCCTACTCCTTCCGAGACTCCCTGACTTTACACCCTCGTCCTTCTCTTTCGGTCTCCCACTGACTGGCTGGTTCCTCCAGAACTCTTGCCGTGGACTCCCAATTCCCAATACCCACTAATTCATCATTCAATCACTCTTCATCCCCGTTCCCTCTCCATGCCTTTAGCCCCACTGCATGGGCTGGTTCTGAAAGAACCCTTGCCGTGTCTAAACTCCCCTTCTTCAGTTCGAATTCCATTCTGCTTTCCTCCCAATACTGTCCTTCCAAATGTCGTGTTGAGATCCATTGGAGGCTCATTCCTTCTCTCATTCCCATTTCACATCCTGCATTCAAGATCCGTGGATTATACATAGCTGCAATAAATGGGAAGGAATGTTGGCTTACACAAGAAGCTGTATATAGATGAAGGAATAATGAAGATCGTAGGAATGAGAAGGAAGAATGAGATAAAGAACAGTATTCGATGCACTTTTTGATTGAGTCGAGCGCGGAAGAACCATATCTACTGATGGGAAGAAATCGCTCTAGGAGCTCACTTCCAGTGATCTATCTCTCGAATAGCGATTTGCTTTGCTCATGATCGAGAGCGAAGACAAAACGCTTGTTACTGTGGCCGTGGAACTGGGCTGTATTCGTGATTTCTCTGAAATGAGTGTCTAATTTTTGAGTTTGGCTCCAAAACATGGCGTACACACATACACCAGATGCAAATTTGAAAGAAGAGAGAACAGAATGCCAAATCAAAGTCTGAAAAATGAACGGACGAACGGGGAAATGGAACCAACGACCTTCATTCACAAAAAAGATTTCTGACACCACTGCGCAAAATCGGGTGTCGAGGCTCTTCCCCGGCTCTCGCACTATGACTTTTTTATCTTTCCGGCTCGTTTCCCGTTTGATGCATGCTCATCAGTGCCAGTACAAAAGTTCGGAGATCAAACAGAAACATGCGGTGTTATGTATTTTAATCTTGGTTCTGAGAGCAACATCTCGATTTCCTTGGTGCGATCCTCAGACAGAGAAGAGAAAGGGTGGTAGGGTTTAGGTGGGGAATGAAAGGGCGTGCAATGTCAGGCATTGGCCTTATGAGGGATGGAGGGGGATACCGAGAAGTCGTGTGCTTTGCTACAGGGACCATGTACTGCCGACGGTACCTAAAAGCAGCTACATTCGTTTAACTTTCCGTTCGCATTCCCGTAAAATCTCCTTACTTCCTCTTCCCAAGCGACCTTGCCTCTTCACTTTTTTCTTTATGTCCTTCAGTGAACGAGTGAAAGTGCCGCAGTTGACTGGGGATCCTAGACGGAACTCACCCTTTTGCAGGATGACAGAAACGCTTCCAAATTGCTTAGTGAACCCAACTGCCGAAACTCTCTCTATCCACGAACAACAGTCGACAGACTCCTTGTTTTCCTTGATCTGAACTCAAGCCCGATTCCAATCTCAAAAACGATGCTTCTCGCGTGTCTGTGTTATGATTGAGGCCCAATACTGTTTTCGGGAACTCGATTTCTCGTCTCTCCCCCCTCTCACAGGGGGATGGGCAATCGATTCGGTTGCTTGGGGAGAATCTCCTCTATCTAATCGTCAAACGTCCTTCCCAAGCCGTTTTTTGCCGTCTCTCTCTCCATTGAACGAGCGGCAGACGAGTAGACAACGAGATTTATGAGCAAGAGACGAACCCATCTGCCTCTCTCTTTCTCCCTTTCCACTTCTCTCGAGGGAATACTCTCGAACCTGAACGCGTTGAACGACCATTCTCTTGCGCTTCTTTCAGAAACAAATATTTCTCGTTAGATTCAGCTATGCCCAATTTGATCAGCCCACCGATAACTCTCACTTTCACTTTTATGAGTGGTCTTGCATAGGGAGGGTGGATACTCTCTAGAACGCTGGCAGACCATTTCATCTTGCGTGTTTGCTGATCTCGCGTTTGGGGGGAATAGTCTGAACACCGATCGCGTAGGGGAAGGCACGTGATCAGAGATCATCCTCATTCTGGGTTGCCAAAATCACACATCTTACTACATCTTCTGACACAAAACAGCGATTCCATGGAATTCACTACTTTTCTGACAGCTTCCTTGTTTTCTTGCCTACACATCTTTCGTGTTGTCCATTCAGAACGAATGAATCATGATTGATTACATGATGTTCCTCATTCCCCTTCTGCTCCTCTTCCATTCTCTGGCTGCGGCCCCATTCTACGACGACGAAGAGAAGCCCGTCCTGGTGTTCCCCACCGGTCGACCTCCTTCTGATCCAACTGATCCCACGGCCTGGAAAAAGACTGTCCGAGTCCGCGAACCGGACCAGAACAACAACGTAAGTTCCCTTTTTGAATGTTCTAGCTAAATTGTGCACAATCATTCCCGATGAACGAAAAACAGAGGCCTCAAACTTCAAAATCGTGTTTCTCTATGAACAAGATCACCACTTTCTAGGACATCGCATCGGATGATTCGTACGGAATTCTGGACTCAATCAAGGACTTCCCTTCACTCTTTCTCGACCAGTTCTCGGTACGGGATTCTCACTTTTACACGTGATTGGCTGATCGCTGGTTGGGAGCTTGAGACTTCAGAGAGCAGTGAAAGGGGCTTCAAGATATGATTCTTATTAAGAGAACGTATGAGGAGGACGATATCATCAAACTGGACTTCAACGTGACGGAGCTCGATGCCATTCGTGCGCAATACAATGAGACGGAATTTGAGGTTTTTTCTCTCCTTTTTGTCTCAGTCATGTTTACCTAGTTTCTTTGTAGGAGCTTCTCAAGAACGGAAGACCGGAAGGATTGACCGAGAATGCACTGGAAGGAATCGTCAATGACGAAGTATGTGGCTAATCTCATATTCCTCTTGCTTTTCCTGATGGTGTATCTCCAATGAGGATGCATCTTCAGAATGAAAATATTTCTGTAAGAAACATTGTGTCGATCTCGATCAAAGTTGGTCCGTCGGACCCATTGGGGACTCCTTGAGATGTGTCCACTTGTTTTGGTCAAACTATGAGTTTTGATCGTATGTGAGAACAAACAACCTGGAACATATTGCAGGTAATCGGCAAGAAGTTGTCCGAATCGGCCAATCGAATGATTGCTCAGAGCAGCAAGGAACCTTCCCAAGTGAACGAGCAACGGAATTCGGAGCATCGGTTTGCCGTCGCGACGCATGTGAGAATATTTTGTACTACGAGTCCCTCGTACTTACCAATCCTCATGTATATGTTTTCAGTACATTTGCCCGAGCACTTTCATGGCCTACTCGATGAACTTCGTTCTGAGAATGCAAGAAGAGCGTCACATCATCCCCGGGCAGGAATACTACGTAAATGTCTTCCTTATTGATGTATTTTTAAGATAATTTTGATTCGATTGCATTGGATAGCAGGGGATTGTAGCCCGTCATGCAGCTAGGATCTCGATCAAAATCGCTTGACGTGGCAGCACTTTTACCTAACCTTTTCACTTCGAAACGATTAATTGCTTCTATTCAGACGACGGAACAGTGCCGATATGGAGTCACGATTGACCAGTTTGAGTTGATAAGGGACGAGCAGGGCAAACCTGCGAAGCAGATCTACATCGATCCTGAAGTAAGTGTATTCTTGCCATTCAATAAATGTCTATTCCTATTTCTTTTTAATCAGCACCAGTCAAATTTTCGCAGAATTATCCCGAAAATTCAAAATTTCAGTTCCATGCAGCTCTCGGAGAAAAGTTGAAGATACATGTGTTCCGACCAGATTTCGAGAAGAAGGGAAAAGAATGGCCCAAATCCGACGTTCAAACGGTGAGCTGTTGATTCGTTCGAATTTCAATTACTATTGCAGTCTGCGGACTAATTTTTGAAAGACAACGATGAGAATACTCACTTACTATGTAAATCGACTGCTTTTTGAGCAATAGAGTTCGCTGAATGATGAGTGCAAACCGTTGAAGTGACTAGTTACATCGTTGGCTCTCAAAGTTTGCTACAGACAGTAAAATCTTCGCTTTTCAAATGATAAATATGTGATCATGTCAGAAAAAAAAACATCAAGTTCATAATTCCTTGCATTTCACAGGAATACGAGTGGCTCGATCACATTCGATGGTATAAGAACGATATAACTCAGACTAGCAAAGTGAAGTCTACCATTCGGTAATTCCAAAATCTAGTTGTTATTAGCAGTTTTCTCTATTTATTGTACCGGCAAATTCGCTTCAATATCTCATTATTTAAGAGCGCTCACTTCACTGCGAGGTGCACATCATCTCAATATCGGATGCAAGGACCTCGTTGATTCAAAGGATGAAGAAGTCAAATCGGTATATTCAGCTCCTCTACATTCAGCTCTGTCGCGATTCTTTGTCGATAGTTTATGATAGTTCCCAAAACTGACGAAACGTTGATGGAAGCGATACGGATTGAATTACTTGATCGCTGGCGATCGAGACAATTCGCCCACACGAATATATTTTCCAGCTCGGTCAATATCTCTGCCAGCACAAGGATCATCTCAACTTGGTGAAGAAAGATTACAAGTGAGGCTTCGTTCATCGTTTTCTTTCGCAAGATCAAGATGTTATCTGACCGATCATTTTCAGTGCGACGAAAGCTGGGCAGAATAGTGACTTCGTCATCAACCTCCACAGAATTCTCATGAGTATCATGCCGATGAATGAGAGATATCAATATATGCGAATCTGCGGAGATAGTGAGTCGTCATTCAATATTAGAACAGTTGTAGAACTCATCATCGGAAAGCGAAAGCCTCGGGTTCCCCATCCGTTCCATAACCATTTTCTGGCCGTGTATCTTGAGTCTACTCGACTACGACAAGAGTATATTTCACAGAACATATCAGATCCTTCAATTGTGTACCTGAGCTATCATTTGCAAACCATATTTTGAAAGATTTTTGATACCTCAAACACTTACTTCGTTTACATTCATAATATCCATGATCTTCAGTGATGACCGTGGGAAATCGAGTGATCGAGCAGCGGTCGCTGATGGCACTGAGTGAGAAGCTGGACTCAGTCTACTCTGTAGATTCTTCCTACACTAAGACGTTCGATCGAACCATGTAAGCAAATCAGTTGATTGAGTTATAAATCGGCGAAAATAGAGAAATATCATTTGAAATCATTCCAATTGCAGGGAACTGGACGTGAGTAAACAGTACAAGAATGGGAAAAAACTACTCCCTTATCGGATCGGTCGAGGGGACGTTCTGCTCAAGCGGATCAGAAAGGCGGAATTCGATCCCCATTATTATGTTCGTTTCACTTTTCCTACTTCTCTTAGAGCACTTGTTTTGGGGCTTAAGAGAAGGTATTCTTAATGAGAGTTGTTTCCACAGTGTGATGCAAAACATTTTCCCGATTAGTGTGGGCGAAACAACTCTGGTCCATGACTCCCCAGCCGACAATGTGGCTGTTAAACCGTCTCTCTCATACACCCTAAAGTGAGAGATCGGAAGTGCGGGTACTCGCGACTCGTTTTCGTCATCCTAATCAACATTATCTGAGTTCCATTCAACCTTTCAGCCCGTACTCGACGATGCGACGGTGGCTGCAAGGAAGAAGAAGGACTGCGAACGAGATCGTGCAAGAGAAAGGAAAAGCCCCACTGATAATCTTTCGGATCATGTCCTCAAATGGGTGTTCAATTTTATCAATAGCTTCTTCGAAGATGAGTGCTAGATAGGTTCCACAACACATTGTAGCTCTATGACATCACATCCTCTCAATTTCTCTTGATTTAGAATGCAATATCTATCTCGTTCCCTGTTCAGACAACAAGTTTCCTCCCACTTTTGCCGTGCACAAAACATTCGTATTGCTATAGCAATTGATTGCCCTACTCGATATTCGCACCGATTTGCTCGTGAGTCGAGATATTTTGGCATTCCGTTCTATATTACTGTCTCGCATAAAGCCATTTCTGAGTTCATCCAACGACTGGATCAATACAAAGTGAGACGGTGTTGCGTCAACCCACGCCGCCCACTCTATTCGCAAAACTGCCACCGATTGAGCAAGTGTTTACTCACAGGCTGCGTAACGCCGCTTCATTGTCCAATTCCGTCGTCAGAGTCATTACGGGAAGGGCGCTCAGTGTTTCTCCGGCAAAAGCACAAACCAATGCACTAGCGCTTCCGTCTGTCTATGCGTGTGCACCCGTCTTGTGCCCGACGGACACAACTACGTGAGCAGTGACGGAAATGCGTCATCCGCCGCCATGAGCACCTGGTTCTCGTACGAGTAGAAGCGGAACCCCGAGGTTTCTCATCGAGACGGTTCCTCGTTCTCCTTCGTTCAGACCGTGCACACTCAGTGGATGTTCGGATAAGTGATGAACATCACCTGCATAGTCATAGACGAGCGCAAAAGGAAGCAGAATTGAGCAAACTTGTTTGCCAAGACACTATCCTTTGATGAAGGCGAGTATGGTGAAATCATGGACCAGGTTGAGACTGTGTTGAGGAGTGCCCACATGCAGGTATTTTCGGGGCTTCAATTGCCGAGTCGCGAGTAAATATGGAAAAGAAAGATATGTTCTTCCTACCACCCGCCCGAACACACGCGGATGGATCCCCATTGACTGACGGAACGTGCTAAAAAATTGTTCAGCACGTTCCTCAAGATAAGTCAGGGAGAATCTAGCTCATGCGATTACTCTAATGCGTCATTTTTCCATCAACTCAAAGTCGTTACACAACAGCCATAGTTGTGAAGTGTTCAATTCTCCATCAGTAAGCCATCAGAAAACTCTATATCGATTCGGGCGCTCGCCTGGTCAGAAGGCGATTCTCTATCCCAGACAGGAAAACGCACACAAGAACCAGGAACGCATAGGCCTTGATCGAAACGCGTTTACTGCTTACTCTAAACTCATATCATCAGCGTGCATTCCTTGTTCACGGACTGACCCCACACCTGCCGAACCATCCGGTTGTTGCAGAGATGCAGAAAACTGTTTCTCATCGGAATCCAGAACTAAGGACAACACAAAACAAGCAGGGAGCGCGAAGATCAAAACGCTTTTGCCGCTGACGGTATCCTCCTAGTGCGCGCTGATTGCTCACCCTGATACTGTCCTGACGTCCATATCACCTTACCATCCGGATATCGGAGAGAACATTGAAATGTACTGTATGATAGTGTGTCGAATCCATTCTCGGATTCCATCGGACCCGGGAAACTCACAACTGCGAACCGGCATCTCTTGAAGTTGCGCTATCAACTGCACATCAAGCCCTCATATTCATACTCTATTCTCCTACTAAACAAAAACGGCGCGATCGAAACTCATCCAGAATCGCACAAGTAGTACCTGTTCCAGCGATGCGAAGACACATCGCGAGGAGGTTACTCAATCACCACACATCAGAGATGCGTACCCTAGTTCCTCACACTGATTCATCGGTGATGCAGGAAGACACTGAAGCCTTCACACAACAACACACACAGCTCACACAACAGCCTGCACGACATCAAGCAATTTGTAAGAGGATCCTCCAGCACATTTTCAGCTAGGAGTATGTTCATACCCGGAGGAAGTTCGACACTGAGTCAACTGGAGTCAACTGGAGTCCCTTGAGTCAACTGGAACTCGTCCCAACTCTTGTAGTAAGTTTGGATTCTAACGCGGTGAAATAGAAAAAAATTGCTATCTAGATGAGTTAAAGTTGCACCAACGAGCGGAAGCGAAGAAAACTAACCTGGAATCGTATCCACTGTAGATGCCGTCGGAATGGACAACTAGAAAACACAAACATGCAGAAAAATTGAGATACCTGAGAAAAAAAGTTCAACACAGTAAGACCTCCTGTAATGTTCTCAATGGCCTCACACGAAAGAGCGGCCAAAGGTGAACGAGCAAACGGGAAGCTGGCCAACGAAAATGCAAGAATGTGGCACTTGTAATGGCCGAACAAACAGGATGGAATTAAGATGGAATGATTTTGCAGGAATAAGTGCTGGCTGTGGAGTCGACGACGAGATGATGCATGATTTCCTGGAACAGAAGGGAATGATTAGTAGAATAAAGTTGAATAAGACTTTTTTTTAAAATCTATTCATGTGGAAGCACTGAGTAGAGATTGCGTTTCGAGGATCATGACCTAATGCTGAAGTACTGATTTGAGGTTGAGTTGTCTCTGTTTCAAGGAGTACGGTAGTCCTTTTGATCAATCCATAATCTTTGAAGTTTGTTCGTACCTGTATTCGAGTAGCCGTCGAAGGAGGAGATGCGTCTGGCAGAGGCGGAAGTCTCGTGAGCAGCCAACAGCACCGACGGCATCGAAAGAGGACGGAAGTCGCACTGGAAAGGCTTAGAATGATGATTATCAAGCTATTTTTTATATTTAATTTCTTTATTAAGCTATTTCTTCATGACCTAATGCTGAAGTACTGATTTGAGGTTGTATTGATTTTGTTTCTTTATTAAGCTGTTTCTTCATGACCTAATGCTGAAGTACTGATTTGAGGTTGTGTTGTCTCTGTTTCAAGGAGTACGGTAGTCCTTTTGGTCAATCCATAATCTTAGAAGTTTGTTTGTACCTGTATTCGAGTAGCCGTCGAAGGAGGAGATGCGTCTGACAGAGGCGGAAGTCGCGTGAGCAGCCAACAGCACCGAAGGCATCGAAAAAGGGTGGAAGTCGCACTGGAAAGGCTTAGAATGATGATTATCAAGCTATTTTTTCATATTTTATTTCTTTATTAAGCTATTTCTTCATGACCTAATGCTGAAGTACTGATTTGAGGTTGTGTTCTCTCTGTTTCAAGGAGTACGGTAGTCCTTTTGGTCAATCCATAATCTTAGAAGTTTGTTCGTACCTGTATTCGAGTAGCCGTCGAAGGAGGAGATGCGTCTGGCAGAGGTGGAAGTCGCGTGAGCAGCCAACAGCACCGAAGGCATCGAAAGAGGGCGGAAGTCGCACTGGAAAGGCTTAAAATGATGATTATCTAGCTATTTTTTATATTTTATATCTTTATTAAGCTATTTCTTCATGACCTAATGCTGAAGTACTGATTTGAGGTTGAGTTGTCTCTGTTTCAAGGTGTACGGTAGTCCTTTTGGTCAATCCATAATCTTAGAAGTTCGTACCTGTATTCGAGTAGCCGTCGAAGGAGGAGATGCGTCTGGCAGAGGCGGAAGTCTCGTGAGCAGCCAACAGCA
>LS512672.1:61727-75792 GCA_900490845.1 Pristionchus japonicus | reverse complement strand
AAGCGAAAGGCACACCGCTCCGGTGAACGGGTGTCTCGCGCTTCCAACTGAAAATTTATTTTAAAAATAAAAAGAGTGTAGCGTGAAAAGGCACACCGCTCCGGTGAGCGGGTGTCTCATGCGTCAAATTCTAAGCGAAAGGCACACCGCTCCGGTGAACGGGTGTCTCGCGCTTCCAACTGAAAATTCATTTTAAAAATAAAGAGTGTAGCGTGAAAAGGCACACCGCTCCGATGAGCGGATGTCTCATGCGAGAAGAAAGTATTATCTTCTTGTGCGAAACTGTTGGATTAGTAAATCAGAATGCGATGAAGTTCACGATTAATTAATTAACTAATTTAGGTAGCTGAAATCGATGTGATCATCGGCGACGACGATGGTCTATTAATCGAGTTGTATGATACAACGATTGACATTCATGTTGATTTCGACCGTGTACGTAACTTCTTCACAGGATGTGGATCACGACTCAAGCACCAATCTCGATGAATTCTCGATTCGTTCTGCCTTCTGTCGATCGCAACTGCGATGTTTATCGGCTTCTCATCCACAAGCTGAGTTTTTTAAGCAAAAAAACAGTTGATTGGAGGTGTAATAGAGAAAATTGAGTCAATCATTAGCCAAAATCAAATTTGAGTGTTTCCATCGTTATTAACTACGACGCTTATGGAATTTTCATTCAAAACCCGAGTTTTATTAACAAAAAAAAAGTTGAATTGATGTAAAAATACAGTCCATCATTAGTCAAAAAATCGATTGGCGGTGCCCGTTTCTCTTTTACTTGTCTTTTTTACACGGCGATGCCAGACTTTGCGAGTGTGTTATTGCGCATCCCCTTTCGGGAGTGCTGCTTGTAGACAAAGTTGGTTACGGTGTGCGACTCCCGATGGGTAACGGCATCGTAGCTAGCGATAAAATTCAAAGTTGGTTACGGTGTGCGACTCCCGATGGGTAACGGCACCGTAGCTAGCGATAAAATTCAGGGTTGGTTACGGTGTGCGACTCCCGATGGGTAACGGCACCGTAGTAAGGGTAAGGGTAAGGGTGTTAGGCGTTCCACGCAAGGGCGGGCTCTGCCACCCCCACTGCGTCCTAACTCCCGCCGACGAGAGAAAGAGAGTATAGAGAAGTCAGAGAAAGACCTTTGGAACAGTGCCAAAATCTCTTGGCACCGAGCCAAGATGTTTTTTTCATCGAATAAGGTTTCAAAAGAAGCGTTGTTTATGCTGTTCATAATAAAAGCTACAAAACTGGTGGATCAAAACGATATTTACAATATAAACGAAAATAACGTAGGAGCGCAACACAACGCAAGTATCGCCTCGTAGAAGACCTGAATGGGCGTATTTAAGGATTCTGGAAACAATAATTGATTCGACAGATAACCCCGGAGGGCTGGTTTGAAACCAAAATAGAAGATCGAAATAACGTCATTTATCAGGAAACACAGATGATTGGGGTTCGGGGTAAGGGAGGATAGAATTCTTGCTCCTCTTGAGAGAATCATTCGCTTCCAATATATTGCAACCAGCCACTCGATCAACCGACTGAAATTAGAATTGTATTTTTCATATAAAAAAATGCTCAAAAAACCTTGGATTTCGAATACCAGCGAGTTTCGTGTTTCAAGCGCATTTGTTACAGATCGCGGCACTCTGAGCAAGTAAGTGAGCAAACGCTCTTTGTTAAATATTTGTTTTAGCGTTTCACAAAACGAACAGTCATCAATCTGTCGCAAGTGCGTTAGAAGAGTAAAACTGGAAATGTTTGGTTACCTGGGGCGAACGGTGGCTGCGTCATTTCCCTCGTAGAGGCCCTTGATAGCGGGGTTAAATATCCCTGACGACGTCGTTATTCCGATCACTGTAAAGAATAGCATGAGGCCTATTTCGAAAAGGAAAGTTCTAGAAGCGACGGATGAAAATTCAAAGTTTGAGGCCTAAATACGTGCTATCCTTTGCGAATTCGGGCATAATAACATCACGATGTGGTAGTATGTCATACGGGTGACGATTTCAACACATTTTAAACACCAAACACGCGATAAACCAACAAACAACGGAAGAAAACGAGAGAGAGAAAGGCTCCCACGACCATACGCGCAACGCGTCCCTCGGTCGCGTCAACAAATGAAGGCGGTTGGCAACGTGCCAAGGGAGGCGGAATTTNCCTCAAAAGCCGCGTTTTCATTACCTCAAAAGCCGCGTTTTCATTACCTCAAAAGCCGCGTTTTCATTACCTCAAAAGCCGCTTTTTCATTACCTCAAAAGCCGCTTTTTCATTACCTCAAAAGCCGCTTTTTCATTACCTCAAAAGCCGCTTTTTCATTACCTCAAAAGCCGCTTTTTCATTACCTCAAAAGCCGCTGCGATTCCAGCAGCAGTTATGACCGAACGCGCGCAATTGAGTCTCAAGTCAGTTGAAGTGCTGTTGATGAGGTAAAAGAGCATGCCATCGTAAATGACGAGCGGCATTATGACCTGAGAAAGTATAAGTAGTATTCGTTTGGGAGCACTCACTGATGAGGTGATACTAAGCTTCTCCATGGGTGGTAGACCGAATATCAGCTTCTTTATGCTCTTGGTGTCTTCCTTCGCGAAATTCCAGCGAACGACCAACTCCTTGACTTCATTTCTACGCGAAAGCAGCTCGCTCAATATTCTGAAAAAGCATCTACGAATGTATTTGGTCAGTTTTGATGCTAAATTCTCAAGGCTTCACAAGTGAAAAATTTAGATAGTTCCTGGGCTGAGGTAGTATCCGGAAAATCGAAGCACGTGTTGCCAATACGTGCGGATATCTTTCGTGAAGGCTGGCTCTCCTGTAAAAATGTGATCGAAATGCTCCAGCTTTCTTGATCTCCCTCATAATCACTCTTCCAAATATGGGAGAAGGTGGGCTCAATATCTAATCTAGTCTTATCTAGTCTTCTATCTCATAGAGGCGGCATTAACGACTTGATAAAGGAGGGGGGAAGGTCGGTACAGAATGTTTCCACAAACCGCGTTGAACAAAATATGGTTGAATTTGCGGCATCCGGCTTTTGCCTCAAGACTGGCTAGTCGAGAATTGGTCGACGCTATCCTTTTCCGGTCTTTCAGAGCCAGCTTCTCAATGATTTTTGTCAGAATCTCGTTTGGCAGAGAGAGAGGAGTGAGGCCTGAAATGTGTACTTGGAATTTCCAATAAAAGTTGCAAAAATCGTTCGGAAATTTGCAAACCGTGCCATTGGAAACAATTCCATTCATTTTGTATGAGATATAATTATCCTGAACTGAAAGTCGATTCAGTTAAACGATGGAAATAAAGATATAAGAATGAGACTAATGTGAATGTGGGTCTTTTGAACTCAAAATTTCAAGTGTTCTATCAATAAATACGCTTCACAAGTAGTCGGTAAAGGTAACAAAGCTTTTCAAGGGAACAATACAGCCTGGAAGTATCAAACAGCAGGTCCCCTGGGTACATTTTATTCCCTTCGAAAAAAGCAGCAACAAAACGAAGAATGCCTTTATCAAGCTGCTTGTGCATGCACGAACTCAAACAATGAGGATTATTGCAACAATCACAGAAAAGTTATGCAAAAATGAAATTTCAATTAATTTGAAATTCAAAGAAATTGATTCACAATTCGCAAAATTTCAATACTCATTCAAATTGTTTCTCATTTCGATCGAATGTACGCCATAATACGGCACATCAGAGCCAAGAGAAGCAGCAGTTCGGCGATGAATTATGGTAACACCATTGGCCGACCAGTTTTTCTCAAATCTTCCGGGATCCACTGTGAGCAGAAAAGCTGAGAACTCATTTTCAGCAACATAACAGACTACTTTTTTCGTATTCAGAGCGTTGCAAATTATCTGCAACATTTCAATCGTTGCTGAAAACAAAGTGGTAGACCTCGAACGCTTCTGCTAATCCAGATGAAGTGATTCGGAAATTCTTTGGTAAAAGATCAGTCGATGTATAGGTAGTACGCGTGCAACTGAGGATAGTTGTAGTAGAGGAATTCACGATATGCAATAACACTTCATCGTCTATTGTTGCTTGATAACTCTGAAAATGATGTTGTGCCTAAAAGTAAAACGAGTGGACTAACCAAATTGTGAATGCTATCTACATCTCTCCAGTGGTGGGAGATCCAGCAAAACTCTTTTGGCCAATTGATTGCTTTCGTACACAACGTCCCATTGAATATCGACTTCTTGTATGCAATTTGCGCTTCGAAGAAGATCAACGATGACGCTAGAACGTTGAATGAAATTGATTATCAATTAGATTGTATTTTTGTCGAATGTTTCTTTGTATTTTGTGTACATACCTGCATGAATTCTTGTCACTTATTTTGACGTACAGTACGTTAAAAACAAGAGTATTCAATAACAAGAGAGATTTCCTTTTGCACTTTCATCTAGCTGACCCTGCATTATTCTACGTTGATTCCAAACTTTTGATTTATTTTACAACCGTTATTTCCACTTGACCGGCCATTGAGTTATTCAGAAATTCTGTCAGTTCTTGCGTCTGTGCGATTTTAGCGAATGAACACAGATGTGATTTGGCACGAGCATTGAATGTCAAATATTTGCCCTGGATTCATTTCACGTGAAGTGCAAAGCAGTATTAACTTACACCGCAGACAATCTGAACGTAGGTGAACCGGTGATGTCCAGCTCTCTTCTCGATCCCATGAATTCGTTTGTTTACAGATCCCAGTTTCACTCGATCAGCTGGATTCAGAAGCACTATGATGTTCGTCAGAATCTCGTTTGGTAAGGAAAGGAACGAAGTCTTAAATGGGGTATCAAATGAGATCATGTATGCGTTGAAAGAGAACCTTCTGATTCTCATTGGCTGAGGTTGTCTTGTTCGAAATGGCAAAAGAAGGCGCCATATTTGATGATTCGATCTGAATATTCCGATGGAAATAACGCAACGCAGTAATTCAGATAAGTGAACGACGGTGAAAAAAGACAATTGTCCTGATGTTCATTTATTCATTGAGAAGAAGAATCAATGATATGGACAATTAGATCACGCGATGCCAAATCAATCGAATATTTATTGTCCAGTCAAGGATTTGGGTGCATTGCTCATCTCAATGCAGACTGCGTTACTTTCAATATTAGTATGGTCAAATCGAAAGTCGAAAATCACTCCAGAGTCAATGAATTCGATGTCTCCCTCAACTGTGATTCTGAATGTCGTCGCATCCAGTTTACTCAAGAACGCGCTAAACTCCTGGGCAGTAACCCAAAATTCGATCTTTCGCTCTCTCTGATCGGTGCTGATCATCTGCAAGTAGTTTTCCGTTAGGATGACAATACTATTTTTGTACCTTGAAGACTTCCGCCACCCCAGATGCAGTAATTGTAGTGCGTCTGCATGTGATTTTAGCAAGATTTGACGAATTTCTGACAAGATGCAGTAGGACTTCATCATCGATTATGGCGTCGGAGTAATTTTTGATCTGCGATAATAATATTTTTTCTGTTTTCAGTGAATTAGAGACTTACAAATGAGCTGACAGTGCATTTCTCCACAGAAGGAAGAACAAGAAGCATATTCCTTGCACTTTCCTCTTCGATTGACTCAACCTTCCCATCCGGCGTTTCTGCTTTCCAGAAGCGGATGAACACTTCTTTAATTCCCTTCCTATTTCGAACAAGTTCGCTGAACAACCTAAAAAGTTTTTAAATGTATTTGAGCATCTTCAAGATGAACATACCTGCTGGAACAATCATTGATTATTTCGAGGTCCAACTTTGCGAAAGTGACAGTGTCGAGTACAGAATGGATCACTCGCTTTTGGTCTTCGTCAATTGGCCCCTGGAAAAACAATTGACGAAAGCCCAAAAAAGTATCCTTAGAATTTATTACTAGAAAATAGCCTACCTTAATCGTAACATAATCAGCAGCTGTGTCACTGATGAACTCAGAAACACTCTGCATAGAAGTGGTATCCGAAATATCACAATCGAATCTATCGTCAATATCCTTAACCGCCTTGAAGTTAGTCTGTGAAGAGACTGTATTTTTCCGAACGTGATTTTGTTCTGATACCTCGTTTATCTCAATGCTGCTCAGACCGCGATATCCGGCCTTCTTCTCAACACCCATCAGACGATCATTGATTGATGCGAGGTTGAATCGATCGTCCATCTTCATTTCCTCAATGACCATACTCAGCATCTCATTTGGAAGAGAAAGAAGCGTTTCCTGAAATGGGAGTGTGAGTTGCTACATGAAATGTGAAGATGGAAGCGAACCTGAGTCGTTCCAGAGGTTAGATCTACCTCCTGGAGAACTGGTGCAGGAACACGGATAGACATGATCTGAAATACTTTAAATTAATGAATATGTAAAATTAAAGAAAATATAAGAAAATGTTCAAATACATAGTGAAGAGTCTTCACTGAAGACGGAGATGGACTGGTTTCGAATGGACGGGAGTAAGGTCTCCCTCGACAGATCGGACGCATCCGGCTTGATGAGTCATAGCTGTAAAGATAATATGAGATCGGAAGTAGAAACCAGAAATCCACAAGGTGAATGAAGGTGCCCCCTGGGCCAATTCGACCGATCCTATCAACATCGGATACTTTGCACGTCTATGACATGAGCAACAGGGCCTCATACTCAATTTGATATTGAAAGTCTCTTTTGCCTCTCTCTTAAGTCTCACGCTGCTATTTTCACTGATCGTGTGCAGTTCATAAATGCAAAAAATCGAAATTTCAAAGCTTAATCAAAGATCTTTAAACGGTGAGGTAAAATAGATGATGCTTTCAAAATAAAGAACAGTAACTGAAGACGTTTTGTCTTGGCTGATTCGAAGAAGAGTGTAAGAGAAGGTTCTCAACCGAACTATGGTCTGAGATGGTAACTCATTGATATGGTGTGCACTCTCATATGTGAATTTGAAAAGCATAACATAGCGCCAGAGCTTCGATGAGTAATGCAGGATGTTCTTCTTTCGAACGTCGCGGAACTTGAGTATTGAAGAACAAACAGATCGAATTCGGCTTTATCTATGCGACATATAACCGTTCTTTCATTCTGTTCGCTCTATATAATCTGAAATGAGCTTAAGAGCTTTTGGTATTTGCTCATTGAATGTGAGCAAATGATGTGAATAATTCGTTTTTTTTCTTGTTAAAATGCTTTCTTCTTCAATGCTCTAATTGCTAACTATACTTCATAGGAAAAATAAACTGTGATTCGTACCTCGAACGCTTTGGCCAGTCCTAAAGCAGTTATGGAAGTCGAATGTGAAGATAAGATGATAATTGAAGAATTTCTAACGAGATGGAGTATTACTTCGTCCGTAATGATGTTGGATGTATATGTTGCAGCCTTGTGAACGAAATAGATAATTTCATTTTTAAAATTCACTTACATTTGCATTGATTGTATATGTGTGCACGTAAGGTAGATCAAGAAACATCTGTTTAGCGAGGATATCCTCCAATTCTGAGTTAATGAAGCGTATGACAACTTCTTGAAACACTTTAGATTTCCGAATAAGGTAGGTGAAGCTCCTTCAATAAATGAAGTTGCAGTGCAATCATGATCAGGCAACATACCTTCCGGAACAATCGTTAGATATATCATGCATCAACACTGAGCATTTCACATTTTTGAGTGTAGAAATCAGCGCTTTCTCAGCATCCTCATCAACTCGACCCTTTAAAATGCATTACCAAATTTCAGAAACTCAGGAAGCAAAAGTCCCTACTTGAATAGACAGGCTGCCAGTAGTTGCGTGGTTCAAGAATGAAGATACGAATGATGTTGGAGTCGAATCATCAAAAGTATATATGAGAGATTCCGCTCGAACCAAAAACCCCTTATGTTTGGAATGCTGTGAAAATGATCATTGGACTTATTTCGATGCTCTTCCATACCTGATTGTACTCGACTACAGAGAGCTGGCGACACCCTGTTTTCTTCTCCAGCTCATTTACTCGGGTATTGACAAGTCCGAGATTCCTTCGGTCTATCTGCTTCAGATTTTCAATAACTTTGGCTATAATCTCGTTCGGGAGAGAGAGGAATGAGGTCTAAAATGGGATGTTTTTTATGCAACTGAATTTCTACGGCGAACCTGTTTTGCTGCAGGGACATCAGGAGTGCTCTCCATCTCTGAAATAGATCCAATCAAATTTTTCATAATCAGAATTCGGTTCGAATTTTCGGAACATGCATAAGCAAAAACAGAGCAAAATCAATGCAAGCAGAGCGGACAACATTATGGCGTCAAATGTCTCACAGTTCACATCTCTCTTTTCTTCCATAGATTGGAGACAAGGAAATGAGTATCGCAAATCCAAAGTGAGGAATGAGATCGAAATAGACGCGTCTATGAGACTCTTGCAGGATCGCCACGGGGAATGCATTCTGGTTGAGATTGACGACGATCTGCGTTTGATTTACCAATTCACTAAAAAAATATAAAAATGCGATCTCAAGTAGGTGCAAATAGTGACGGTAGTGAAGGATTTCATTTCAACATTTGGAAAAAATGCATAGATTATGTATTCGATTAATTATCGACTCTACTCAAACGTTGTTCTGATCACTTCAAGCATGGGAACGGTGTACTTCTCCTCTACTATTGTGCAGTTGGGACGTTTAGGAGCGAGATATTGGCGTCGTAGCGTTGATTTCTCGAATTCCGTCTGTGGTTTGAAGTCGTTTCCACTTCCTCCTCTCAGAAAGTACGGCTTCAACTCTCCGATATCGATGTCGAGATAACATACCTTGGAATTCATTGAAAATTGATTAGATTTTTTTAAAATCAATCACATTAGGACTTCCGTCGCCACCGAAACCCGGCCAGTACATTTTCCTAGGGTCTTTGATGTGCAATGGCTTGAAGAGGAACTTGGTCGCTGGGTCTCCAATGCATCTTGAAATTTTTTGATTGCAATTCATCTAGTAAGTGCTCGAGACAATGCGATCTAAAGAAAAAAAGAGATCTCACTGATTCCGAATAGGCTCATTTGTGTCAATCTTGAGACACCCGTCGAATACGGGCTCCCGAAGAATAAAATTGCAAGAAAGCATTACCGATAAATAGAATGCCGAGTATTGTATAACCTGTGAAGGAGAGAATACAAATCGAGTTCACAAACAAAGTGTTTTTTTTTCAAAACTGTTAACCTCATTGTCGTGCCCGAAGACTTTGAAGTCGCCGGCTTTATTTGTTACAGAAGCGTTCAAGAATTCGTCGTCCACTGGAGTTTCTTTGTTTTCTCTCAATGTTTATGAAATGGAAAAAAGTGCAAGATACGGAAAACATTACCCCCGTCGCCCGATTCGTACTCCATCATAGAGACTCGTAGTCCTCCAATTCTCGTGAAATTGCTTCCTTTCCAACATCCGACCGTTCCAAGTACATCATGCTGTAGTCGGCGTGTTGATTCAGAAGTTTCAAAAACGTAAATAGAGAGAAAATAGCTGTGCATACCTTGATCGGAATCGTGTCTAATATCCACACCTGAAATGAAGATCTTCAACGATGTAAGTTTAGATTTATTTGTAAAGTGAGAAAAAAAGAAATACCTGACTCAACAGCACAAATAGAATGTTAAAAAGCATCATCACGTCAGCTTTGAAATATAAATTTTCTCTCCCTTTTGTATAGATCTTTTGCATAACATTACTTTTACGAGAGAATGTCACTTTTATAAATCCTCCCACTCTTTCATGTTTATAACCACAAGAGATAGAATTTTTGTTTGGAGTACGTACTCTACCCACTCGAAATGAGGTGAAAATGCATTCAAATCGTGCACACCACAGAGAAGTTTTCCACTGCGTTGTCATTTGATTTCCGAGTCGCAACAGTTACAAAATTACAAATGCTTTATCCCAACGTGATGGACAGTTCATAGTCATGGTGAGTCCAAATCCTAGTTATTAAAGAAGGAGTGGGACGAGTCAAAGTTAGGGATTCCCACCACGACGAACCTGCGCTCAAACCGAAAGATACGGTATGCAAATTGACGGGAAGG
Organism: Pristionchus japonicus; assembly: GCA_900490845.1. Classification (NCBI taxonomy): domain Eukaryota; kingdom Metazoa; phylum Nematoda; class Chromadorea; order Rhabditida; family Neodiplogasteridae; genus Pristionchus; species Pristionchus japonicus. The sequence goes on along the minus strand of LS512672.1, from coordinate 65,770 downwards.
GAAGAGGGTGAGAGCGGTAGACGAGCAGAGTCTATCCCTCCTCTCCCCTCCCTTCCCTTCTCCTCTGCGTCTCTACCCTCTTCCCACCCATTTGCATACTGTACCTTGATTTTGCCTGCGCTATTGGAAAACTTTGCACGCGTGTAACTCGCTTCAGAATTGAGCAAAAGGGCTCCAATTTTGGAATCTCATCAGGATCGTAAGCTCCAATCGGGCACTACCGGCAGAATGGGTTCCCAAAAACTCGTCCCACTCCTTCTTTAATCAACGAAAGTGCCTCATTAAACGCATTAAGGTTATAATTAATTAGCAAATAAGTAATAATATGTACACCGGTGAGGCAAATACGATTATGTTGTTCCGTGAGATTACTGTATGGCACCGTACTTTGAAGTAAATGCTCCAACTCAGAACCGAACTTGCGAATGGCTGTCTCCGTCTTTCTGATCAACATTCGGGTCCACATTGTTTGCATCGGACCAGGCTTCCTGCAAAATAAACTCAAGTTATCGATTGAACTGTGAACGCTTCTTCTATGATTTGTAAGCCAATATCGCACCTTGTACAGCGTCGGTGACGTATCGGCCAGTGAGATGTCAGTAACGCGCCAATAGTTCTCGCGGTCCTTACTGCAATGTCTCTTTCTAAACTCAGGTTCAGCAAAGGTTTCCCACCTTTTGCCGGATGCTTTCTGCTCCGCCATCAGCCTTCTCTTGTTTCTCCAGTTCACTTCCTCCTTGGAGTGAGACATACCGTAGATGAGGTAGATTGCCAGGCCTGGGAAGTCAACGATTCGACATTGTTCTCATAAGAAGAACGTCAAACAACTGACCAAGTGCCATCCAAACAAATAGACGAATCCACGTCATCAGCGTAAGTTGAGTCATCATGAGAATGTTGATGAGAAGAGAGACGGAGGGGAGGTACGGAACGAGGAAGACCTGAGATTGAAAGATATTGCTTCATCAGTTTAGCATTTGTTTCTTCAGCGTCGGAATTTCTGGTTTTCTAATGGAGTACGTTTCACAGATATCTTATGTTCGTTTGAGTTTCCTGAAGACTGATTGAAGTAGCGCTGGACTTTCATCATAAAAAGCAATCAATCACCGACCTTGTAGTCCAGATCCATGCTATTCTGTTGATGCGCGTCGATGAAGAGGACGCAACAGATGGAAACGAAGGCGAAGATGGCCATGAGACCGGTGCCGAAGGGATACTTGATGTAGGATGTGGCGATCAGCACTCCTGCAAACCATGTAGAGTTAGTCTCGTATTTTAACGCTTCCCAGACATTCAATTTCTGCAGCTCCCCTGTCCATCGCTCGTAGACTGATTGCAATGTGCTTCTTACTTGAATGCGCGGAATGCGAGAGTCTCCCCTAAGTTACGCCTCCCCCGCCTCCCTCTCTCCCCCCCCCCTCACTCGCTGGAGCAGTGCGACGACCATATTGTGAGAGTTTTCTGAAGAAACAGAAAGCTCACCGATTCCAGTAAACGCGCAGATCATCACAATGAGCGTGTAGAGAATGGAGCTGCCCGGTTTCATGTGCTCGAGACGAGCCGAGAGGATGGGGATGTTGCGACGGATGCGGCCTCCTGAAATGAGCAAATGTAGGAATATAAGAACTGTTTTTTGTACGTGCTTTTCCGATGGAGGCTAAGCAACAAAATGCATTACATTTGAAGCGGAATGAGCATGATTCCTTTATTAGAGCCGCTTCTGTATTCCGATAATGCAATATCATCAAGCCTCACCCTGATCCATCACTTCTGGATTGTTCTCCACCGGGTGCGGTCGGTAGCGCAGCATGATCAGTGCAGCGGCGACGATTGTGTACGCGAGAATCGTTCCTGAACATTCAACATTTGGCATACGCTAATCGCTTGTCATTTTTTACAGACGAAGTAATCGCATGCAAATTGAGTGAGAGGCGTGACACAATTCTCTTACACCAGCAATCCTATGCTAATGCATCTCGTAACACGGAAACTTATGCTGCAATTCATAAGGAATGGCTTCAGCATGTCAAAGTTGTCACGATCTCTCACCAATCGATAGGAAGTCCACAAGTGCGTCGAGGTCGAAAGTCATCGCGATTATGGCCGCCAGAATCGTGAAGGTGATCGTCGCGTTGAGGGGCGTCTGAAGGAATGATCTTTGATCTTTGAAGTTGTTGCTTTTCCCACAAGCAACACAGTTAGAAATTTTGTAACGTGTGATGCGTTGAGTTTCAACTGCGTTATGAGAAACGGATGTTGCACAATTGCGCGTTATTGTTTAGACTGGCTCGACAAACAACAATCTAACCTTGGTCCACGGATTGACTTTCGCCCACCATCCGAAGATCAATCCGTCCTCGGCCATTGCGTAGACTGATCGAGGGAGGGAGAAGAGTGCGCCGACCTGCCAATATTCAGTGCCAGGATTCATCAGCGATCAATGCCTCGCCCGAGGTTACAGTGAATTAGACACAATAGACGTTAGGCTTTTTCATACCCGGGTGCCTGTGCCACATCAAGAGCTCATCTACGACGATTACCCAATCAGAGGATTCGAAAATGGAAAAGTTGAATCTCACCAGCGACGTCAGTATGCCCAGCAGAGCTCCGATGGCGATCACGAGTGAGATCCACTGAGGAGCACCCAGTTGGGTGAAGACTTTGGAGTAGACGGAGGAATCGGGCAACTGAATGAATGCTTATTGTCTTAAGTTCGGGTGAGTAGAGTACAAGTCGAATCAAGACTCAGAACAGCAATTGAGTCATCAAATGTCAAAGGCCAGCAGCACCTGATAGTACGGCACCATGAGCGACAGTGTACCCGACATGAGCACGTAGCAAGTGGTGACAATAGCCATCGAGTAGTATGTAGCGCGAGGGATCATCTTGGTCGGGTCTGGAAGTGCGCTTTTAGATCGCATTACAGTGCCTTTTGTATTGAGAAGAAGAACTTTTTGGTCTCACTCTTGGCCTCCTCTCCGGCAGTCGCCAATCCATCGAATCCGACGTATGCAAAGAAGCACTTCGACGCGCCCGCGAGGACTCCATTCACTCCGCAAGGGAAGAATTTCTGGAGTTAGAAGTCATTATGATTTCCGAATAATATGGTAACTCACATTCCAATTGCTGAAGTCAGCGAATTTGAAAATGCCGTAGCCAACAACGAAGATGATAACCTAAGATTGGGTACTGTATTGGTTATAATTAATGATTTAAATGTCAAATTATTTTTTGAAAACGCAGAAAGATCGAATTGAATCGATGGCGCTCTCGCGATTTCATCTAGCTGTTGAAACACATCCGCTCACCAGTAGATTAGCAAGCGAGAAGACGGAGTTGAAGTTGGAGGCCGCCTTGCTGCCGATTCCTGCAACATAATATTAATTCTTCAAAAATGTAAAAAACAAAACATGGAGACTGGAGCAGAAACTCACCAACGAACTAGGGACCACCATGTGATATGCAAATGGTGAATTCATGACCCATGAGCTATTTCAGTTTGTTAATCTGTCATATAGAAACATTTTTTGTTCGCGGAAGACCATCCGAAATCCAATGGTTTTCGAGATATTTGCATTTTACAAAAAATCAGTTCTCGATAACGAGAGACTACAAACTACAAAAGCCCTATAAAAACTGTTCTAGACGAGGGCCGCGACTTCTGTAAGTTCCCAGTGATAGACTAAGGTAATGAGCACAACATATCCAAAAATCAGCCGATTCCACGGGCGTCCACGAGTTTTATGAGAGATCAAAGATCGTTTTCGTAGTCAATCTTTGAACTCACATAACTTTCTTGGACGACCGCAGAATTGGCTGATTTTCGGAGATGTTATGCGCGGTTCCTTAGTCTACAACTGGAAACTTTCAAAAGTCGCGGCCTCCTTCTTATTCTCTACCGAGAGCGCTTCTAAGTTCGATTATTCAAGTTCAATTAGCATTTTTGATACATTATCGAGCACAGAAAACGTGGACGCCCGTAGATTTGTCTCAAACTTCGAGCAAAGTTGACTGACATGATGTACTAAACCCCTGAGTAATCA
>LS512672.1:0-61627 GCA_900490845.1 Pristionchus japonicus | reverse complement strand
CGCGTTGGTTACGGTGTGCGACTCCCGATGGGTAACGGCACCGTAGCTAGCGATAAAATTCAGCGTTGGTTACGGTGTGCGACTCCCGATGGGTAACGGCACCGTAGCTAGCGATAAAATTCAGCGTTGGTTACGGTGTGCGACTCCCGATGGGTAACGGCACCGTAGCTAGCGATAAAATTTCGCGTTGGTTACGGTGTGCGACTCCCGATGGGTAACGGCACCGTAGCTAGCGATAAAATTCAGTGTTGGTTACGGTGTGCGACTCCCGCAGAAGACCACAGAACAGAAGACCCAATCACGTCAAGTACGCAACCAGGCACGATCAGGAGAGACTGTACGTGGGAGAGCTCGAGCCAGTTCTTTGACTTTGATAAACCCGTGCCTCCTAAGGCAGACGATGAAGATAGTGATGACTACTGGCGTGATAGTTATGATAATGAAAATCAGGTATCAGGTGATTGTTAGGATTGTTGTACGTTCCATTCTGTTGTGTTGAACTGAGTTATCTTCCATTTCGAGCTTTGCTTTTCCCTATGCTGTGCTATGCAATTGATCTATACTTTATGATTTACGTTGGCCAACGATAAAGCATTCGATGAAAACGAGTTGTTAAGCGCTACGACTCGGAAAACAGGTTGATGACCTGTGATAATATCTAATTAGGTTTGCATGTATTTGCACGATTGGTTCAAGTGCCCGGACAGAGTAATTTTTTGTGAGAACAAAATAAGGTTATTTTCTCTCGCAGATGCCTCTCAAAGGAACTGAACCAAGTGAGAAGAATCGTCGAATCGACAGCGAATGTGACGATTTCGACAAAACAAGGCTGGTATGTAGATTTTGCTTATTTTAAATCAATCCTAGTGGGTCGGAGTTCCCGGCCATCTAGTTACTGAAACCTAGAGCGGTAAGATTTATAAAAATTAATTACTATTTTCAGTCTTTGGATGAATCGATTAAACTGATGAATGAAAACGAGGATCTCAGAAAGAAGAATTCCGTAAGTCCTCTATTTTCAAAATCTATTTTCAATGTTTTTTTTTCCATTGTCAGGAGCAAGAAATTGAGATCGGAACGCTTAAGAAGAGACTTGACGAAGAGATTTCTCTCCGTAAAGGACTTCAAGCTGTGCGTATTTTTGTTTTTCCACTTCTTTTATAACTGGATAATACGATCCAATAACATTTCCACGCCTGTTTGTAGGAACGCGAGTTGGAGAGGGGAAAGCAACTGGCAGTGGATACATTGAATACGATTCGAGAAGATGAGAGCCATCTCCGTGAAGCACTTCAGGTGGACCTAGCCAGGGGGTTTTTCTACTCATTTCTTTATAGGCTCACGAATTGGAGATCAAAAATCTAGCTTCTCAAGTTGAATCATTGAAGAAGAGCCTTGAGATTGAGACTGCTCGTAATAAGGAGCTCGAGGTGGGGAAATGTGTTATTGAGAGCAATAAATGACCAAATATAATTGCAGACTAGACTGAATGATCCTTTCTCTGTTCGACGCCCAGTGGTGAGTAAAGATGGTTAAATTTTTAAGAAACCTTTCACGAAAGGGGGACCTACCCCATGGACTATTCTGCAACCCATCCCAACATTTGAAAATATTGTTGTTATTCGTGTCATCTTTGCAGTTTCCTCTTCTCTCTTTCCCGAAAGAGATAATCTCGAATATCTTCTCTTTCCTTCCCATTATCGATCGAATGAGAGCGAGACTAAACAAGAAACTGAATGAAATCGAACTGGAATCCAAGTACTTTGTCGATTCGCTGGATATCTACGAGGTGATTATTACAAAATTTCAGTAATTCCAAGTTGAATATTAACATAGCAAACATGTTGTCTATTCTATGTCATCATTGTTTGCATCCCCAAATTAAATTGTTCATTCAGGTGAAGCGCGATGCTTTTGAGGTCAAGCATTTGAAAGAGCAAAGGTAGTGAGTTATTGAACCATGTTAATCTAACGTCATGTTCAAGGCGTCTCGGACGAAACAACATTACTTTCTTCAAGGATAAGAAACATTCGTCTGATTGCATTAGAAGAATTGCATCGAATGCTTCTATCAATGAACTCGCTGTTCACGTATGTGATATTCACGCACTAAATAGTTAAAATATTTTTCAGTTGACTGGTTGGAAAGAATCCCATCACGAAATTTACAACATGATCAAGGAATTCAATCTTGAGAAGCTGACTATTTCAATCGAGGTACGTTCGTTTGTTATTTCATTTTCATTTTTCTGACTTTTCTGACAATGCACAACTTTAATGCTGAATTCATAGTCACTCATTCCTCATTTTGAGGGGTCAGTTTGCGGTACGAAAGAACCCCTTCATAGTTGATCGATCTGATGGATCATTTTGTCCCCTCACCCTTCTCCTCCTCTCTCATTCGTCTCATTTCCACTATCGAAGGGTGGCCACCACGCGATTTTGGCCAGAGAGGGACGAATGAGAGGGGAGGAGAGGGGTGAGGAAACAAAATGATCCATCAGATCGATCGACTATGAAGGGGTTCTTTGATACTGCAAACTGACCCCTCAAAATGAGGAATGAGTGACTATGAATTCAGCATAAATGAATTTAATGGCAGACATCGAGAAGTAAGGAGGGAATTACGATCATGGATGACGCATTCTTCCTCGAATTATCGAGATCGTGCATGGACATCGACATGCTGGGGTGCACGTGCGAAATCACTCCGGAGACTCTTCATCAAGTATATCAAGTGAGTTTCATTTCGTTTCGTACGACTGCTTGAAAAAACTACAAAAGAAAAATGATAAATCACAACCATCATAGCCTCGAATATTTGCAGAAAATGATGGATGGGTCGACAAATCTTCGCAAGTTGACCATGGATATCAACGAAAAGTTCTTCGGTCAATTCCTGCATCTCATCAAGATCAATTACCGAAGTCGACACCCAAGATCAGGAAGAAATATGGAACTCACTTCGAGCAGGGACGACGTTGAGGTAACAATAAGCACTCCATAAAGATGATTATTGACACGTCTGCAGGCGTATAAGAGCTATTGTGATATGATCTATGCTAATTATCTGCATATCTTCGATGGAAATCTCAAGATTACCCTAATGATGGGTAGCAACTACAACTATTTCTACCTGGAACGGAACGAGACTCGAGAATCACTTGAGAAAGTAAAGAACGCGGAGGGATCCACTAGAATCGATCTGACTCCCAAGTAGAAGTTGTTCTCCATTGAAGTTGTTATCCATTTTGCTCATTTGGATCCATTTTTGTGTCTTAGTACAGTTCTAGTGTTTTCTTTTATCCATGCTGTGTTGTGATCAGTGAATCCTAACTGAAGTCGTTCATTGATAAACTTGTTGTTGAATTCTTCTATGTGGACTAATTTATGCCGTCAAATGAGATGTGATTCAGTGATCTTGAAGATCTCGTGTGGAAGAAGCATTTTTTTCGGTGCCTTGTCTCCCTGACCGCAAAATTCGGAAAGTTAATTTCTCATCTTCGCCCTTTCTAAGCAATCTCTCTCTTTTTTAACAGAGCTTCTGGGTTTGTTGTTTTTTTTTTTAATGACATTTCTGCATGACATTCAATACATAATGAATTCACAACTTGTCACATGCTATACTATTCTTCTACTTCTTCTGATCTGGCTGGCAGATGTTCCTCTTCTCTCTGGTCCCAATTGACACTCATCTCAATATCACTTTATCGGGCCTCTCATTTTTCTCTGCTGCTACCATTTCTTGTCACGTTTCTCATTTGATCTTTGAACGTTTGAAAAATAACCACAGTTCGCAACCGCATATTACGGTAAGTAAATTCTCCAAACTTTCCCTCGAAAACGGAAAGCAGCTCTTGTTGTTCGCGTTGTTTTCACTTGTCTCGTCGCCTCTGTTCTCTTTCCCCTAGCACTCTCTCTCCCCTCTCCTTCTCTCGCCTCGCCAGGGTAGCAGTACAAACTACAACTGCCAGGGTGCGCCGGTTCCCGCATCTCTTTTGTGCTTTATCCCTGGTTTGACCGAGTTTGCTCGTCGTAAGTTGTAGAGGCGAGCTCATAGTGTGTCCCACGCGTATTATTACCTCTCCAGGCGTTGCATCCAGTCCAGTGACGTGTATTTTTACCACGCGAGTGTACTTTGTTCCCTGCCTTCCTTCTTTCTTGTTGCTCGCACTTCTTTTTCGTTACACTCCTTTCAGTTGCATTCTTGTCCCATTAAAGAGTGCTCCGTATCCTACGTCTATCGTTATCTCCTCGTACTTTGCACCCATGGGGCGCTAATCACTCTTGGTGTGACCACTCGAGTGTTGCTTGCCCTTGTCTTCTCTTTCCCTTGTTTCTCCCAATGCGTTTCTGTTCTATCTTTCTTCTAATGCCTCTTTTTTTATTCAAAAGCGTCCTATCTTGTTTGCTATCGTTATTTTGTCGTTCTTTGCACTTGTCACTCGCCATTCGATTGACAAGTGCTAAACAGCGCGAGTGTATCATCATCATCCCTCCTCCCGCTCCTTGCCCTGTCCATTCTCTATCATACCTCTTTATTTACCAGTCGTCTATCCAGAATGCTCCGTCGCGCGCTGTCGTCAGTGGTGGCTGCGAGAGGATCGACGGCCGGATTCCTCCCCGCCAGGTTGGTTCGCGTTTCAGACTCGAGTTATTTTAAACGTGCTGCGTATACCGGTTTGACCTAATTTTTAACTGGCTTTCTCGATGGCTTAACGATGCTAACATCACTAATCCCTGTCCATTCAGAAACTTTTCCTCACAAGCAGCCTTCGAGAAGGCGCAGGCGGATCTCAAGACGCTCAAGGAGGTAGGTACTGACTACTTTGAGGGTGATTTTGAGTCTCTGCGGTCTCTTAGGGCTTGCTTACCAAAAATGTGAGCAATGTCCTGTGTTCTTACGGAAAATGCGGCTTACATTCTATTCGTTGCCCAACACGGACTTTGGACTCGCACCTTGAGTGGACTTTGAAACGTGCATGAAGTGTTTAGCTTTCATGTTTCAAATCTGGGGAAAAGCGGGAAACGGAAGTGATAAACATCTTATTTATTTAAGGAACCAGACAACGACGTGAAGCTGAAGATCTACGCGCTATTCAAGCAGGCATCGGTACGCTTTTTTGGATTATTGTTTGTGGCAAGCTATTGCCCATCACATCCGTTGACCTTCTCCTCATTTTACATATCGACGTAGTACTTTGATGACTTTTACCAGGTGACTTGTATCATACCTCCTTCTCAGTCTGATAAGTAAACCACCCTCAACGAACTTTGATAGTTCGTACTGTTCCATTGGCATGCAACAACTCTTTGTTTAGAGACTCTGAACTATAGATGATGTTTGAACTGGATGATATCTCCCCTTCCTCAGTCAGGCGACGTCTCCGGCAGTCGTCCGGGCATGATGGACTTCGTGAAGCGAGCCAAGTACGACGCTCACGCCAAACTCAAGGGAATCGGCAAGGTTGGAATTCTTTTTGGTTTTGTTTTCGCTCCAATTGATGATTCTATTAACGGTACAAGAATGACTCCATTATTGTCTCGTTTTGCATAGTGTAACCAAGGATTTAAAATGTTTTTTTCGAGGGGCAGTCGGTATTCAATTGTCGGTGTTTAAGTGCTCCGTGCAAGTAGCTGCGGTGAAACCAGAACTTGTCTAGTGCCAGAAGTCACACAAGCCCAATTCTACCGTACCCCACTCTATAATCTCCCTTTCTACTTCAGGACGACGCGCAGAAGAAGTACGTCGAGCTGATCTCCTCCCTCCTGGGCGCCGAGGCATCCGCCCCCGCCGCCAAGTCCGTCGACGGACTGCCCGCAGTGCAGGGAGTGGATGTGAGTTGTTTTCTTGATAGATAACAGGCCAGAATCAACACAGCAGGAACAGTTGCTCTATCATATCATATAGTAGCTAAACCTCACCTTGTGTACTTGTTTATCTCGGTAAGTTAGTAGAGGGAGTGCTCATCATGGATGGGCTCGATGTGAGTGACATTACGTGATACTGTTCTGCGCGCCGAAGAAATTGAGGGTTTATGTAGCGATTTTTTTATTGAACCAACCGTATTGAATTCTGAGCCAAATCTCTTTTGATAAGACCCTATTGTAACCACGGTGTTCCTTGCCTGATATCGGTAAACTTGTGAAGAATGTTCTCGTTTCAGTTCTCGATCAAGGGCAAGGTGTTCGAGATCCGTCTCAACCGACCGGCCAAGTTCAACGCCCTCACTCTGGACATGTACAACGGGATCACGGACGCACTCTACTTCGCCTCCAACCACAAGGAGACGAGTGTGACCGTGATGACGTGTGAGTTTGAGTGGGAAGGGGTGATGCTGAAGGGGGAATGGAAAGTTAAAGCCAAAATTCGGTCATGCGGTTGGACCAGGTTGCCGCGGGTGACAGCAAGATTAGATAGTGGAATAGTTTCTCATCCGACAATGTTTCCAACGATGATGTTCAATTCTCAACAACAATAGCTTTAAAAAAATCCACATGCTTTTTTACCAGCGTTCCTCTCATTCCTTATAAGGTTTGTTCCAGATTTGCTAGCACACAGGTAAAGAGTAATGGTTTCTCTCTGCAGCGGCGGGCGACTTCTACTGCTCGGGCAACGATCTGTCCAACTTCGCGAAGGCGGCGACGGCGTCGAAGGAGGAAGTGAAGGAGATGGCAGAGACGGCCGGAGTCGTGCTCCAGAAGTACACACAGGTGAGGGGAGAGGGCGAAAGAGTGGTTGATAGAGGTGGAGGATTGGAACTCTATCTTCGATAGTTGTAGAATGATCTGATAGACTCATGCTTCACGCATCCTTAGTAAAGGGAATCAATTGGAGTATGTGATACACGGGGCGACAATTATTTCGAGCTACATCAGTCGCAGTCATTCTACTGATATTGCAGGCGTACATCGACCACAACAAGCCGCTGATCACGCTGTGCCAGGGCCCGGCCGTGGGCATCGCCGTCACCGTCCTCCCCCTGTCCGACATGGTCATCGTCAGCGACAAGGTACGGTAGGGGTTCGGTATCAGGTACGAGGGGTACGGTGAATCAATCTATTGAACACGAAAGGATGAGATAAGGATGCGGTGGAAAGTGGGCTATGCGATAGCTAGGCGTATCGATTGGCAAAGGGAAGAGGGTCACCGTCCCTGTCCGACATGGTCATCGTCAGTGATAAGGTACGGTAGAGCGATCGATTGCCAGCGGTCATATCAGATTGGGCAAAGAAGACAGCTCGATTTCGGCATTGTAATCGACATGTGAGAGTCCATCGGAACATTCATATTTTGCGTTTCATAGATAGATGGTAAACAGTGAATTCAGGTGAGAACGATAATGGGGTTATTCCGAACCGAGAAAAAAAACGAACGACTTACTCGGTTTCTCAAACTAACGCGTATACAGTAATAACCTTAAGATTTATCCCCACAAGTTCCTTCTTCGTCTTGGGTAGTGAAAATTAAAGGAAAGTATTAGCTTGAAAAAGTGCATGGTAGATCTTCGACGTCATGAGAAGAATGGCCTGTTCTTTGATTAATAAAGTCAGTTTCCAGTTCAACTGCGTGACACCATTCGCGTCTCTCGGCCAGTCGCCCGAGGCCGCCTCCTCCTACTCCTTCCCCCTCCTCATGGGACCTGTGAAGGCCAGCGAGGTACGGTGGCTATCGATTGAATAGAGAGAATTTAATTGTTCGTATGCAGTGGCTATGAAGGAAGGATTAGGGGAGTTGAAACGCATCACTATTGAGGCATCGAATGATCGCTCCGTTCGATTCAGGTTCTCCTGATGGGTCGCAAGCTGAACGCGGCCGACGCCGCCCAACTCGGCCTCGTCTCCATGGTCGTCCCGCACGCGGAATTCGAGCAGAAGGCGTGGAAGGTGAGGGGGTGGTGTGGTGATGGGTGCAATGGAAGGGAGATGTTTAGGAATAGTAGTCGTGTATAGTTTGCTGGAAATCTGGATATTTTTGTATATTTTTTAAAGACAGTTTGTGCAGTTGCAGTTGTGCTTCACAAGTGGTAGGTAAGAAGTGGACAGGCGGGAATCATACATTTGGGTGCCCCGCGGGCCGTAGGTTTGGAGCACTATATATTTGTCCCCAGGTTTGGAGCACTATATATTTGCCCCCAATTTGACCACCGAATATTTTTTTCTTGGATGCCGCTCACGTTTTTTTAGGAGAATTCTGCGTTTTTGGTCATTTCAGCACAATATATTCCCCTTTTTGGGGAGTTTCTCAGTTTCAGACCACAGTATATCCCCCTTTTTGGGGAGTTTCCTAGTTTCAGACCACAATATATCCCCCTTTTTGGAGAGTTCCCAGTTTCAGACCACTATATATTTTTCGTTCCCGTAGGGCAACGAAAACGTATGGCGGGAATTGTAGTGAACAATCGTCTCCTTAGAGAAAAGTTAGCGAAATCATCATTTGAAGCTGCACATTAGCATTAAGCTAGTTCGAAAGAAGTTTAGGCGATCTGTGAGTACTAGTCTCAATTGGGTTTCTCTAGGAATACTGAAGAAATGACAGAGTAGCTGGTGCAATATTCTTCGGACTTCTTCGGGATAAAACAATCCACTTTTCTCTCGCTATTTTTAAAGCTGTCAATTCCAGGAAGTGGAGGCGATGTCCATCCTTCCTCCCGAGTCGCTCCGTCTCAACAAAATGCTGCTGAGGGACATCCACAGAGCGGGACTGACGAAGGCTAATGAGGTGAGTATGGGAGGAGGGGTTGGGATTCAGGGGCGCCATGTATTTGTGGTAATGAGTAGGAGAGAGTGGTACTATAAAAAATCGAGCGGAGTGTCTACAGATGGGGTCTGACGAAGGTCAACGAGGATAGAGGGTTTTAGTTTCAAGGCTTGATGATATCAGTGGATGCACGTTGATGCTAGTGATTGATGATGGTTTTGTTTGCGAGAAATATGCTTGTGGGGTAATAATAAAGATAGATGTTGGTTAAAGTTCCATGGCCAATCGATAAGATTATTCTTACGTGGTGATTTCAATGTATTTTTCATGCTTTTTTGTCGAAAGATGTGTTGGTTCAGTTACATTTCATGGGTGCTTGATCTGACTGCGCTCGATGGGTTTATCAATTCCTGGTTGCAGTGAGTGCACAAAAATATTGAGTTGTTGGCAACTGATGGATACCGTATCCCTCGTTCCTACCGTAACAATTCGATTGCAGGATGAGTGCAAGCTGATCGTCCAACGATGGCAGTCGAAGGAGTGCGCCAACGCAATCGCCGCATTCATGACGAGAAAGAAGAAGTAATCGATCGATCGGAAGAGGATACTGTACCCAATCGATCGCCTATTGTACTTACCGTATTCTTGTATTTACCGTAACTTGTAGCATTTTCCCGACTCTGCGTGTGTTTGTGCGAATATTTATCTGAACGACAAAGGGTATAAAAGATTATCAAGAGAAGCTGTGAATGGTGTTGGGACATTAAAAGGGAAGGGAAGGAAGATTCGTTGGGAAGATATCGTATGTGAAATCTAGCGATTGAATTGAAGCATCGAAACGCTACGTGCTCCATTTTCCAACGTGGCACTACCAAATGTCGCTTCTTTTCTTGATATCAACGTTTCTCTGCCCTACTATCGTCTAACAGGATGAAAAATGACTGCCCATTACTACTCTGACAGTTCTCGAGAGCAGATATCAATCGCCCTTCTAATGGGGTCGACCGAGAGTTTGTCTGTCTCTACAACATGACGTGCTCTCTCGCCTTCTCTGATCTACGAGAGAAAACAAGGAGAGAGTTGGACGATCAGACGAGAGATCGGGAGGGATAAGGGGAAAGGAGAGGGATGAGGGAGCTATTGAAAGGGAGAGCAACGCCCTTCCAACAGGGAGAAGAGGAGAGAGATGGGAAGGAACGATAGCCTACTCTTGCAGTCGATCCCTCGCTCGAGAGTGGCCTTATTTTGAGCAGTGAACCTTGCTTGGCGTGGAACTCCTATTGTTTCCGAGTTGTTGTGACTAATCCTTGCGTAATAGCTATCAAAAACTTGATAGATTTTCGTTGTTTCGCATTGTTCACGGTGTATTTTGCTTTGGCGCATAGTCAAGAACACCTTGATCATCCATATGTCAGGAGATCAATCGAACCACACTTCAGTATGTCTCACACTCCGAAGAACGTGATTGTGACGGGAGCTTGCGGGTTCATCGGATCCAACTTCATGAACTACATCTTCAGAGTGAGAAATTGATTTGATTTTGCAGCAGAACCCGAACAAAATTATGGCTAATTCAGGGTCGTAGAACAAACATTGACTGGCTTATATGATTCTAAATAGTCTTTTTGAAGAAATTGACCCAATCCATTCTCTCAGGCCTGGCCGACGTGCAACTTCGTCAACGTCGACAAGCTCATTCTCAACAGCGACACGCAGTATGTCGATGAAGAGGCGAGTAAATTACTTATTGTCAGAATTGTTGTTCAGATGACTAACCATGAGCAGACGCAGTAGACTTTCTTCTTTCTCTTTTTTTCTCATGGGTTGATGAGAAACGATTGCTTGTCAGTGTGTAAATCGGCTGTTCCAGGTTCGTTCCTCTCCTCGCTACAAATTGGAGCTGTCTGACATCAAGAACGAGCAGAAGATGCTGAAGATACTGGAGGAGAATGAGGTAGTTGCAGAATCCTTAGAAGTTGTGAGAACCCACAGGAAATCTAACGACAGGGACGAAACCGAAAACACTTCCATTTCCTCATCAAAAAACGAACGCAAACGAACGCTGAAAATTCACTGATTCTGATAATTTGCGCGTGCCGGAATATTGAGTTATCCAAGCTACAATGAATCTGCAGATCGACACGATCATCCACTTCGCCGCCGACTGCACGTCGACGAGGTGCTATGAGGACACGACGGAGGTGAGAAGAAGAAGATGGTTTAGAGCTTCTTTCACAAGAAATCTTGACAAATGAAGTGTTTTTTTTCATTCTTTGCTTATTTTCAATTTTGATTGACAAGGAGAGTAGTTGAACGTCGACGAGGTCCTATGATTACTCCACGAAGGTGAAGAGAGGAGAAGGAAGTACTTAGTGAACAAAAATGCCCTCCTGACTGTCGACAATACAACTCCTACTCAGGCTTGTGCAAAGTGTTCATGTTGTGATCACACCTCCAATCCAGTAGTTCGTAATGGACCCCATTTAGTAATGCCCATTCCATCAACTCTTCCCTTTTCCATTCTTGCACATTTTCATCAGTAGAGACAATGTGTCGGACAGTATCTCTAACCACTTCCAGACCGTAGAGTACAACTCCTCCTTGCCTTATCCTTCCAACCTAATCTTGACGATGATGTTTGAATTCCTTCCCTTCCAGGCCGTGGAGAACAACGTTGTCGCGTTCGTCGCCTTCCTCGAGACGGTTCGCACCTATGGAAAGCTGAAGAGATTCCTCCACATTTCGACCGATGAGGTGAGCGATTGATGATCATTGGCATAGGACGAAGCTAAGCATGACAGACAGCCACGACAGCCACTGAAAAATGGAGCTAGAGTGGGTGAAAATGAGCTTAAGGAGCGAATTGAAGTGTTTCTTGTGAATTGTCTCCAAGGATTGGGCCAATGTAGTCGTTCCGCAGCGAGAGCGAACGCCGATTCAGATCTCAGAGTGTTGATGTGATTTATTTTAATAGGATGCAAACTGTCGCAAATGCGCCTCAGATCTTATGCTCATCTTCTGAAACTCACTCCGTTCTAAATACAAATGCGTCATCGACCGCATCCTTTCACTCAAGGCCTTGAGGAATGAATGAGTTTC
This sequence comes from Pristionchus japonicus, assembly GCA_900490845.1. Taxonomy (NCBI): domain Eukaryota; kingdom Metazoa; phylum Nematoda; class Chromadorea; order Rhabditida; family Neodiplogasteridae; genus Pristionchus; species Pristionchus japonicus. Next base: position 49,827 of record LS512672.1, on the reverse strand, counting down.
GCAGGTATGTAAAATGAAACGCAGAGAGTACTACAGCGATAGAAGGTCCAATTCCTCTTCAAAAATTAAATATTCCTCATCCCGCAAGTTCTTTCTCTGGTCATAGCAGTCGGTCTTACCGAACTGCCCTCGTTGTCGTCGTAAGACGACAATATAATCGATTGATGTGGTATCTCAACTACCTTACTTCAGGTGTACGGCGACTCCGGCCTCGGGGCGGACGAGAACGGGAAGAACGAGCAGGATCTGCTGCTGCCGGGCAACCCGTATGCTGCCACCAAGGTGATCGGTGATCTTTGATCTTTGGTCTCTCTGACCTCCATGAGTCATAGACCATGACAGTAGTGGAAGCTCGAGAAATCGCGAGACCCACACGCTGTTTTGTTGTCCTTAATTGCTACTGTCTGATCTGATCTTTGATTTCTCTCCCCCTACAGATCTGCGGTGAGGCCTACGCTCAAGTGTACCGCACAGCCTACGGCCTGCCCATCGTGATCGCCCGCATCAACAACATCTACGGACCGAATCAGTGGGATGTCAAGGTTGGTTTGTCGAGGCGCTTCCATTCAATCATTGCAATATCTCGATATCTGATGATACCGATGGCAAATGAGCATAACATTTCAAACGGTTCCTCTCAGTATAACTTCTCGAGTTGCTTTGGAGTGTTTAAATTCCAGGTGGTTCCCAGATTCATCGAGATCGCCAAGGCGCGTGGCAACTTCACCATTCAAGGTGAGAGAATGAGAATGAATCCGAATAGCAATAATGCACAGTTTTAATAACCAGGGATCGCTTTTCCTATTTTTTACATTTTGATTTTATTTTCTACTACAAAGTGAGAATAAGCTAACTAACTAACTGTTCGCAGTTTGAGTGACTATTCAGCGGTTCTTGAAACGCAATTCATCGTTCGTGTCACGACCATTTCTCGTTGAATCACAACAAGAATCTTTCCGTTCTGAAACATTTCTCACTCTTTGCTGAATCGAGGTTGACTCATTCCTTTCTCACTGCAGGTTCCGGCAAGCAGCTTCGCTCGTGGCTCTTCGTCGATGACGCCGCCAGGGGAATTCAGGTGATTATTGATTGATTGATTGATGGAAAAAAGAATCTATCATTGACCGAATCCACTCATCAATGCCCTCAATCCTCTAACGATCATAGAGTTGGACAAAATCAGAGATCAAAGATAACGCCATGAAGAGATCAAAGATCAATTCCTTCTGGCAGGCGATCGCGGAGCGAGGCGGGCTCGGCGACGTGTACAACCTGGGGACGTACTTCGAGATGAATGGTGTGGTGGTGATCTTTAATCTTTGACCTCTCATCTTTCTCCAGTACAACTCACTCAAAGACGCGACTCATTCTCATTAGAAAAGAGTGAACAATGGTCAATGTTCAGTTCAATGGTGAAAGTTCTGATCATTGATCTCTTCCAATTTCTCCCTCTTCCAGTCGCCGATCTCGCTCACGCCGTGCAGAAGGAGGTCGACGCGCAGCTGGGAAGGGAGCATCAACCACCCAAGTAATCGATTTGAGAATACCGTATGATAGGACGCTACAGTAGGTTCGAGGGCTTACAAGTAATGTAATCGAAAACATCTAACGGTGACGGGAAACTCAGGACTCGCGTTGAGGAACCCTCAAATTTGAGAACTTTTGTCTAAACGGTTTAGAGAGACTTATCTAATAGGAACCCATCGGGATCGATTCGGGAAGCAATTACATTCAGTGACTTGTTCTGTTAAGAAAATAATAGATAATTAAAATTGAACGGAATTGCGGAATAATTGATATCTTCACTCCTGAATAACTTTTGTACAATGCCTGCAACTCAACTCATTCCACACGTTGTTAATCATTGACGCTTCATTTCACCGAAAGTGAGGAATGGAATGAGTTTCGTTTGCACCTCAAATGAAACAGGTTCGGGAGGAATACAATCACGGTTGCGTACATAAGTGAAAAAAAATGAATAAAATAATGAATATTGCAGTTTCATCTCGATCCCCGACCGTCCCTACAACGACCTTCGATATTTGCTGGACATCTCGAAGGCCGATAAGAAGCTGGGTTGGCAACCAACCATCTCTTTCGAGGAAGGCAAGCACTCTCTCCATTTGCCATGCTCTCTCGCAATGTCTGATCAGCTGATTTGATCACTTCTCCCGTGAATACTCACTACTCGATACCAACCAACCGTACCCTCAGGTCTCCGTCGTACGGTAGTCTCGGCGCTCAAGGAGAAGCAGCACGTGCAGATGGGCGTTGTGATCTTCGGAGGCAAGGGCTACGTAGGACAGGAACTGCAGAAGGTACCGAAGTCTCCGAGTATCGGGAACTGATTTTATAGAGTGGATACCGTACTCGTCTTCTATCGATAGCTGACTTTTCAGATCCTCGCTGCGCGCAAGATTCCGTTCCATCTGGCCGCGACCAAGCCCGGCACCAGTACTGATGAGGAGGTACGGTAGCTTACAGAAGAGGGCTACGGTAGTTATCGATTATCGATTTTCAGGTAGAGAAGGAGCTGGTGCAACTGGGCGGCACGCACGTTGTTTGCTGCACTGGACGGTGAGTTGATCTTTGATCTCCCTTCGAATGAGATCTCGGACAGACGAGAGAATGGGTGAAATGAGGAGTGCGCTTCCGCATCTCTGATTCAAATCGATTTCTGCAGCACTCACGGCCCTGGCTGCAACACGATTGAGTATTTGGAGGGAGGACCGGAGAAGACGGGCGAGAACGTGAGGGATAATATGTACAGGTGAGAGAGAAATTGGTTGAGGGAAAAGGCAAAATTCAATCTTTGTGTAGAACGTTGTTGCGATGGGATAAGTTTCAGCGCACATTCAAATTTGTAAGAAATCCAACGAGTTGTTAATCGTCCTCACTCTACCACTCTCTCCGAAACAATAGTAAAAATTTTCAACGCCTTCTGCTATTCGTGAAATGTATAGATTTTTGTATTACAGAATGCCTGAGTTGTTTCTGAATTTTCTCCGTATTGTTGTGTTATTCCAGAATGATGCATTTCTGAATGTGCATGGGAGATGAGTTTCGACCTCTCTGGATATTGCAGTTGATGTCGAGGCTTTGATTAGTCGTAACTTTCCTCTTCTAAAAAATTATTTCAACCATTCCATTATCTCTCCAGTGTCAACGCGCTTCACATTACTCACTAGACACTTCACACTTTCATTCACACTTCGCTTCACTACACACGTCACACTCAATTCACTTTTTTTGCATATTTCATCTCATGATTAGAGATGTCAGAATTAAGAATGACTCATCATTTTTCGCACTCTCTAAACGATCAGACAGGCGAGAGAGAGTGTGTGAATTGAGGAGAGCCATTCTTCATTCTGACATCCCTACACATAATTATCAAAGCCCTTCCCAGTGTCAACTCGCTCGCCCAAATCTCCCGTCGTCTCGGATTCCACCACACGTACATCGGCACCGCCTACATCTTCGCGTATAACGAGAAGCACCCGGTTGGAGGACAGGGATTCAAGGAGGATGGTACGGTAGATTACGGTAGCTAGAGTATCGATCGACTTCAGAACTGCCCTCCTTCTTCGGTTCTTCCTACTCCGTCGTCAAGGGCTACACCGACAGACAGATGGAGTACTACAATCGGTGAGTTACCGTAGTCTTATCTACCGTATAGATACCGTAATCGGACCATTCCAGGTGGGAGAACATCAACGCCCGAATCACACTTCCACTCACTTTCGACACCACGCAGCCGCGCAATTTGCTGACCAAGATTGTGAATTACAAGTGAGTTACTTTTCCAGTGTGTGAGGAGAAAATCTAATCAGGAAAGAACGGTTCATGAAAAACTTGCAGGGAACTCCTCGGTCTGCCCGTCTCCCTCTCCATCCTTCCCGACTGCCTGGGAGCGCTGGTCGATCTGATGGCGCAGAGATACCAGGTGCTTTTCTTTTTTCAATCGATAATTCGATCAATCGATAATCCGCAGGGCAACCTCAACCTGGTCAACCCGGGACCACTCTCGCTGTACGAGATTGTCAAACTGTACAAAGAGGTAAGAGATGGGATGAAAGACGAAGAATGGCTGGCATTGCCTTTCCTATATCATTCGGTACGAGAGAAGTGAAGAAATGCAGAAAAAGATTCCGGAAATCAATAATCGATTACAGCACGTCAACCCGGCCATCGAGCCCGTCGAGATCGGCGTCGACAGCGAGAGGTACTGTATCATTGATTACGGTAGATGTGATCGATAATGGCTACTGTGCTTCGAATTTATCGATTTTCCCTGCAGATGCAAGGAGATCCTGGCGACGAAGGGCAACTGCGCCCTGGACACGACTCTGCTGCAAGTATGGAGGGTTTCCTGATCGCATTGGACATTCTTACGTTCTTGCGAACCGGCTAGCGTTGACAACTGTATTTTTTTCGAATGCTCAAAGCAACATGACTGAATCTTTCGAAATTATTACCTATCATGCATTTTCTGAAACCTATATCAACTTCACTATAAGTAAATAAAATCATTGCAGAAGCTGTGCCCGTCCATCCCGTCCACTCGCGATTCGCTCATCGCCCAGTTCAAGACCATGAAGGCTTGAGATGTTCTACCACTATTTCTAACCAATCGATAAAGCATTCAAGTGCAATGTACTCGTATTCACGGAAGTTATCTTTGCTGTTTATCAAAAGTCACACGCAAATTCACCAGTGCCAGAACTTGCAACCGCCTTGAGCCTCCTTGCAATATGTGACTGCTCCTCCGGGAATCTAAGAAATCGTTCATTCCGGAATTTTTTAGGTTTAAGCTGGCATATTTGAAGACATTCTAACCTGAAATACAACCTCCTGCGAATTCCCCATGATGTTGTTGGGGCAGTTAGCTCGAGAAACACAGTTGAACGATTCGCTTCTACCGTCGCTGAAGAGGTGATATTCTCAAGGATGGAAAGACCGAATACGAGGATTTAGACATGCAACTTACTATCTGTGCCTGCAACACTTGGCCCCCTTCGGACACTTGAGCAGTTGGGGAAGGGAGTTGGACGGATGGCCTCCTTCCTTGGACCCTGCGAGAAATCGGAGTATTGGCTTAGTGACACTTCTTCAGATTTGGCAAACACTAAAGTGCCTGTAATGAAAAATACAACACACCAACGTAGCACTTTAGCTGACGAAACGTAGCTGACGAAACGAGGAGACAGAGAAGAAAGAGAAAAAGGAATCGCATAGCGTACACTGTCTTTCTCAAACTGTCGTATTTTATAGGCAAATTTAGAGAATCAATTTCCCACGAATAATAGATTTAGCACGGTTTATTCCATTTTGCAGAAATTTCAGATACACCATCAACGAATTTGAGTTTCGCGTGCAACATTGAACAATCTATCATCGAATCTTTCTCAAAATCATTTCCTTGATGAGATCAAACCACAACGAGGAATCCGCTTCCTTCTCCATCATTATCCATCTTCGCTTTTTTCTTGATTCCCTCCGACGTCGATTGGACCGAGTCGTTTTTCATGTCGGCAGCTGAAAATGGATGCATCATGATTTCTCAAATTATGCACACTAAGTGACATGACCCACCTGAATGCTTTAAAGGGCAGTACGATTCCTTGTGAGTGCTTAGATGATCCTCTTCAGTAAAACGACGTCCACAATCATCGCACTTGAACGGCCGTCGATTCACTCCTTCTGAACGTCAACTAACTAACTTCTAACTTCTTCTAACTTGAAATAATTGTATTTGTAAAATCGAGTAGTGGCAAAGCTCATGAAAATTGTCTAAGAAGTAAAACACACCAGGATGTATTTTTTCGTAATGATTTTGTAAATCTCTGTCCCTCATGAATCGGTCACCGCAGTCATCGCACGTATATGGCCGTACTTCTGAGTCTTTCCTCACTGAAATATTCAATTATTTTAGATAAATACTGAAGTTTACCATGTTCACTCTGTTGATGGTTCCTCCACGATTGGCCAGAAACCATCACTTTTCCGCAAATGAAGCAGGGGTACACTTTAGGCGCCTCACCTGAAAATTAGTACGTTTACAATACTAGGGAAAAAGAGTTTGCTTCACGAACCAAGGTGCTTTAAATTAATGTGTTTTTTCAGTTCAGTCTTGCTCGCGAGTCGCTTGCCGCACTTATCACACTCGAAAGGACGCTGGTTCTCTTCTCCGTCTGTAATACAGTTATGAAACAAAAATATGCCATTTCTGCGATCTCATGTCGTCGGTTCCTATCATTCTCACAGTAAGAAGACGTGAAATGAAAGGCGAAATGAGTAAAATGGTAGGCGTATACCGAGGTGGAGCAGCTCGTGTCTACTCAGTCCTTGCTGACTGCTCAACTTCTTTCCACACGTCGAGCACGGGAATTGATTTTCGTAACCCGCTGAAAAATACAGTGGCAACGTTGCTAATAGACAGTAGAACTGCTCACTAACGATAAAAAACATAAACTGAAGGTATGAACAAAAATCGTACGTGCATGAGTCTTTTCATGCAGATTGAGATGTCCTGGTTGGAAGAATCTCCTTTCACAGACTTTACACTCGTATCTTCTTCTCTCTTCAGTGTCTTCTGCAACTTTTTGTGATTTCAACTTTCAAACGAAAGAACGGAGAAAACGCTCACTAGTGTGAAGCTCCATATGAAGTCTGAGCATTCTTGCATTTCTGTAAGCTCCTCCGCACACAGTGCAAGTGAATGCTCGTTTGATCTTCGCTTGTTCGGGGTCATCATCGTCTGAAGGAATTCATGCAATAATCGAATCAAAGATACGGACTTACTCAGATGAAGCTGCTTGTGCGATTTGAGCGCGTATGGGCCGCCTGCGATAACTTTTCCACAGATATCACAACGACAATCTTTCACACTCGGGTCATCCACTGCTGAAATTATCAGTGATTTGATTTTTTTGAATAAAATGTTTTTTTTATATTTCTCTGAAGAGTTGTTGTAGATATAATCACTAACTAACTAAACTAACACAAGTGCATTCTTCTGTGACTTCTGAGAATATTGAATAGACGGAATCGCATTCCACAAAAATCGCATTTATGCGGTTTCTTGGCATCGTCGTCCTCTGAATTCAGATCATCGTTGCCCAATTAGATCTTCTTCATTGTGCTCTAGAGCTTTAGTTTGACAATTGCATAATACCGATATGGATAGTCTTGTGCTCAGCAAGCGTATTTCTGCGAGTGAATCTCTCGTCACAAATGTCGCATTCGTACGGACGCTTCGTATGCTCATCCTCTGAAATATGTGCTTACCAAGTTGCTTTTGTTCTTCGCTAGTGTTATTCGTATGAAATCCTTACCTTCGTGTTTTATTCGCTGGTGCGTTTTGAGTGAAGTCTTGTAAGCAAATCGCTTCCCACAAATGTCACACTTGAAGGCAATTTTCGTTTCTTCGTCTTCTGCATGAGTCCTCTCATGGGCTCTGAGTTGTGTACTGGTAGCGAAACGTCGCTCACAAGTACCGCATTTGTAAGCTCGTTTTATCTCATCATCCTCTGAATTTTGTGTGGAATTTTTGTTTTTGGGTTGAGGAATAACGTACTTGAATGCGTTTTTGCATGGGTTTTGAGACCATCTTTTCTCGTGAAGCTATTCCCACAGATGTCACACTTGAACGGTCGTCTCGCGGCATCGTCCTCTGAAAGAGGGCTGTTCATCTCCGTTCTCGATGGAACGGGATTACCTCCGAGATGCGTCTTTTTGTGACGTCGCAGTTCGTAATTGTACTTGAATGTCTTCCCACACACGTTGCATGTGACTTCTTTCGCTTGTTCTTTGCTAGACCTCTTTGTATTCTTTTTGAGGGAGTCGGTATGTTGCTCCTCAGTCGAAACCTCGTCCGATGTGGATACAGCATCTTCATGATCGTCATAATCAAGATCTGATAAGTCCTGGAAACACGTTCTTCGAAATCCAGAATAAGTGTAGGTCTACGGAATCAACCACATTTCTTTTAAATCGAGCTAACAATCACCTCAGTTTTAACTTCCTTCTTCACATGCGAAACTCCTCCTTCTGTCTTCACCCGTGCATCACTCTCTGTCAATTTAGAGACGGCGAATAGGTCGTTCCGGTCGATCGATTCCTAAAAATGGAAACTTGAATGCGTAACCATAAGTGTAAAAAGAATTGAATTACATTGCCCAACAGGATCATGACTGACGAAGAAAACGTCAAAAAGAATTCTGGCATACCTGTTTTACAATCTTCCTCTTCTCTTTCCTACTGATTTCCTTCTGAGCAATCCATTTCATCGTCAATTCCATAGCCGTCGTGATTTTGCTCGAGATGTCTTCAAGCGGATCCTCTCTGAGTAACAAAAATTCAGTTTGTAGATTTCTGGAAAATAAACTAACCCATCCGTTTCCGGTACTCGTTCATTCTTCAGAGAGACCAAATTTGTATTCAGCTTCTGGAGGATTGATTGATCATGAATTCTATTTCACAGAAAATAAAAAAAAATGCATTTTTCATACGCACAAATGCAAGCAATTAACGTGCCTCAAAGTCAGCATTGTTCTTGATAAAGTTGCGCAAGAGCTGGGTAGATTTATCGAGGACCGAGCAGACATCGTCAGAGAAAGAAAGACTTGATGCCTGAGTGGAAACAATTCTATCAATTCGATCAGTATTCTAGATTACGCAGTTATAGATAACAACCTTCTCTCCCGTTCTGCTCATAGAGTCCGACTTTGCATCTTGATCGGGCATTTTCCTTGAATCAAAGTTAGATAAAAACAAAAATATTCGGAAATTAATGACAAACGATTGATAGTAGAAAATGTTGTTCATACAATGAAAAAGGGACGCGGCTCGACATTTGAAACGCAAAGACGATCGAACGGAATCTAGTCTGCTCTTCTTTTAGCGATCCAATGAAACCCTCTGGCACAGATTACCCGCATTTGTATACTGACAGAAAATATCTCGCACCAATATTTCTTTCTCTAGCCCAACCCTCATTCTTTTTGCAGCGACAACATTGATGATATCGTGATTGTAAACACTGATAGCACGTTATCACCGCATCGTCAGAGAGAGATCACGAAGACATGCTTTGTTACTCGCTTGCGATTGCGTACTCTAGGTACATGTTTCCCAACTGAAATAACACTCGTCATTAGTTATTGATTGACTGGCTTACACTATAGATGCAATTCTGCGCATCGGCATCCAATTTGTCGGCATCCAATACATTATTATCGTCATGCTTTGTAAAGAAGCTTTAATGAAATGAACAAGAGCAGAAGAAATAAAAACAGCATTTTGTTACATAGTTCCTTTTTTGAAGTGAGCTTCAAGTTACATTCGAAGTCATAAACTTCCAATTTCCATTGCTCGAATCATGATTTTTCCCAAGGGATACTCAGATTCAGACTACATAGGCATAAGAAAAATTAAAATTGAAATTTTCTACAAAATTTAGTCTTGATAGACAATGTCTGGTAGATCCTCATTTTCTTGTATTGAGCATATGTTTATTGGGAATGATTTCTTTCATAATCGATTCAGGGTATTGCAGCTACTTTGCTTCACGAGGATGCACTTCCTCATCGCTTTCTAATTCCTCCTCATCCGACCATGCTCCACGAGCCATCTTCTTCCTCTTGATTAATCCCTCCGACGTCGATTGAACCGAGTTACCTTTCATATCGGCAGCTGTAAATGGATGCGTCATGATTTCTCAAAATATGCGACTAAAATGATAATACACACTTGAATGCTTTGAAGGGCAGTACGATTCCTTGTGAGTGCTTAGATGGTTCTCTTGAGTGAAACGACGTCCGCATTCATTGCACTTGAAGGGTCGATGATTTGCTCCTTCTGAACGTCAAACTTTATAATAGAGTAATGACAAAACACATAAAAATTGTCGAAGAAGTCAAACACACCAGGATGAATGTTGTCTTTGTGATTTTGCAACATTCTGTTAATCACGAATCGATCCCCGCAGTCATCGCACGCAAATGGTCTCACTTCTGAGTCTTTCCTAACTAAATTAGCTCATTGGTAATGTTTAGGTGAGCAAAAATCACGTTCAAATACAATCCTAAAACAATTTACCATGTTCCGTCTGTTGATGTCTCTTCCATGCTTGGTTAGACAACAATACTCTTCCGCATACGAAACATGGGAACACAATCCGTGATTTGTTTTCACCTGAGAAGTATCAGAATCTATCAGCATAAAACATGACAAATCAAAAGTTGCCCATCCAATAGAACACTCACCCCCATGTAGCATTTTCCTGTGATATGTTAGGAAATGTTTGTGAGTGAATCCTTTACCGCAGTCATCACATTTGAACGGGCGGTTGTTAGCATATCCTTCTGAAAAATACTTTGGTACAATGCTCTACAAGTTGTTCGATCGGATAGATAGGTAGGCATCAAAGTGTTCACGTGCTCGTAATAAATCACCTTCATGTGTAAGCAAATGCATTTTGATTGCTGTTGTGCCCGAAAAGTCCTTTCCACAGATTGTACAGGGAAATCGATGTTTGCTCGGATCATAGTCTGCTGCAAAACATGAGTGCCGTCTATGTTTTGCTATTTTTAAACATCTTATAATATATGTATAACAATAGTATGACAACTTCAATGAAAAATAGTTAATTTTCACTCTCGATGCTAATAGATACAGGTTTGCTGTTCTCCAGATACTGATATTTTTTTTTGAAAACATACGTGCATGCGTTCGCTCGTGCTGATTCAGATGTCCAACTTGGAAGTACCGTTTGTCACAAAATTTGCAAGCGAAACTTTTTCTCTCATCTTCTGGAATTTAAAATAATTTCGAAAATTTGAAAAAAAAACGAACTTTTGTGAGTCTCTAAATGCGATCTGAGATGGTCCGCTCGCTTAAATCTTGCTCCACATTCTTCACACTCGAATGGACGAATGGAGTTTGCTTGCTCTGCGTCCTCGTCATCTTAATTTGATAAACAACGCATAAAAGCAAATTGTATAAACGAACCGAGATGTATTAGCAAGTGCTTCTTAAGAGCACTGAGTCCGGCGTTGATTATTATCCCGCATATTTCGCATTTTAAATCCTTCAAACATGGATCGTCTGGCGCTGAAACATCAATTATGAAGAAACGCAGGCAAAATGAGCTTTGTTAAAAAATCAAACCAAATTTAATTTTTTTTAAAATTTAACTGAATGTTTTCGAATTTGAAGTTGAGACAAACTAACACATGTGGGTTCTTTTATGGTTCCTGAGATTCCCTCTGTGGCGGAATCTCTTTCCACATTCATCACATTTGTGAGGATGATTGGCTTCATAGTCCTCTGAAATATGAACAATCACAAACTATTGAGCATCAATTTGAGTGGGGGAATGGCCATAAAATAAAAAGAAACCAACCCAAGTGAACGCTACGGTGTATATTCAGCGATCCAATCCCGGCGAATCTCTGGTCACATATGTCGCACTTGTAGGGGCTCCTCGTTTCCTCATCCTCTGAGAAGATTTAATTTCATACTGCGATTTCTGGTATAAAACAGAATATTTACGTGAATGTGTTCGCTTGTGAGTTGAGAGTAGATAAGGCAACCTGAAGCTCTTTCCACATTCATCACAATTGTAAGGCTTTTTAATATCTTCTGAAATTGTGTAGTGGATAGATTTTATGTATACATGACCTACGTGAATGAACTCTCCCATGTTCTTTAAGAGTGTTTCTTTGAGTGAATCCCTTTCCACAAGTCTCACATTTGAACGGTCTCTTAGACTCATCATCATCTGAAAATGATTCGATTCATTGTTGAATACCTCTTTTCACTAGTCACTGAGACTTCGTATTTCTAATTTGCAATAGATAGACTAATAAGCCTCACCTTCCAAATGGCTTCTTTTATGATTTTCGTAGAGATAATAGTGACTCTGTTTATAACTCGCATCGCAAAGTAGACAATTGAATCTCTTAGCAATAGGATCGTATTCCGCTGAAACAGTAAAGCGTGATAGAATTAGTTTCGTAAAAACAACTACGAACGCATGTGGTGTCTCTTGTGAAGTTCAAGCGTTTCTAGAATCCGAAATCTCTTGCCGCACTCATCGCAACAGAAGGGCAGCTTATCCTCCTCCTTCGCTGAAATATTGAGATTGAAAAGCATATAGTCAAACTCTCACAAGGATCATCGTCTTACTACCATTATTTGAAAAAAAAACATACTGAAATGGCGCATCTGATGCGAATTCCGACTTGACTTCTGTCTGAATCCCTTTCCACAAATATCACAATGGAAAGGGCGATGTGAGTCATCATTTTCTAAATTGAACTTATTTTCAACTGTTTTTAGAAATCATAAATCGAATCGTACCTTCAGTATGAATTCTCCTGTGATGTTTCAGATCAACATGCCTCTTGAATGTCCTCTCACATTGTTCACATTTCAATTTCAGATCGAAATACGGTCTTCTGCCTTTGAATACGGGGTGTTTCTTATTAGTCTTGGATGATTGCTGTTCATTATGAGCTATATCATCAAAATCAGAATCACTCATGTCTTCATGAGAATCTTCATCAGATGATGGCTCATTATCGTCGTTCACTTCACTTCGCTGGAATAAATTGATAATTAATAGCAATGTCAAATACACACGAAAGGAAATACACACGATGCTTACCTCATGTACTGTAGGAATCTTTCTGCTTTTCTCTCTCTCGGTCACCCAATCCATCGTCAATTTCAGATCCTCAGAGAGTTTGCATGCGATTTTGCGAAGAGAAGTGCTCCTGAAATGGACACAAAGTGAACATACAACCATTACGACTCACCTCTCCTCATCCAATCCACCTACGTAATCGTTTTCCTCATTCATTGATTTCGCAGCGACCTTAATTTCCTGAGATATTTGTTTGAACAACAGTGTTTTCTCATTTGTCAAAGAGTAAGAAGAAGTCCTCACCACGGAGAAATCTGATCTGTTCATGAACTCCCAGTATGCGAAGGACGATCTGAGTGCAGAGGACCTTGTCGATGCTGTCCCGCGACGATTGAGGAAGGTTACTGTAGGCACCGATGTACTGTAATTTTATTGATTTGTCCACCGTATTGCTATATCGATCCCTTTCGATCGCACTCACATTTCCCAGAATCGTAATAATCTTGGCCGTTTTTTCATTGTGATCTTTCGTGTACTCGCTTGCGATTGCGTACTCTAGGTACATATTTCCCAACTGAAATTAGCATTTCTTATTGATTATTGATTGACTGGTCATCTTACACTATAGATGAAATTTTGCGCAGCAGCATCAAGTTTGTCTCCATATCTCGCTTTAAAGACATTGAAGCGTTCGTTGACGATTGCGTAGGCTTGGGGAGCAGTAGTTTTGGCTGCTTGGATGAACTGAAAACAGTTCAATTTGAGCATTCCACAAAGTAAATCTTACTTCTGCAGCCGAGTTTATCCTTCTGCTCTTCAACAGCGCCTTCTGGGCATCCTCGACAACTTTGAGATCCGCATCGGTAATCCAATTGGAAGTGGTCTTGCGGAGTCCCCTCGAGGTCCACCACGGAATCAGTGTGTTACTTGGCTCTGGAAGCATGCACTCGCTTTAATCTGAGCTTATGGACGAGTAACTTGCTTTATTGTCGCTGCGATCCGAAAACATAGTAATTGTCGCACCTTTGCACGTGTTGAAATGGTCCTGAGCAGTTACTCCCAGTCTCGTGGCTCCGGCATCGAAGGCTGCTTGAGCCTTGGCGATGTCGACCTCGGGGTACTTTCCGAATTGAGCTTGCAAGTCCGCTATGCTCACAGATGCCGAAATGGCAGTGGAGAGTAGAAGGAAGGAGAGGAGGGACAGCCACATCTGAAAGTGATTGATATTGAAAAGAAATGAGGATGATGACCAGCCGAATCTGCTCGATTTATAGTGCTTGAGAGGAACGGAAAAGTTGTCTGATTGCCTTCGATCTCTTCAGTTACCTTCTGTCTCCTCAATGTAATCACTTTTTCGGGCCCATCGAACCGAGGAGAAGAGCAATTGCACATCAATGTAAACCATCAAGCATCTTCCTCGAGCATTAAAATTTGCAATGGCGAAATAAAATAAAGAAAATAAAGAGGGCTCTCACCCGTATTTCATACTGAACTAAGCACAAACTGAGTGCATTATCGGACGATCAAACGAGAAAGTAGCGGGATAACTAGTCTTCGCCATACGGGTAGTCGTCTCATCATTTCCCACACTCTCTCACCGGTCAGAGAAGCATTTCCCCGCATTTCGCACCATAGTGATAACTCCATTTCGTTTCGAATAACCGAGTTTCCGGAGAAGTCATGGAGGCTAACACAAGAAGAACATCCAGTCCGTTTTCAAGCACAACTTCCTGGTGGAGTTGTTCGTTTGAGCAGTTCTTCACGCCCACCAATTATCAAGTAATTTTTTGTTCAGAAACTCTGATGTAAAGTGCTCGTTTTCCTTCTCAGCGACTGAAACTCAGACGGGATATTTGGTCTGTTTGGTCCCAGTTCTACCGAGATTTTGAATGGCTTCCGAAGAGTTTGAACAGGTTTGAATGATTTATTTTTGATTCCTTCATTACGATCGTTTGCCAGAGTGCTCTGCTCGAAAAACTGGACCTCGGCTTCACAGCATTTCTTCTTATTTCTGGCGCATTAACGTTTCCACCAGCGCTTTTCGTCTATTATCGGTTCGTACCTCTTCTGTCTCGTATACATTGATCGATTTCAGGATTCTCACATTGCGAACGTTCAAACATCAATTTCTAATGAAGTTATTTGTCTTCAACGGAGCCATGGTATTTTATTAGGGTGTCCAGAAAGTCTTTAGACTTTTTTCTTTCTTCATTGTTTTGAGATTATTTGAAAATTGGTCAACAGCGCTAGGTAGAGGACTGGCTAGCCCATGTATGTAGACACTGACCTAGTGATATATTCAAGATACGCAAAATTTACATAATTTAAAAGGTGATTGTCTCAAGTACGATTTTGCTGGATCTAACGAATTAGAAGGGATATGAACCAGATGAGACTATATATTTACTCGGGAGCTGACAAGTATCAATATGAGATAGATCACGAATTCTGAAATTGCATTGCATCATCACTATGAAAAACTGGATTTTCGATTTTTCCTTTAAGACTAAGCTCAGAAATGTTCATAGCATCCCCACCATTACTCCATGTACACTTCATATACATATTATCATAATTTTTTGAGAGCGATGAAAAGTTGAGAACAAAAATTTTGAAAAAAGTTGAAAACATCTCCCTCAAATATCGATTTTTTCGGAATTTTTTGTGTTCTTTTCTTGACCACTTGAGATAAAAATCATTCAAAAATATATGATTGAGTATTGATGCATAACCTGCTGTGGTGACAGTCGGGACTTACAAATATCGTTCTCCGATGTGTTTCAAATTTTCAAAAACAGCACTAAAAATCAACATTTTCACTCCTTGCTTCTTTACTAGGGAAAAGATGCCATATTTTAGTACACGATAATATTCTTCATGCAGAGTATGAGTGTATTCATATGTTGTTTGGAAGATCGCTCTAACGGTTCGCTCGAAAATTGTTCAGAAAAAATTGTCTAAAAACTTTCTGGACACCCTATTACATTGGATAAAACACAAAAGCTAGAATATTTCTCAGAATATTCTGTTCTACTTGATGAACTTAGCAACGACACAGTTTACAAATTGGCCGTCCACCTATAAATTCTACACTTGGCTCAATGCAACTTTTATTCCACCAGTTTTGAGGTTTCTTCAGGCAAGAAATACTTTCCCAATGACAAAGATCAAAGATCAATTCCAGGATTACGCCAGTTGCGCTCAATGGCAGTCTCAATTCTGCATTTCTCTCAACCGTCTGCTTTCTATGAAACATGACTATTTGCTAAAGCAGGTAGAAGTTGGCCAAGGATTATCTAAATTTGGCCGTCTTTATAGCACGGACATTCCATCTTTCTCTTCTCCCTTTACTCCTCCTTCCTGTTCAGTCTCGCAATCTGTATTCCCATCGTGTTCAGTGGCTTCCGTTACTTTGAGGTGAGCTCCGTGGTCTGATAACAACAAGGCGAGAACCCGTCTATTATGCTTCGGCGAAACACACTGGGAACATGCTGTTCAAGACTTTACTGTTTCTGATTCCAACCATTTTTTTAAAGATTGAAGTCGGTGACAACGTGTTTGCTTACGTTCCTGGTGGAGTTGAGGGATCAGCGGTTCGTCTAAACTTCGAAGAATAAAACACTAATCAAAATGTTAGGCTTACTACCTGCCCTCGCAAATACACCAACTCGGATTCGCCATTGTCACTTTGATCATTAATTTGCTGACGTGTGTGGTACTGATGGCTATCAGGAAAGAGTTTCAAACGCAGAGTAGGAGTCGACCGGAGCAGGGTAAATATTCCATTTGTTTTTTTCACTGGCTCATGCGTTCATTGTCTTTTGATGGGAAGATGCTTCGTCACATTCCTAGATCAATAATTCACTATCTTTCACATTCGCAGTCGTGATTTCGACTACGAGCTGTCTAGGGTCGACCAGAATATGCTTCTGCATGATTGCGATTTCGCAAGTTGATATTTTTGTTCCAGGCCTCCTCCTCTCCTCGTTCTGCTCCACGTTCGCGCACATTCTCAATGACGCCGTTCTGGTCGGTTATTTATTCACGCCGACGGAACGAGTAATACGTTGACTCTCTTGAATTGCTATGATCCCTCTCGGGAAAGAAACGAGCCAATTTGCGCACTAATGCTCCACGCACTTTTGAGCACCTGGTCTATGAGATTGAACCCCAGGGATGGAGCGTGAGTAAAATGTCGCCTTTTCAGTTAGTGGTCTTCTCGAATGCTCAACTCGTCGGTCTCTCCTACTTCATCACTCTCTTCATCGCGATTGCGACCACTCTTCCCTTCTGGACGATGATTGGTTTCGCGCATACAATGAGGTTTCGTTCAGGATTCCAATTTCATGCTTGAAATCATTCAATTACGTTTCTCGCATTATCATAGGAATTCGGAATTTGGCTCTCCTGCACTTTCCTGAGCAATTTCAAGTACCCCTTTTTACTTAGAGAATCACTGAAACCCACTTGTTTCACCCTATTGTCCGGGAAAGTGCAGAAGCGCCCAGAGTTGAATAGAGTGACGTGTTGAGCGTACATGCCTTTGCAGACGCGCAGTTCTCTCCGGCACAGCGTTCGAGTCGGTCACATCCACTGGAGGATGGGCGACGCAGAGTCAGTCCAGTCAGTCTCGACCTCAGACGAGAGGGTGAATACGCAGATTCGTGCAGGATGATCTGTTACCTGTGATATTCCTCGAATAACTTCACCCGCCTGTGCATTACGCGTTCTCAATGTCGGTCAAACGATGTGTGTTAAACGATGATTCGAGAAGATGAAGGCGTTCTGTTATTATGTGTTCTATAGTCCAGCACTAAGAGGTTGAATGCGCAGATACCAGCTATCTGTGATATTCATAGGCATCACGATGCTTTCCTGCTGACATCGGAGTGTTCTCAACTCCCATTACCGATCCTCACGTGTAAAGCAATGGATTTTATTGAATACTTTGCATCGTTGCTTCAGTTTTGAATGGGTATTACAACTGTGCAAAGCATCTGAAAAAATATATTTAGAATACAAGCCACATTAAATTTCGATGTGATTTTACGTTGATGCATTCAGGATCTCTAAGCGGCTGAACCCATTTGTTGTGGCATGAGAAGTGATAATTAGAAAGGAAAGGAGGGAAGCCAATATTCTGATATCGCTTCATCTTCCACTACTGATAACCCGATTTGCCGACCAGAATCTGTCTTATTGATCAGAAATCAATCGAATGAAAAGAACTAATTGTTGTGCAACAAGTAGTTTTACTTCGCGAGTCTCTTGAAGGTTTCAAGGAAGCCGTTCCTTCCTGTTTCACACCTGTATTACGAATGGTAAAGAATATCAAGGAAGTTTTTTGAGCATCAAATACATGGCTGGAGCTGCACGATTCTCCATTTCTGACAAGAATGTCCCACTGAAGTTGAATACATGGGAAACGCTGCAAACAGTTTCCTTTCGGCAATGGCGCCTCGATTTCCCTTGGGGATCGTAAACAGCACACGAAAGCATGCTTATCAACAGTTTGAGGACGCGGTTTCTTCCGGCATACGGAGAAGCAAAGAATGTCGCATTTCCCATCTATCTCACACTGATAACAATTACGCTTCTCCCTCATCGTTATTGCGATCCTTCCCTGATATCATTTGAAGTCTGTATTTCACCTCGGCGTGAGCAAATTGTTACAGAGAAAGTGCTGCCGATTTGAGCAGCAAAATGGATCTTCCAGATCCCGCAGCAGGTTCGGTTTGGATTGATAACGAGCTCTTTTTGTTATTGTTGTGTTTCAATTTAAGTCTGCAAGATCGGTCAACCCTCCTACACTGAGAACTATGCGAATTTCGGGCCGTGGGGCGATTTCATCGCTGGTTTTATCGCTTTGTTCTCTAACCACATCAATTACGATGTGATGAATGTGAGAGTTCCAATCATTTGTCTACAGTTTTGAAATTGAGTTCAGGAGATCGGCGACTTTCTCTTTGGCCAAGCACTGTTCAGCAATGCAGCGTTTGATCTGCTCACTTCACAGGTCTATAGACACTTTTTCATTATTTCACGCCCAAAATCGTTCGTTCCAGCCCACCTTCCTCATCTTCTTCTGGCTTGGTGTTGTCATTTCCGCAGTTTCCATCGTTGGTGCAGTCCTCCTGTTGATTCCAAACACAAGACATTGGAGCACTGAGAAGGTATCGCTTAGCTCTCCCTTCATTACTGAATGAATTTAACTTCAGATATCATCAAAGACCATGAACTTGACTGGTGTCATACTGGCTGTCGCTTCCTTTCTTGTTATTGGCGTTGGTAATAACGTTTCCACTTTCGAAATGAAATCACAAATTGTGAATTCAGCCCTCGGTCTCTACTTTATTCCTCCTCTTGTGGCTAATGACGGAAGTCAGGGATTCCAAATGACCGAAGTGAACAAAAGTGGGTGCCTTGAGTATTTGATTTTGCAGGGAGTCCTCTAACCGAGATCAGTTGTCTTTCATCTAAATGTTGAACTCGAGTATCTTATGGAATAAATTATGATTTCAGACCTGGACAAGTTCATGAGCACGAAATTCGACAATCAGTGCTTCATGGTGAACACTGTTGAGCCGGTCGTCAACATGACCACAACGCTCACTGATACGGTTCGGGCTCCAGTCTCGTTAGAATATCATTTTGAAATTCCAGGCCATTTACAATTTCGATACGAAGACTGGACTGCAAGCCGCGTCGGAGGTTTGAAGTGATTTTCGAAAATACTATATTTTCATTGTAGATCGACTATCACGAACTTGGAGATCAACTGATTGGGAATTCATCGCTGGTCGATGAGATTATTGAGGATCTCAGAAATGTGGCCGCTGTGAGTGAAATGAGTCAATATTCTAGCAGAAGGCCTCGTAACCTAAGATTGAATTTTGAATTGTGAAAAGTGAACAACGTTTTGTTCAGATGTACGAAATCGTCGATGACGCTCAAGATGAAGTGCACTTCGCAATCCAAGACTACGAGCATATCCAAACACTTCTCAAACCCGACGGATTGCCGAGCGTAAGAGCGAATTGCAAAATTCCATAACGAGCGAATCCAGTTCGATAATGTGTTTCAGAGGCTTTCGAAGTATGGAGATGAGATAAAAGCCTTGAAGGAGACTGCGGATCGAGTCATCCGTACTAACGTGAGGCGATCATTTGTGATTTGAAAAAAAAAAACCGTATTTTCAGGGCGACATTGCGGCGACTTACGCCAGTGATAACATCTACAATGTGTATTCTGATGTTGCCGTGAGTCTTTCAATTCAACCAATCCGAAATCAACTTCAACTCAAATCAAATCAAATCAACGAGATCAACTGAAATCAATTTCAACGAATCCGTGAATTTGTTCTGATATCAATTGACAACCTTCTGCTGTGCTCGTTCATAACTGCTCTACGAACAACCAAATGGGAGTTGCTTTCAGCGTTCGGTTGGCGATGCCGAGAAAGCATTGGAATCGACGGAAGCGATGATAGCCAAGGCCGCAAGCAGCATCGATAAGGGAATGATCCAAATGCAAGAGGTTATGAGACATCTCTGTTCTTCGGATCAATGAACGCTCTTACAGACGTACGATTCCCCGTTCGGAATAATCATCTCCATCTTCGTTCTCGTCTTCATAATCATTGTTCTGGTCGCTTCGATTGTGTCGATTGTCAGCGGCGCTATATTTATGGCGAGCAAGGTGATTGCTCTTTTATTTTTTGGTGTTCCTCGGATTTCGAAATTCAGTCCATTTCAGTCCTCCTCTCCATCATCGCACGCAACTTGGACGGGACTGTACATTCTTGCATTCATTGTCCTCGTGTTGACCAGTTTCGTCTTTGGGCCAACACTGTGAGTGATAACGAGTCTCATTTTCAATTCCGTGATCACCGCAGTTATTTCGAAACTCAGAATCTGATTCATAATTGTTCCAGTTTCGTGATGGTAATGGGATATTCAGTGCAGACTTCGTGCCAACCGTTCTTCTACGACTCCAATCTCAAGGTAACGCGAACGTTTCCATTTTCAATGAAGTTTCTAAGATAATGGATTAAACTGCATCAGGGATTGCAAACTATGGTGCAGCGACTTCCTCAGTTCAACATCGCCTACATGAACAATCCGTTCGCCCCTATCAACACTTCCTTCGTGTATGTTTAGCTTTTTGTTTCTGCACTAAAATTGCATTTCAGCGATGTAATGCTTACATGCAAGGGCGAGTATGACAAGAGAAAGGACGGCAGTGATGGAGATCAAGTCAGTATTTAAAATACTTTTCGATCTCCTAACAACTCTAGAATTCTAAATTTCGTTCCTTTTCAGCACACGACATTCTTCTCTGCTGTTGTTGGTGGCAACAAAAACGCCGTTGACGAAGGCAGAATGATGAATGCCATGAATTACACTGCAGTTTTCAACCAGGTGAGATTTGTTGCAGTTTCAGACCTGCAACATAACTTTTAGTACGTGTTCAACGTGAATGAATCGTACATTCCGGCGATCAGAGAAGACGACTACGACTATATCGCGGTAGGCGAATCATAACATTTTTCATTTCTCTTGCCCATTTCAGGATTCGATCGAAGCGATCGCAACGACGCCCGACCTAACTCTTGCGAGCAAAGTATGCGGGATTTTGTTGGTCATGAAAAACTTTTAAAGGTTAATTTAGGTACCCGCAGCAGCAGACGCAATCAAAGACATTCTGGACAAAGCTGCTCAATTCGAGAGTGATATGAAACCGATCCTGGATGAGTGCCAATTGGCTCTCGATGATACGGAGGTAGGTTAATATGTTTGCATAAACTGCCTCCAGCTTAGCCTTCAGCAAATGTTGAGGATACATGGGAGTAAAAAGAATTTAAAAAAAATATTTTTCAATATTTATCAATGTAGGACCTTCTCGACGAGGACAAAATCAAGAACACCATTTTCGATGATATGAAGAAGTTGCTGCACGACATTGACAGCTCGATGAGTGCTGCAGCGGAGAAGCTCTACGTTAGTCCTTTCGCATCCTTATCTTACAGGACATTCCCATGAATGCGATATTTGACAGCAGAACTACAGAGTCTTAGGACATTGCATGTCTGTTTCTAACTAACGAGCTATTGAGCTTTTTGAAGACTCTTCCCAGAACTTCCTCTACACCGACGGTGAGAGCTGCGGGAACCTCTATCGATCGTGGGCTGACGCAGGAGATCTGGGATGTAAAGAGACGAATATTATCTGGAATGGACAGGGCATGTGGCCGGCTGCGGGTGAGTTCGTTCAGTGTGAAACACTCCAAAATCGCGCGAATTTGTGCGAAAGCACGATTACCAATTTAACTGATCCCTTCACGACAGAATATTGCAATTTGATCTCAGAATTTCGCACTGGCGGCAGATAAAATGTACAGCAA
Source organism: Pristionchus japonicus (assembly GCA_900490845.1). Lineage (NCBI taxonomy): Eukaryota > Metazoa > Nematoda > Chromadorea > Rhabditida > Neodiplogasteridae > Pristionchus > Pristionchus japonicus. Next base: position 27,773 of record LS512672.1, on the reverse strand, counting down.
TGAGCTCACTCCTTGACAGGCCTGGCAGCCCTATTCTTCCTCCCGCTCGCCCTCTCCCTTGTCTGCATTGCCAACGCTCATCGACACGGAAAGGAGGAGGTGAATCAGAAGTTTCAAGAATAGAGGAGAATCGGACGTCCTCTTCCCCTGAATAAACCGATTGCGCATTTCAGCTTATAGTCCACCCCGTTCCACACGAGCCCAAGCCACAACCTGCACCGGGTAAGAGCGGCTGTCAATGAAATCGATCATCTTTTTGGTGTTTTTGTTAGGCGGCGAGAAAACCTACCAGTATCAAAATTTTAGGTCGACAAGGATAGTTAGCACACCTGTGAAGCTTACTTGAATCTATGGAAAAGTATTCCAACCTAATCCATCTTATGACCTAGCTCGCATCGCATTCTTTGCAGCTCCAGTCGTCCACACGCAGCAACCGACGCCTCACTCTGCTCAACCGCCCCCGCTCGTGTTTGTTTCCAATTCTTCTTGTGTAGTAGCCCGGGCGCGAATTTTATGTCAAAAGAATATACTCGAAAAAACGATTCACTCAGTAGCAGGACGGTATCTTTCAGTCCCACCCGCACCGTCTCTCGTCTGCCCTACCAGTCCACTCACTACATGCCGGCCGAGGCGTACCTCAATCCGCAGCCGGCTAATCCGCAATTCGACCCACTGGCGTACACGACACCCGCGACTGGTGAGTATGCGCGAAGTGCGAGAGCCGCTCCCCTAAGTTACGCCTCCCCCCCATCGTTCTTCCTCTCACTTGATGGGGCAGTGCGGCGCTGGTGAGTATTCGACTATTTAGTAGCTTATTCATTGATTTGAGTAGCCATTTGATCAGTCGCTCAGATAAGGTTTCTATTCCGTACTCCGATTCGTGCTAAGACTTCCGATAGATTGTCTGTGCGTTGGATGAACAAGCATGTGGCATGAATCTAAAAATCAATTGTGCAGGTGCAGTAGCGTATCGTCGAGTCGCCGGCAGCTCGACCACCGGACAGTACCCGGCGCAGTTTTGAGCACTCTCGTTGCCGAGGATTCTAGTGATCGACCAATTATGATTTTTTTGATAAACTCATTTGACCTCATCCAATTGTCGTTATTTTTCGTCGTTCGTATTGATTCTCATTCTGAAACATATCGCATATTTGAAGAAGATGTGTTTGCTCATTGATAATAGTCGGAACAAAAGAGATAACGCTTCGCATTAAACTGTTACAACAATTCATTGGATCATATGAGAGATATGACGACTAGTTCCGCGATTTAGTTTACTGAGGAAGATGAGATCGATAAACTGCTTCTGCGTTCCGTATCCTCCTTCATCTCTCTTTCCCTCCCCAACTCTCTCTATTTGCCCTACTCCCTCTCCTCTACCTCAGCTGATCGCAATACCTTCTGTGTCACTCTGCTTTGTTTGCACTTCGCCTGCCCCAGGGAAGCTGGGCGGTCTCTCCATATCACGTGCTCTCTCTCCACTCCGTCAGAGCCATGGTCTGGCCCTCTCCACTTTCCATGATCTCCAGGTGGCTATAGAAGGTGAGAGATCATGCAGAACGCAGAGAGTTAGACCATCGCTTCCAAAGGGAAGAGAGGGGGTTTCCCTCTGCCTCTTGACCAACGATCCCCTCCCCTTAGTACACCTGTAGTGCCCCTTACTACTTCATAGGACAAGTGTTCCGCCTTTCGGCCCCGCTATTTAGGCGGTGTTTATCCACTTATTGAAGGTCTTTGACCTGCGCTTCTCCTCTCAATCATTATTATTAACCGTGGAAGAGCACCTGAAGGTTCGTCAGTAACCGAATATTTTCCCCCAGGCCACCTTAGTCACTCCTATTTGACGTACTCTAACCATTTATGGATTGCCCACCTCTTCTCGCTGATTCACTCCAGTGCTTCCCTCTTCTGACTCACCAATCGATTCCCCTTTCTCCCCCTCTCTTCCTTCTTTGCCTCTCCATTCATACTGATAGCGCGCGGCTATCAGTGACTGATTCGCGGCTCGGCAGCTTCCGGTTCTGCGTAAATACGACAAGTTGTTGCAGGTCGATGAGGGAGCTGGCGCAACGACGAAAATAAGGTAAGAGGCGATTCGCGAAGCTCCGCCCCTTTTCGAAAATAATTATAAATAGTGTGATTCAGCTGGCATCGAGACGTCGCGATCCGTCGCCGCGCCGGCGCCCCTCTAGGGAACCGCCAAGGTTTGATTGATTAACTAATTAACTAGATAATTAACTCAGTTTTATATTGTTTGAAGCCATTTTTACCAGGTATTTACGTTATTTGTTGACTCCAGGGAAATAATCGACCCCGACTTTCGGCGTGTGAACATCGACCACAACAAGTTCGGCAAAGTCACACGGGAAGTAATTCGATATCCGGAAATCGTCGGCCCGATTCCGATCAAGGTAAGGACAGTTTGTTTGATTCTTTCTCATCCTTCCAATTCGTCTCTGTCATTCCCGCATTCCCATCGGAACAATTTGCATTGAGATGAGTTTCTCTGACCCATCGTATGAAGAGAGCTTGTTCGATTGACAGTGTTCTCCTGTTTCGGTATCCTAAAAATATAAAAACAATATCTCACATCAACCTTGTTCAACGCTTGTTGTCAGCTCTCATCCAGAACGGCACAATGGATATCGATAGCGAACTGAGCAATGGTTTTGAAATTTTATAACTCATTGAATAACATAAATTCCAGAACGGCACGATGGGCACGGATGGTTGCATCGAGAGGGTGCCGTACGCGTCGTTGATGGCCACGCTATCCTGTGTTATTGGTGAGCGGTCGATAACTTTAATCTCGTCAATCTACTGAATGGGTCTGAAATCTACTGAATATAGCAAGAAAGTGATTGCAAGCGAAGATACCTGATTGGCTTGACCTTGAGGTTTTATCTGCATTGAACAGTAAACAAACATAATGATCATCTAGCATCGATTCTTCCAACCAGTATCTCAAGTCTTGCTTGTGATTCAGCAATCAGACAGTAATTTCACAATGACTATTCACCCCTTTTCAGGAGTGATTCTCTTCGCGATAATGATGACGTGGGGCTTCAATTCGTCAGTTGAGCAAGTGCGAAGAGTGCTGCAAATCGATGACTGGCCGTGGCTGGATCGGGTTCGTATTAGTTATTTCTTTTTCTATTATCTAAATTCACAAGTGTGTTTCACAAGTGACGAGAAAACAAGAGTTGAATCGAGTTGCTGGTTTGGTCGAGTCATTGGTTTTAAAATGAAAATAAATTGTTGGTGTTGAATTACCTTTCACGCTACGCATTCTACTGTGTCGTTTCTCTACCGTAATCGTCTCGAATCGACAATTAACTTTCCAGATTCAAATCTTCTTCGTGTGCGTCGCTGTCCTGTTCGCTCTCGTTACGATCTTCCTGCTCATAGTTGGAATTGCGTCGACGGGGTCTACGAGAGAGACCATGTTCAGAGGTGAGGCAAGTGGAGAGAGATCAAGTTGTCAGAAAGGAGAAATCGCTTCTCTGAGATACACACTAGTTATATTTCAAAACTATGATTATGTTTCACAGGTTGCATAATACTCATAGTCGAGCCACAAACATAATTCTTCCTGCTTGTGCGACTTCAAAACTGTACTATCCAAAATGATATTTTTCCAGCGAAAGAAGCTCGCATGGGCGGCCGGATAGCCATCGCCATCGCTCTCACTCTCTGCATTATACTACTTGCGTTCTGGATGGTGAGTGCTTTTCTATCAGAATCAAAAATATTTGTAAGGCATTCGAACTGACAAAGTTGAATCCGCATCATTGTTTCAAAATGCAATGAACCTTTGTAGAGACATTTATTTGATTTTTGACCTCCAGAAGCGAGTTCTGAACTGGGAACTTCAGCGGATCTTCCGTTTCAGGTCCTCCTCTCCCTCTCCTCGATCCTCCTCTCTCTCTTCGCCGTCTTCACCTCTCTCTGCAACACGATGCCCGCCTTCACTGATGCAGACTGCCTCGACTTCTCCGTCTTCCGCCCTCTGGTCGAGGGGTTCAGTCAGGCGGTGAGTCGACTACATTTTTCGGAGCAGAAAATTGATTAGACTATCGCCAAATCAGAACCACGAGTACTCATTGACTTTCACACTTCGCTCAATGGACTTTCTTAGAATCTATGATAATGTATTCATTGACGCTGAAGTCAGGCGGTGAGTTGTGAACATCGTTATAATTCTATCAATCATTGACACAGCTAATGCGCAGTGGCATTGCACCAATTGAGTTTCACCATTCGCTGAATTGATCTATCTAACTTTATCGTGCAGTCCTTGCGGGTCATTCGGTTCAAACAACATAATGTTATTTCAAAGGAATACTCCTGTAGTACTTTCATACGAATACGATTATTTTGATTCCCACACGTAGTTCAAACTCAATTTTCAGAGTCTCCGAGTCTGTGGCGGTGACGCACAGCAGTTCTGCGCCCTCTCCACGACGAGCATGACGTGGTTCATCGTCGGATGGGTGCGTTGATTTGTCGTTTCTCCACTCCATTCTAGGCATCCTCCGGAACCATGGACATGCTTCATCATAGACTTTAGTCGATCAAACGTATAGAGGAAGTAGCCAATCCTTCTTTGTAGATCGGCGCAGCAATTGTGTGCATCGGCATCACTTTTTCATAGCTTTTAGCCATGATACGGAAACGATTTAGTTCTAAGCATCATAATTGTTCAGTTATTCATGCGCCTTGCTAACGATGAATTCTACTTCTTTCAGATCGGCGCGGCCATCGTGTGCATCGCAATAGCTTTTCCATAAAATTCTAGGCGATAATACAAATTAGAGCTCTTGTCAGTAGCAATCCTTGAGAGTTTACGCGTCCATCTTGTAAGACGAGAAATCCTCCAACTCTTCCTCCTTCAGATCGGCGCGGCCATCGTGTGCATCGGCATCGCGCAGTTCCTCGTGACGCACGCAGCGAACTACTCTCACGTGAGCAATGCGAATAAGTGAGTTCTCAACAGATATAAATCGTTGTAAAACATGAGGAAAACGGTAACGGTTAATGTGCACATTAGTTAGATAGCCCAAAAGGCGCCAACTACAAGAACGTGAGCAGTGCGAATAAGTGAGTTTTCAACAGATACAAATTATTATAAAATAGGATGACAACAAGGTAACAGTTAATGTGGCATTAGTTGGATAGTTCACTCGTGTGTGAACAACTCGAATAAGTGAGTCTCCTGTGACAGAATATCTGATTACTATTGTGAAAGAAAGAGAATAGCAACAGTGATTGCAGTTAACATAACTAGAAAGCACAAAAGACTGCGAACAACTCGCATGTGAGCAATGCGAATAAGTGAGTAGGGTTCTCAATCGCAGCAAAGAGCAGTTGAAATATATATCGATTAGATAATAATCAATGTTGGAACTATTCGCATGCAAGTAAGAAGAATAAGTCCGCATTTTCCGAGTTTATTCGTGCCTCGAGGAAAGAAACGATCACGGATTCCAGAAAAATATTTCCTCTGATATTATGATGGTGATGAAGCATATTCGAAACATGGGGAACACGCTCAACATTTTCGCGCATTACGACAATCTGTGAATGGATCTACCTCATTTCAGATACGTCGAACTGCGAGATGTCGCGTATGAGAGCTACTCGGATCCGATCACGAGGCCGTATAGGGGAGGACGGGGAGAGATGATCGAGCAGTGGTGAGGAATCTACTCTCTTCTCCAATCAAATCCTCTATCCTCATCAATCACGCATGAAATAGGGACGACTGAAGATTGGAATCATTATTTTACTCTTAGAATCTTATTACTGCACAGAAAGAGCGAGTTGCGAGACCTTGAGAAACGAATTCGTATCACAGGTCGCCTCCACCTCCCTCCACCTACGCTCCCTCCTCCTCTCGACTGGCTCAAGCCCACTCGGATAGCGTCTCGCAGTATCAGTACAAGGGCAGAGGCTATTGAACTGCTTCATTTCCTCTACTTTGATCACTTCCTTCACCAATATTCTTGATTCTCTAGTCAAGAATTTGAAAAACCCAATGGAATTTTATGATGCTCGATGAACAGATTTTGCCCGAATTTTTACCTCACCCTTGTCACCGAGTGACACCTGCCCGGAAATATTCATAATTGAGATTGGTCCTATTCGTATCTGTAAATTAATGATCTCTTCGCGTACTGATAAATTGTCTGATTTAAAAAAAGTGTGCCTTGACCATTCTTAGTGGCTGGTGCCAAGTCATACAGCAGGCACACAACAGAATCTTATCAACACCTCTCTGCTATCAATCAATAGATGTGCGCGCGGGAACAGTTGATACGACGCAATGAGTGAATCTTTCTTCTTCTCACCTCTTCTTATCTTCGTTCTTGACCACTCCTGAACAAAAATGCCTGAAAAGGTGCGTTTTCTTATTCTATCTCAATTTTTCTTCATTTCCTCTATTCGTATTGGCCTGAACAATTTTATATTTTCACAGAAACGGCGAGTAAGCAAGAAGCAGAAAGAGCAATCGGAGGCTGAGGCCAAGAGGATCGACGAGAATCTTCATTCTGTCTGCGATTTGCTTGCCGGATTGGTACGGTTTCCTTGACATTTTGTTCAAATTCTGCTCCGAAAAGAGTTTCACATTTCGAGAATCATTTGAGTTTCATCGGTCGCTTAATTGAGGAAGATTGCTCTGTTGAACATTGGGTCGACCATAACAAAGTCAAAAAATCAACAATATTTTCCCGTCCAACACTAACTTTCCTTTTTTCCCTTTCCAAATCCATTGCCTTACTAGATTTGTTCGGAATAGGGGTCGCCGTCTCCTCAATTCGCACACTCTCTCGCCGCTCTGATCGGTTACAGACTGTGACTCTCCTTTCCAGCACCCGTCCCTCTCTCCCGATGCCCTCTCTCATCTACTCGATCGATGCTCTCTCGCAGTGGAGGAACTCGCGGGAGTGCAGGCCATGGTGCTGGAGGATGCGGGGCAGGCTGTGGATACCGTTGACAAGGTAGGCTATCTAAATCCCTTACATGGCGCAAACGTTCGAAAGTATTGTAATAAGGATACTATTGGGCATTTGATAATGGTTTGATTGAAATTACAAGAAAAGAACGCATACATTTCAGATTACAGCTCACTTGGACAAGATGAATCTCCTTCTTCGACACACCGAGGAGATGGCTGATTACGTGAAAAAGGTGAATCTCTCCTCATGACTAGTGAGAGACTACAATGAGGAAAACTAAATTATTACTCCCGGACTTTTTTGAAATACGGGAAACACTAATTTCAGAAACGCGAAGAGCTAAACACTCTCGAGAAAATACACTTTCCTGAAGGCTTACCAGCGACTGAACAATAACATTTATTCACACAACTATTATTATTAAATTAATATACATTGATAAATTGCACTGGTTCTTCCCGTTCGTTCTACTGATGATGTGTTGCCTAAGAGTGCGTAACTGAGCAAAATACTGGAGTGGAATTGGGAATCGTGAAATGAGTTTTTAGTGTTTCTTGAGTTCCTTGTACGCATTGAGCTTCTTCTTGAAGATGTTTAGATCCTTCTTGCGAGGGACGACACAGGGACCTCTGCAATGTAGAGAGTGATGCATTTTGAAAAGATCAAAGATCAAACCTAAGTTCAAAGATCAAATATAAAATCAAAGATCAAAGACTAACCGTCTCGGATCTGCCTCCACTTCCTGTGGACAGTACATAGAGTTCAGCTTGATTGCGTCCCATCTGGATAAGTTCTTCACTTTTCCCAACTTTTGATTAAATTCGGAGATAAGAACAGGCCTTCAAATATGAAGCAAGTGGAGGTGTACCTCGTGAGAAGCCCAACTCGCTGTCCTGCTCCAATGTCCGCATCGTTCCTCGCCGGGCAGTACTCGGTGAGGGAGTATCTGTAATTGGATCGCAATCAGAACGCAAAGTTATGAAACCCTGATTAGCCTTCAAAAGCGTTGGAGAAGGAAGAGATAGTCTCACGAAAATTAAGTTTGCTCACATCTTCCTCGCGGATAGCGGCACAGTGATGCTCTCCGGGTCGAAGGGCCACGAGAGTTGGGCGGGGTGGAAGCGGGGAGTGGCAGGAGCTACTCGGTCACTGAATCATTGACCATTTTCTTCCCGTGATTTCTGCACATGTTACAGAACAATGCTTGGAAAATCAAATCGACGAAGACGTACACGTTCTCCTTCACATACGACCCTGCGTCCGGTCGCAACAGTTCCTTCCTCATTCCCATGTAGCGGACTAGTTGGTCCATCACGGCACCGCGACTCTGTGAACAGTAAGTATTATTGATAGAGTTAAGAAGTATTTTTTTGTACTAACATCGCGGGCTGACGCCGAATCAATCGCTAAATCCACATTGTCAAATGATTCATCAGTGAAACACATTCGTTCTCAGCATTGCTTCAAAATGGTGGGAGGAATTCGAACCTGATTGTACGAGTTCTGCTCGAAAGCGTTCTGCGAGATGTAGAGAATCGTTCGCTGGACGCCGCCCTCGAGCTTGTTGTCCGTGTAGGCTGCGAAGGATTGACTGATGATCGAACTCTGGCACGTTTTACTTTTTCGCCCCAATTGCGCATTCTATCTCTCTCATTCTCATTCCTTCTCACTAGGAACGGCCCTTGCAGAGATAGAGAGACCCGGACCAACATGAAGCTACCGAACTCTCACAATCGGTCAAGATCTATCAAAGAGTACTGTCGAGGCAATCGAATCAGTGAAGGGATGAGTATGGCTTGAGAGAGGTCTCACCCGCATACTGTCTGCTCTTCCTGATGATGACATACGGTCGCTCGGGCTCCCATCGATCCGCGTGGTACCACGGCTGCCATGGCTGCAAGAAGGAGTTGTAAGTGCCTCATGTGACATCCTGTCTCTTCTCATCTAGCGCACCAATGATAGGATATTTTTCAGAAGCTTCGACCTTGCCCATTGAAAAATCATGAACATTTGCTTTTTGGGGAACTCTTGAAACACAACTAGAACGTGGATGACCAACAAGAACCAAGGCTGCCACAGCTGCAAGGAGTGGGATGATCTAATCCCCCTCTCTCATTACCCCTTTCTCGTCGCAGAAGCGTAGCGTTCGGTTGGGCCTTATATCCCCCCTCAACTGACGCATTCATGATTACAACCAGGTTTGTTGGGCTTTTTGCGGCTTTTCTCCTAATACAATCGAAAAAAGCATGCACTTATAACATAACAAGATACCTAGACTTTGCAGAGTTCTGTAATCCACCTTGCACCCTCAACAGAATGACTCATCACATACGTTGCGACGTTTTCACAGACGTAAGACCGGCAATAATCCGACAATCTCCGTCTGAGTACTTTAGCTGCCCATTAGGGTGGTCGAGTCTCAGGATTAGGCACTTATCCTAGACTTTAGCTGAATTGCGCTCGTAAAACTTTAGGATCTCTCAACAAAGAGTGATGAAGTCCAAAGAACGTTTCTATTCCAGATACCAGAAATATCGACGCAAATTTTACATGTGTGTAATGGAAAATAGCCTTACCTGCTCCTCAAACTTGATGCAACTTCTACGAGAGATCTGCTTGAAGGAATCTCTGAGAACATCTTGCTCGAAATCGGAGAGAGAAGGCCAGAAGTAAACGAGTTGATTTGCGTGTCTGAAAACATTTCTCATTTCATATATTTTGATACCAAAAATCAAACCCAAGGCCTTCGAAATGATGTGACCAGTTTTTGATGCTGAAATACAGGTGAAAGTCTTAGAAAATCTTACCGCACGGTACTCCTCTCCGGATCGCCCATGATGCTATTAACGTCGTTGTTGACGAATGTTGCGAGTTTCGTGCCGGATGCCTGGAATAGTGACGAACTGCATTCGGAAAATTGGTTTCGGAAGTACTTTATTGGCTATTGAATCACCGCACGAGCTGAATACTCGTGAAAAAAAGGAATAACGTTTTTTTTTAAATCGTCAGTTGAATAAATTTTCACATCCTTTTCACTTTATCACTAACCTTCGGTCGACAAATTTTCGCTGCAGCACTGCTAATCAGTATCGTCACTGTCAGTAACCTCAACAACATCTGAAAATCAATAAATTTGCAACAATTGAGTGGGAGAAAGCGCTCAACGAAACGGGATCACACACGCGTGGGCCCGAACAGTCTCAAGAGGGCTCAATTGACACTGAGACATGCCGAATGAAGATTGACTCTCTCACTTCAGCCCGATCTCTCATCGGTCAGAGAAACGAGACAACTCTCAGCATTCTTCATGCTCTCTGGTTTTTCTGGCCATTGAGAGTTCACACGATCAAATCCAGGCATGAGACAGTACAAATGAAAGCGCGGCATTACTACAGCGGAAGAAAGGGAAAACGGGGCTGCACAAGATTATGGGCTCTTGCAGTCTCAAGGCGAAACTTGCAAGTTTCCGCTAGACATGCAGCCTGGCCAGATCGAGTCCAACCAGATCAGATCATCGAAACGATGAATACATTAATGATAAGAAATTCGGCACATGAAGCTTCATTTGTGATTGAGCTGTTATTTGTGTAGCCAGATAAAAAAGGAGCGGTATAAATGATCATAGTTTATTGAAGAGACGTTTCGAGGACAACCTAGACCAGAGTGACTCATCTCTGCAGCCAGCAAACCTAAGCTGGAACGATTACATGACTTGCAAGGTAGTCTTAGAGGACCTATCCCAGCACCAGCACAGGCTCTAATCCGCTAAGTCGACATTCAAATGGACACATCCTGCCTGACTCACCCCTACCCCCGCTGCGAACCGTGCGAACAACAAAGGAGTGAAAAGAGGAAGAGTGGACAGAGGGGAGAAATGAAAGGAGGGATAACCCGGGGAGGAACCGGCCTAAGGGATCCCGAGAGGAGGAGAGATACGTTCTCGTTTCTTTTTGCCCATTCACTTTGATTGCTCGTGCAACTCTTCTGTTCCGTGGGCTATCTCTTGTTAGAACAAGTGAGAGAGCATGTGAAATGGAGGGAGAAAGAGAGAGGTAGAGAACAGTTCCATCGTTCATTTGTGGTCTAATCACGACCGCTTTTAGGATGTGAAGAGTGAGTGCAGAGTAAGCTTTTCGTACTCGGCAAATCGCTTTATTTTAGAACTGCCTTCCTGTAAGTCTGTGGAAGGATGTCAGGATAAAACTGTAATTCTAATATAGGAAATTTATTTGCTTTCATTTTAGAGAAAGAAAGAATTAATTTATCGACAGTACAGAACATTGAGATTCATTTAAGCAGTTGCTCATTGAGACCATTATGTGCGAAATATCTCGTCATGCTCTCCATCTCCTTTCCAAGCTCGTTGCGTTTCTCCACGTCGATGCTCGAGTTCAACATTTCCTTCAAACATCTTCCATAGAAATAGGCATCAGCCCTTCTAGCTTCTCTACGAATATTGTCCACCATCGGTTCATCTTCCTCAAAAACACGGGCAAACTCCGGAGCAACATCGATTGCGTATTGAGCAATTCCTTGTTGAACCACTCCAGCGTACGGTGATTGGATAATGCGATCGATTTGATCGTTTTCCCAATTGTTAAACAGAGAACTCTCGAAGAACTCCCGAACGATCCTCTTCTCCTCCTCGCTTAGATTGTTGTGATTGATCTTGTGCTCCTCACTGCCGGAGGTGTGCAGTTGATGAATTTTGACAAAGAAGTAAATGAACTCTTTACGGGTGAAATTCCTTCCCTTGCATCTCTCCAGAATGTAGAAAATCTCTGATCGAATAGACGAGGGAACTTCTGAAAACTAGAAGACTATTTTCAGTTTCAACACCGCGAAAGAGGAATATTAACTAACCGGTAGCAGTGGTGGCATTCATTGAGAACGATGATGAATGACGGAGCGGACGAGAAGTGAGAGTGTGGAGTAAGCAAGTCTATGAGATGGAAGACGCGACGCGACGAGGAACACTGAACAAGCACAACCAGAGGGGCTACATTGAAGATGTTTTGTCTTTTGATGATAACCAAGCGAGTCCAAAAAGGAACGCCAACAGGGATTCCGTTCAAACTCTACACTCGAAGTCGTCTCATGAAACACAATCATCGTCATGTCAAAGTTGTTCATTCTCGATAGTTTCTCGATATTCAGTGACAGATTGGGGAGGGGGATCAGTCGACAACAAGCAGTCTAGACTAGACAGTGATGGACGGCGCCTTCTTCTCGTCGTCGTCTTCGATAGAGATAGAGTCCGAATCGACCTGGAAGGATGAGGAATTGACGACAAATGAATCGCGATTCCCTTCGTGTGGATTTTCGAAAGTCTAATAGTAGTGTCAAAATGAAGAGAATTGTACAAAACCGATTGAGTTCCGGTTCTACACAATCTCTAATCGTCGTGTTGCCTCATGGTGACTGGTGGGCGATAGAGAATTGAAATGGAGAAAGTATTCCCGACCTCTGACGCGTCGCGAGTGCTGCTGCGCATCGGCTCCTCCTTCTGCGGCGGGTCTTCGAGCGATTCTGAAGCATACGATAAATGGAACTCGCCTTGTTCCTAAATTTGCACAGTGAGAGAGCCTTTCTACTGCCGATATCGGCAAACGAATGCAAATCGAGGGATAGGCGAGATCCATTTTCGGAATGTTCTGAACAGTGGTTCCTCGTTGAGTCACATAATGTTTAGTGAAGCGGATACCATTCATCTATTGTGGTAAACGGTTTCATCCTCACTTTGTGCTGCGTATGAAACACAACTGTGCAACAGCCCCCATCAGAACCTCTCTAGACGGCGTCGTCTTCGATAGATTCTGCAACTCACCAGACGGCGTCAGCGACGAGAACTGCTGCTTGCCGCCTCGGGCAGAGATGGCCGACCGCTTCCCGTCGCCCTTCTCTTCCTTGTATCTGCGAATGAGCTAATAATTACTAGAGAATTCTGACGTCGGATGATTCCAAGAGTTGGGAAACATAATTGTGAGTTTCGAAATAGAAAATCACCTCAATTCCTCCTTGGAGTGCCGCATGCCATAGGCGAGGTACATGATCATGCCTGGAATGGTGATCTTTGATCTTTGAAATTTGTTAACCCAAGAAATTTGTCTCAGACTGATCTTTGATCTCTCACCAAGCGTCATCCATCCGGCCAGTCTGTACCACGTATCTTCCGTCAATTGCGTGAGCATGATGATATTGACGAAGAGCGAGATCGAGGGAACGTACGGAACGAGGAACACCTGTGAATTCGTGTTATTAGTGATTAGCATAATTAGTGTAATTAGCAAAATTCATTGGAAAAAATAATGACTAAGACTAGCGAAATTGCATGAGTCTCCATTTCAAGTACGCTCCTTAGAAGAGCCTACTATTTCAAAACAGTCAGTGAGGAACGATATGTTTCACAAGCTATTTATCGCCCATATTTTTCGCAGAGACTGGTGATAGGTGAAAATTCGGCGTACATAAATTATTAAAAACAACTGGATCTTTCGCCATTTCCTCACCTTGAACTCCAGCTCCAGACTGTTCTGGTGGTGCAGGTCGATGAAGATCATGCAGAGAATGGATACGGCTGTGGCCTGTGATTACAAGTTGATAGTTAATAATTCGTTTTAATTAGTTATCTATTGAGTTAAATAATAAAAGCATACGATGCCAGTGGCGATCTTGCCGATCAACACGAGGTAGTAGGAGTTTTTGATGGAGATTCCTGAACGATCATTGTCATGAAAAGAAATGCAAGTTCTCCTTGCACAGACACTCTTTGCACTTCCTGCATATATCACAGTTCCGAGAACTCTCACTATTACCATAAATGTTCAATAAAGGGAGCTGCTCACCAATAGTGACGAACGCGGCCATCATCACCAGCATGGCGACGAGGACGGAGCTAAGCTTTCCCCGCCCATTTCCACTAATTTTCACTGAGTATAAACTATAAAACTCGATCACTGAGATGGTTCATGCAACCCAAAACATGTATTTTGCTCACAATATTACGTGTTTTTGTATTTAAATTGGCATTCGTTACGCGCGGAACGATTAATGACTTGCGTAAATATGTAATATCAGATTGCTCCTCACCAATAGTAATGAATGCGGCCATCATCACCAGCATCGCAACGAGGACGGAGTGGCGACAGGAGGAGAGGAGGGAGGAGAGGACGGGGATGCCAGAGCGGATCTGACCGCCTGCGAAGGTGCTCAATCATTCAGTGTTTTATCACTACCAGAGCATGCAACATGCACAATGATAGACGGGATCGATCTGATTTCGTCTCTCATCTCTTCAGTGGATTCCCTTGTCTTCACAAAATCGCTTGCTTACACTATTCTATTACGTTTTTTTTTACATTTTTGCAGTGTTAGATGCCTTCTATTGAACTTCAGCTCATTAGAGGCGGGCCATTAGAGGCCTGAAATAGGATAAGAAGTATCCTCACCCTGATCCATCTCCTCCTCTCCCGAGTGCAGTGGTTGCGGGCGGTAACGGAGGATGAGGAGAGCCGCGGCGACGATCGAGTAGGCGAGGAGGGTGCCTGAAATGATTCGTTCGAGAACTTCTGTACTATTTGGCGTAGGCCTCCCTCTCTTCGATCGCTCTGTTTAAGAAGTGAGACGGGGAATGAGAATGGTAGGGACAGAGTACTCTATTGGGAATGGCCGTTCATCCACCTATGAATTATTCAAATGGTGCTAAAGAATCCTGCATATCAAGATGAACAGCGTTTCTGTTGAATTTCGATTGCTGTAGTAATAGGTGTCAAATACTGAAAGACATTCACATATTTTCAAGGGAATCTGATCGGAATAGTTATTGCCTCCTCACCAACGGAGAGGAAGTCGACGAGGGCGTCGAGGTCGAACGTCAACGCGACGACCATCGAGAGGAGAGTGAAGGTGATCGTCGCGTTGAGGGGCGTCTGATCGTTGGTCGATGATCTCTTATGAGCTTTGATCTTTGATCTTTAGGATAAGACAAATCACCTTAGTCCACGAGTTGACTTTCGCCCACCATCCGAAGATGAGTCCATCCTCAGCCATTGCATAGACTGCGCGAGGGAGAGAGAAGAGCGAGCCGAGCTGAGATGGACAAATTGAATTGAATTGTGTTTCGCCTGTCGCACAAATCAAAAGTCGAACTTCAGTTATCAATGCATCTGCCAGTTGAATGTGTACAAATTCGAAACAAACAAAACAGTAAGTAAATTCAT
The DNA here is from genome assembly GCA_900490845.1 of Pristionchus japonicus. Lineage (NCBI taxonomy): Eukaryota > Metazoa > Nematoda > Chromadorea > Rhabditida > Neodiplogasteridae > Pristionchus > Pristionchus japonicus. The sequence continues at coordinate 12,595 of LS512672.1, read as the reverse complement.
CGCCGCTTTTGAATGTTCATGTGTGATGGGCCATGGCAGTCGTCAATACGTTTCATCATCCCTAGCCCATCCCTCTCTTTCTCACCGCCGACGTCATGATGCCGAAGAGCGCGCCCACGCCCAGCACGATGGAGAACCAGCGGGGAGCTCCGACCTGATTATTGATTGATTGATGGATACCGTAATCCTTTGATAAGTTCAGTTATCGATCGATATTCAGAGAGATCAAAGACCATTCTCACCTTCGTGAACGCTTCCGAGTAGACGGACGCCGAGGTCAACTGCAAATATTTTCGTTGGAAAAGTCAGTCAGTGATCATCAAGCTACGGTAGGTGTACGGTACCTGGTAGTACGGTAGCCATACAAGGTGCACTGTTTACAGCAATCAGTTCATGATAGATGAGAGACATGGTACGGTACCTGATAGTACGGTAGCATCAACGACAGCACGCCCGCCATGGCCACGTAGGCAGTGGTGACGATGGCCATGGAGAGGTACGTCGCGCGTGGAATCTGCTTCGAGGGGTCTGCAAATGATCAATTTAGTTCTGCAACAACCTTGATTGTTATTCGAACAACTAATAACATTGAAATGTGGTCTGCTGTATTCAATGATTACATGGTGTGTTCTTTAACAAAATGATAGTGACGATTCAATCATTTTTCAAAGATCCTATAGAACATGTAGCGCACGTGAAACGTATAAAAAACTGATGCTGATCCTGCGCAAGTTAGACGTGGAAGAGATGGGAATGGAGATTCCTCACTCTTTGCCTCCTCCCCCGCCGTCGCCAGTCCGTCGAAACCGACGTAGGCGAAGAAGCACTTCGATGCACCCGCGAGGACGCCGTTGAGACCGCACGGGAAGAAGTCCTGAGGGGGGAATGAGTGGTTGATCAGCGGACAGAATGACACTCATTCAGTCCGAGGACCAAGCAGAGATTTCATTTTTGAAATAGCATACCCAAGCTCAATTGCAAGCTGAAGTTTGGCATAGTCTTTATGATGATTGTGAAAGTAACCGTTTCTGAATCAATCAAATTACGAAAATTCTGGAACCTTCCAGTTCTCGAAGTTGGCGAACGTGCTGCCGTAGCCGACGACGCCCAGGATTACCTGAAAACAATATTAATTTCGAAATAATAAATTTAAATGTTTAAGTTTATTAATTAAGCTAATCACCAGTAGGTTTGCGATCTGGAAGAGATTGTTCATGCGCGACATCGTCTTGCTGCCGATGCCCACAAAGACTGTAATAGAAATTATTTATTTTCGCATTTCCATAAACTTCTGCTCTTGATCTAATTCATTCAATTGTGCACTAGAGATATTGAAAAGATTATTCGAATCAATTGAACATGAGCATGAATTGGACACAGTGTGCACATTGATAGGCAGAGTTCCGAGGGATCTCTGTAACCTCTTGAGAAGGAAAAGAGGTGAATGACGATGGTTGAAATGAATTCAAAAGAGTAATCTGACTCGACTCACACGCGGAAATCAAGATGATGGCGACGGAGGAGAAGTCGGGAAAGTAGCCGATGAGCGATCGATTCGACCCATCCGTGTTGCCATCCGAGCAGAGCTAGAGAGATCAAAGATCAGATCAACGAATTCGAAGCAATCGATAATTAAAATTGTTTGGTGAGAAAGCGAGACAGCATCGATATCGTCGGTTGTGACACGTTCTCCTCACCCCCACAAACTCTTCGGTAACGTTGGGCGCCGCTACCGTACTCCACGGCCAGATCCTCCAAAGGATTATTGATTATTGAGTGTTTATTGATTTTCGAAACTCCGGGAACGGTACCTGGCATGCTCAATCGAGAACTTGTCCATGAAGTTGTCGGTCAGGTCGCCAAAGTAGGCAGAGAAGGTGCGGCCGACGGCTGGAAAGATCAAAGATCAATCTCAATTGTTCCCTTCCAGTAGGAAAGTTCGTACAAATTTATCAGAATCGAAAGATCAACGATCGAATTCTTCCCTCCCCCCAGCACTTTCAAACAAATTCGTACTAAGCCAGAGCCATTGCTGCTCCTCTGGTGATGAATAGTCTATGTCGAACGAACTGAATTTACCGATCCGCCCTTTACATAGAGAACTCTTGTCTCTCTCGCTATTTATCATTCTCATGCTTGGCACGTTGCAATCGTGTGGAAGGTACACCAACTCACTCTTTGCTCTCTGCTCCCTTTTCCCCTTGGTCAATCACTATCCCTATTTCTCTCGTTGCTTGACGTTTCTTTTGTTGTTTTGATGCTCTTTTTGATCACAACTCACTATTTCAGAGCCATACACGCTCTCGCTACTTGGCATATCTCCGAGGAAAAGCGAAGCGAAGAATGTGAAGGGACAGTCGAAAAAATGTAAGCGTTGGATGTTCACCTGCCTAGGGGGGGGGACATTTTGGTCCATGGGTGGTATTGTGACAGGAATGAGAGAATAAAAGATACGATCTTATAGGACGCACAGATGGTATTCAAGCTGGGCTTCCCGACCACTCGGCTGAACACCCAAGTGACCTATCGAGGATCGGGTTCCAAGGTACATACCTTAGTGGCTTTCGTCCTCTCTATGCGATTTATTAAGATGCGGAAGTGCAGAAATACTTTTCTTTCCTAAGCTTCTTATCTCCAAATAATGTCAACGTTTCCCCCCTAATTTTAGCACAGTATTCTCTCTTCCTGCACTTCATACATCCCCTCTGCAAGCATCTAAACTAGATATTACTAGATATTACATATTCTTACGAATCTCGTTTTCCCCGCATGCGTTGATCATAGAGAGACAATGAGAAAGGAGAGAGGCCATTCCAAGCGGCCCATTCCTTGCAGGTCGCACGAAATCTTGACCTGCACTTTGTCCACGAGTACGGTTACGCAACTACGATTACCCACTTTTCGAGGACCAAATTGACCTTTCGCAATCGAACTATGGGTTAAGAATAACCCTCTCGCCTTGTTACAAAGTACAGAGGAGATGCCATGTAGCGTTCATGCCTTGAATATTGAATAAATTCTTTATCCCCGTGTGCATAAGCGGCCGACAGTAATTGACAACCCCTAATCAAGATGATGTGGGAGGGAAGCAATGGGACGTAATAAAGAAGAAGAGAAATGAAGGAAAGGAGAAAACGGCGGAATGATCATTGATTTAACGTCGCAGAGAATTATATCATGAAAAATGAAAGATTAATTTTTTGTCTGTTCCATTGACCCTTAGCTTCATTCCTGGTGGTGTTCAGTGACCCTATTTTCTCAGTCCACTCCTAACGCAGAGAACACCCGCGCGCCCTCTCGAAGTTTACCTGAAAGCGGAAGTGGAAAGGAGGAGTGGCGTTTTACACTCACTCGAGACGATATACTGCTTTTTTCTCGATAATTGTCATTTTCCAAATATTTCCGGTCATTTATATGATCTATTGTCGGTCAGAGACCGTTGTTCCTGTCAAATCGTTGATGTTTTTCCCTTTTTGAAACCCTCAAATTTGAGGGCCATACACGCCCTCTTCAGATCTATCAATCAAGCAGCAATGAAAAGTGAGGTTTTGTAATCAAATTATGTAAAGTTAGGCCAAGAGTTCTCTTTGAGCAACCATTTCAGACCAATCAAGCAAACAAGCAGACGAAACTGAAACTACACATGGATAAAGTAAAAGTAGCAAATGGAGAACAGTAAGTTCATAAAAACTGTTCCCAACCAATAAAACAATTTCAGGAACACACTGGCTTGTCCGAGGATGAATTAAAAGAAGGAAATAGCTTTCTTATAGTGAGGTTAGATGCTCCTACACTGACAATTGTTCGATAGAGGGGATGTCAATTATGAGATGAAGTCATTTCGTGTGGAAATTGACTTTTTCTTGGGACTTGTTATTATCGTATGTTTGAAATTGGATGAAAGATGGTAGTCGGATCGACAAGGTTGAGAAAAAGTGACTCAATCACCAAACATTCAGAAGGTTTGTTTGCAGGAAGACACCTGGTTCCATGTCTTCTACGTACTGCATAATGTTGATGAAGAGCAAGATTTTGAAAAAATATTGGACAAATATGTGCTTGCGACTATTGTGTTGTATCTTCTATCAATAAAATTGTACTTCTCAATTTTTCGAAACTATCACAAGCATTCATTTGCGTTCATTTAGAACGCCTATAGAGCTCAAGAGCTTCAATAAAAATCGCAAGCCTTGCTTATCTACCTTATTTTCAATTTCGGGGTGGTGAGAACTGCAGAAGCAACCCAATTTGATTATAACCCAGTTATCTCCAATCCTAATCTTTGATCGCAAAGATCAAAGATCACTATTTCAAATCGCTCACCGGCAGCACTGAGGATGTGCTCCAGGACGATATTCCATCCGATGATGAACGCCCAGATCTCGCCGCAGCCAACGTACGCGTAGGTGTAGGCCGAGCCAGCCTTGGGGTATCTGGAAGGGGGAAGGGATGGTGATGACGTCATATAATATTAGCAACACAACAAATTTGCGCATGCGTCAGTCATTGTGTAAAGAAGCTCAGCAACGATAGGTCATGTAACATGGTAGCTAAGGGAAAGCGCAGAGAACTTTTCTGAGATCTGGCTCAGAACAGACGCTCCAATTAGGAAACGGGGTTGGCAATGAATACGACTTTATGAGTATTGTCTCGGAAGGATATCCAAGAAGAGCCGATTACCGTACCTCGATCCGAATTCGGCGTAGCAGAGGGCGGAGAGGAGGGCGGCGACGCCCGAGATGAGGTACGAGAGGATCGTCGACGGACCCGCCCAGTTGCGCATCACCTCGCCTGCAGATGATAAATTACGGGTACTGTGGGTTTACGGTAGTGCATACAACAATGCGTTACTGAAATAAAGGGCTTCAGCAGTATCCCATTCAGTTCTCAATCTACCGTTCCCGTTGTGATGAAGAGAGACAACCACAACGATATTACGGTATCGCAAGGTTATGGTACATTTTGTGGTACTGTATCTGTATACGGTCAGTTCGCGATCAGCAGGTGTACGGTACTCCTCAATCTACCATACCCGTAGTGACGAAGATGCCGGCACCGCACATGTGTCCCACTCCCAGCAGTGTGATGTCGAAGGTGTTGAGGCAGCGACGCAGCTTCGTGTTCAGATCGCCCTGAGACGGTAGGTATCGATTATTGTAACAGTGAGACCATCGATAACTGGAGGATTACTGTAGCCACCTTGGGGATGAACTTGCGTCGGTAGAGCCGACGGCAGAAGGAGCCGCCTTGCGCCGGAGGAGCTACGCTCTGCGGCTGGAAGTGGAGGAGTTACGGTAGAGTATTGTACCGAGCGATTGGCAGATACTGTAGTTCGTCAACGCACAAGGGTTCTGCATCGATCGATATTGATTTACCGTACCTCAATTTCCGAACTGTTGCTTGATGACATGGCGAGATTATGTGGATGGATGAGAGATGGAGTCTGAATACGGTAAGCTTACGGTAAGCGCTCATTACTGCAGTTGGAGTCTACTGTAGCAGAACAAGAAGAGATCAAAGATCAACCTGATGAGGGTGGATGGACGAGCAGGCGACGAGTCTACCGCACGAGAGACATCAGACGGTCGAGAATGGAGGAAGGAATGGAGGAGAGGAGACGAATGCCATTCTCTCTTCCCTCTCTCTCTTCTCTCTGCTCTCTGAATCAACTTTGAATATGTGCAAGGCAATTTATTCGCAGTTGATCGGATTGCGGCAAAACGTGTGGAACAAACGCAACATTGACGAAGTAAACACGAATTGTCGGTTAGTAAGGTTGACCGGTTCATAATAGTTCTAGAGTTTGCTGTCACAGGCAATAGAAAATCAAACGAATGGGGTGCAACTGGTGTTGCGGCTTGTGAAACGTTGAAATGCGAACATAATTGAGCACTAGAATGATGTTTGACTACTACGAACGAGGAAGGAAGTGTTTCTCATTGCAGAAAGATATGATCGAAAGTTGTTGTGTGAGGGTGCCAAGTTGATGGTGATTCAATTAGTAATAAGCCGCGTCTTACTAACGGTTGTTCGCCAACTTTGTTCCAACTGTTATTTTCAATTCTCAATAAGTATGTAACTGCCTCCGCACAATAGTTTACTCATGAATCATTGTGACGGGAGAGGGGTGCATAGACAAATGTTTTGTCTATTTTCTTTACGGGAGGAATTCTCCTCATGTTTGGGTGACAATTCTTTATCTGAACGTCATGAACTGTGCATAGTCATGGTGATCACTGTGCTAAAACCACACCAGCTATCCTCAGTTAGTAAATTACTTACAGGAAAGCATTTGAACAGAAATGAACAATGTTCCATAAAAAAAAACATATTTGAATGCGATTAGTGAAATGAACCGTTAAGTAAAAGCCGATGCCTAGAATCGGACCTCTATTTCCCCGTCCTTAGTATTGAGACTATTTCCCGCCGACCAAGCTCTAACTCCCATCATCTCTTTCTCTGCTTGAATCCTCCTCTCCGCTCTCCAGTTCGCCTCTTCCTTCGAGTGAGACATGCCGTAGATGAGGTAGATCGCCAGACCTGAATATTTTTTAGTCTCCTCACTCTTCGAGATCATTGATCTTAGCTGTCTTGACGGATGATAAGCGTCACGTGAAACTCATTCCACAATTTGAAACGCAAGCACTAACCCAGTGCCATCCATACGAACAGTCGAATCCAGGTCATCGTGGTCAACTGAGTCATCATAAGAATGTTGATGAGGAGAGAGACAGAGGGGAGGTAGGGAACGAGGAAAACCTGGAAAGTGTTCTTTGTTAGATATGAGTACTGCGGGTATTCCAGAAATTGGATGTGACTGAATGTGTTTCGCATTTCTTACATAGCCGATTGGGATTCATTTTACAGTGAAGGGCGAATGTGCACGTAAACTACAAAACAAAATTAGCCTCATATTAGCTATTCTTCACACGCTCGCTCCTTACCTTGTTCAAGTCACCGCAGCCTGGGTAGAGACCTTTACGCATAGAAACAAATCTTCACAATGCAACATTCACCGAATGTATTTGGGATCTCGGTATACGGATCTTCAGGGGTATCACTCGCACCTGGACAACAACAAATACCTTGTAATCCAGTTCCATGCTGTTCTGCTGGTGGGCGTCAATGAAGACGACGGACCCGATGGAGATGAGGATGAAGACTGCCATCAACACCATCCCGATGGGCGCAGTGAAGTAGGACGTGGAGATGAGCACTCCTGAATGCATTCTGATAATACGAATTGCGTGGAAGTAAACTCGTTTTTTTACTCGTTTCAGTACCAATAGTGTAGGAAATCAGACAGGAAGGAATGCTTGAGGAAAAAGTAGAATGAGAGTTTTTAGAAAGAAGATAATCTCACCAATGCCCGTAAACGCGACTATCATCACGAGTATTGCGTAGATGATCGAGGGGACGGGCTGCATCTTTGAGAGACGAGCAGAGAGAAAAGGGATGTTGGGACGGATCTGGCCTCCTGGAATCAACATCGACATTATTTTTCACCTTATCGTTCCTTAGGACTTCGTAATCTTTCTTGTAAAACAATGGGACATAGACCAGGTAATCAATGCGAACAGAACCCTCACCCTGATCCATCACTTCGGGATTGCTGCGGTCCGGGTGCGGTCGGTATCTGAGAATGATCAAGGCCGCAGCTACGATGCTGTACGCGAGAATCGTTCCTGAACGAGTTCAAGTTTATCTTTGATCTTTGATCTCTGTTGCAAGAAAATTTCTGAAAATGAGGCTCACCAATCGATAGGAAGTCCACAAGTGCGTCGACGTCGAACGCCATCGCTATAGCAGATGCCAGAATGGTGAAGGTGATCGTCGCGTTGAGGGGCGTCTGCAGATTTGATTTTCGAAATTCGCATCAGCTCAGGTCCGCTATGTTTCAATTGATCTCGCAAAACGAATCACATTCGATGTGTTTCACAATGATTGTATTATGGAGTTGAGGCGTAGTTTTCAGTGGGGAGTGAAAAGAGAGTAGATAAAAAACAGATCATACTTTTGTCCAAGAGTTGACTCTCGCCCACCACCCGAAGATGAGTCCGTCTTCGGCCATTGCATAGACTGCGCGGGGCAGACAGAACAGGGATCCCACCTGAAACGGATTCGATCAAGCACTCTGTTTGATTGCTATGGAAATGAGCCTAATACATCTACCTATCGATCAATGAGAGGGAGAATCGGGCACTTCTTGGGTGTCTGGTTCAGGTTCTAATGGCATTCGTGCCTTCTATTCTCATTTTCCAACTCACCAGGGACGTCAGAATAGCCATCATTGCTCCGAGTGCGATCACGAGTGGAATCCAGCTAGGCGCGCCCAGTTTGATGAAGACCGCGGAGAAAATGGAGTTGTGAGGCAGCTGCAATGATCGATAATCTCGTGATAAAGTAATCCGATCGAACAATCGTCATCGTGATGCAATTATTGATCTACAGGAAAAAATCTCACTTTGTAATACGGCATCATGAGTGACAGTGTTCCCGACATCAACACATAGCAGGTGGTGACAATGGCCATTGAGTAGTATGTGGCGCGAGGAATGACTTTCGTTGGGTCTGAATATGATCGTTGAAATGGTTTTCAGCTCAGCTCTCAAGAAATAATCAATTAAATCGAACAGCCACCTGGAAAAACAACTCTTGAAACACATTTGTATTCAACTGAATTGCTATGATTTTAGAAAATTTCAACTTGAACTTCCGGAAATGCTTACTCTTCGCCTCCTCTCCCGCAGTGGCCAGCCCATCAAAGCCGACGTAGGCGAAGAAACATTTTGACGCTCCCGAAAGCACTCCGTTCACACCACAGGGGAAGAAGTTCTGAAATATCTTATTCTTTTGCTTGAATTAGATCTAAAACAGTTAATAAACTTAAAAAAGCGACACTAGCCTCAAAAGTATTCTAGATCTCCAAATACTCACACTCCAATTGCTGAAGTCGGCGAAGGTGATGCCGTAACCAACGACGAAGACGATTACCTGCAAATTGATCATTTATTGAAAATTCATTTTGCACTTGAAGCATCATGACCACTGACAACATTGCCCTCACTAGTTCTTACGCCGCCTTTGAAACACATATTTTCAATGATTTCATTCATCTACGATTCCTCACCACAAGATTGGCCAGCGAGAAGATGGAGTTGAAGTTGGCGGCCGCTTTGCTGCCGAGTCCTACAATGATCGTCTTTAGCTCAAGATTTTAAGATTTTGTTTGATTTTTGAACGAGTTCTCACCAACGAACACCGATGAGAACAGCATGATCAGCACGGCGGTGAAGTCGGGGTAGGAGGCGATGATTGACCGTTGCTGCAATTCGAAAGCAATTGTTCATGCAGTGCTAAAATTGAAAAATTTTCATGCAAAAAACTAAACAGGGCTATTAGAATCTGCCAAAAATGCGATATTTGAGCTCCATTATACCCTGATTAATTCAATGAGTTTGCAGTGCCTCATCGGCCAGAGTGACGATGACGTGTGAAAGAATTGTCCGAATAGCGTTGACAATCACTCACCCCCATCATACTCGCTCCCTCATCAGCGCAGATCTCCAGGGTGACATTGGAGGAGAGATCGTGCAGAGCGACGGTGTTCCACGGCCACGGACGAGCGTATTCCATCGTCCAGTCACTGAAAGGATTTGGTGAGCAAATTTATGGTGAGGAGGAAAAAGCAAATGATTTGAAGCAAAGTGAAATGCATACCGAATAGCATAGTTGAACAAGTCATCAACGTAGCCAGCAAACGTTCGACCGACGGCTGAATTGAACGGTGATACCAGATTGAAGAAAAATGTAGATTTTAAAAAAGTTGATAAAGGTTGGTAAAATCGCACCCGCAGCAGTAAGACAATGCTCGAGGACGATATTCCATCCGATGATGAAAGCCCAAATTTCCCCGCATCCGACATAGGCATATGTGTAGGCAGAGCCGGCTTTTGGGTACCTGCAATGCTATTTTATTGGTGTTAATCACAATTCCCTCAACCGCGAGCAATGCGCGTCATTTAGAGTTCCCCAAGGTTGGTTACACCCTGCTGGAGTGTGACGGGCAGTGACCAGATTGATCTAGCCATTAGCACTGCTTGATAGTTCCGCTAGTTTTTCCGTAATCCGATATCTACCTTGCGCCGAATTCTGCATAGCACAGAGCAGAGAGAAGAGCCGCTAGTCCGGAGATAATGTACGAGATGGTAGTGGAGGGACCGGCCAGGTTGCGCATCACTTCTCCTGAACGAATTTTAGAGGTTTTTCTAAGACGACAACCCGTCGCTGCATCATTCCCCTACATTGGCAGCTCTTTTGAGTGACTTGTGAAACACATCTGCACCACAGCTGTTCATTTGAGAAACAATTTAAGAGCAAAAAATTGATTGTTACCTGTAGTGACGAAGATTCCGGCTCCGATCATGTGTCCGACTCCAATCATTGTAATGTCGAAGGTGTTGAGACATCGCCGCAGGTTGGTGGCTAGGTCGCCCTGGAGAGGAATATTCACAATGAGATCCAAAAAGTGGTAATTTTTAATTTTATACAATGAATTGTGGATTGTTTTTAGAAAGGCAACACCCAACGATTGATTTCAACTGTAATTCAATAAGAAATGCTGATATTGAAACATATCTGCTCTTTTTCGTTATTGTTTCCTCTCGGTATGGAATAACCAATCTCATTTTAACCAATTACTCGCCTTCGCAATGTGTTTCGTGCGAGTCAGCCGACTGCCGAAGGACCGCAGAGCGGTGCTGTCCCGCATGGTCCTGCTGATTAGTATTTCTTAGAAAGACTCGTTGTTTCAAGAAGGGAGTGTGCACGAAACTAACAAAGATCACGATTGATGAACAAATCGGAATGGCGCTTCAAACGATCAAATGAGATACGAATGAACGGAGAATAGGCAATGAACAGAGAAAGCGAAACAGAAAAATGAGCAGTTTAGCGAGAGGAGTAATCAAGTAATTGACCTTGAGCACGCCAAATATAATCGGTTCCTTTTCTCTATCGAGTTGATACGCGCTTTACTCCAATGTGATGAAATGAAGTCGAAACTATTCAAACAACTGAGCGCTAAGCATTCAAATTATTGCAAGGGAATGGCTAATCGGAAAGAAGAAGTTTCCTTACAATTTACCATAATCTCTCTACTATGACCTTCCATTGCGGAGTGCTCATAGGAAAAGTCGGAAGGATTCTGCACAATTGTTATTCAATTCTGGGGACAGGGAAGTGGCGGGTAGTCATAAGCAGGAGCGGATACGTACAGCGAAGCGATGTTATGGTGATCACTGGCCTAACTCTCTTCGATACAAATACTCTCTCGCCCTGTCTGATCGATGAGACTATAGTCTTTAGACAACTGAGCTCGGTAGACCGTTGCTCTCACATGAGTGGAGAGAGAAGAAACCTCATTTACATAGGCGTGATAGGATAGGTCATAGTGAGAAGGAATCGATTGATAATATTGCTCCAGGGAAATACCTTTCGATGAATCGAACAGTGAAACATCGCGCGATAGGGATCGATAAAGTGGTAAGATGTGCTCATCGCATGGGATAACTTGCAGAGTGTTAACGAGAGAGAATTACCCGATCAAACTGCGCCTTTGCGCCATGTGCGAACTTGATAGGTGAAACAATGGCGAGGTTATTTGTAGCAATTGAATCACACAACAAAGCTTCTCAGTTAACGTTGCTGAAATTATTTCGCTTGTTTTTTTATAGTCCTTTTTCAAAAATGAAGTCGACAGACGGATGGTAAAAAATGAAGCAGTATCAGTGAAAAGCAACAATGAAGGGAGAGGAAACGGTGAGAGAACAACGATTCTGTTGCGGAGAAGAGGCGATTATTAATGCGGATTGGATTATCCTATTCGCTGTTGACAGGTTTGAGAGAGGGAGGGAAGTGATGGTTCGAAAACAGCAAACACCTGCACCTTCTCTCAAAATACTAATAACATCGTGGATGAACAGGAAACATTAATGATTATGATATTTTTCGCTTTTTTTCGTTTTTTTATGTGCGTTTCATCTTGATCGGCTTTCAAAACATATTCATCATTCATTTGAAAAACATTAATTTGTGAACAGTACAGGAAAATATCTCAGATTTGTGAGCTCGTTTCTAGTTACGAATCATTCTGACATAATATACGCCCAAACCGTGGTAGAATGTCTCAAGGAAGGCACCAGAATCGCGGTGCGTAATTTTGTTATCATCTGTAACGAACATCCGCTTGTTCATTCTAGAGCCAATCGCATAGCCGAAGGGGCGTTAAAATGAACTTTTCTCGCCTTGGTATCCCTGTAGATCATCTGAATGTATGATTTTACTCAGTCTCTCGTCTCGGGGAAGTTATTATTGTACGTTCATGAACGATGATCAAGTTTTCAGTACCTCAAAAGCCGCGTTTTCAGTACCTCAAAAGCCGCGTTTTCATTACCTCAAAAGCCGCTTTTTCATTACCTCAAAAGCCGCGTTTTCATTACCTCAAAAGCCGCGTTTTCATTACCTCAAAAGCCGCGTTTTCATTACCTCAAAAGCCGCGTTTTCATTACCTCAAAAGCCGCTTTTTCATTACCTC
>LS509234.1:240487-252242 GCA_900490845.1 Pristionchus japonicus | reverse complement strand
ATAAGATGAGATATTCGGTAATAGCTAATTCAATCGTGGCGGTTAGTAGAAAAATGAATGCTCATCTATTATTAGAATCGCTTTTGATAAGCCTGTCAGCAGTTAGGAGAATGTGTGTTTCACGATTTTGCATTAAGCCGCACGATGCACGATGTGTCGATGTACTTGTGCAACGAAGAACAACCAATTCTTACTAAATATAAATCCCTGGTTTCGCGATAGTAGGCGGGACACCGTACTTTGTTGTTGCACTGGTAGTTCACAAGCTCTATTACTGGACCTGGAGCAATGAACGCTGTGGCTATCCTTCAAAAACAACAATTTTTTTTACTTTTCTCTCACTCGAAGGTTTCTCCAAAATTACTTTCTCGATCCCGATACAGTATCCCTGAAGACTACCGTAATCCATTGCAGGTGATCGTTCAATGCGGCGACCTCGCAGCATCCTCGCCGTCGCGGCCAGAGAGAGTGAGTGGAATGGAGGGAGTACTGTAGGTTGAGATGGATTGAAATTGAGACGCATGATCTGCAATTTAGCCAGTATTGAGCAAGATTTTACTGTAAAAATATCGATCTGGTTTTGCTAAAAGGGAATTAGTTGATAGACAGCGAAATAGTTGATAAAAGCAGTGGGTACGGTAGAGGGAGATCGCGTGCGTGAAATGCGATTCACCAACCAATGTTGCGAGTTTTAGCGTGCCTTTGAATAATTTTCGCAGTTCAAAGACTTGGAGCTATCGGGTTTCACTGGGTTATCATCAGACATGAGAGGCAAGAGACTGCAGTGAATGCAAAGTACGTAGAACAAATCACCAATAACTTCTGATTCGTTCTAATCTTTGATGATTCTGTTTCATTCACTTGGTACACGTGCGTTTCATAGTTAGGTGATGATCCGATGGATGAAATGAGAAGTGATGAACATGTGCTACGTAGAACAAATCACCAATAACTTCTGATTCGTTCTAATCTTTGATGATTCTGTTTCATTCACTTGGTACACGTGCGTTTCATAGTTAGGTGAAGATCCGATGGATTTGATCAGAAGTGATGAACGTTTGCTTCGTATTGTAGAACAAACAGAACTAAGAAATATTATTAAGCAGTTGGAGACTTACGATTTTCGCAAACCAAGAATTGATGGGATTCATATTATCTTGTCGCTTTGTCCCAGGTACGCATTGGTGTTTCGTCCACTACTGATAAGCAGAGAGAGGTGGAGAAATGCAATTCGCATCAGCTGCTTTATTGTTCAACAAAAATTTAAATCCTCGGGTGTTTCGTTGTTTCAAGCAATCTTGATATTCATGAAACGCCGGAAAAAATGCAGTTTGTACACGTTACGTAGAACATAAAACGAAAACGACGATCATTGTTCAGAAAGGAAGCAACTGCTTTTCAGTTCTTCGTTAGGACGAGCTCCCTCCTTCTCTTCCCGTTCTCCCCTCCGTCTCGCTCCGTCACCTCATGGAGAGGAGACGGAGCGGGTACTGTCAGATCAGTTGATTTGTTTCATATTATTAATATTTATTATTATTTTGCTATTATCGATTTTCACTGGCCTAGTTTGAATATCTCTGACTCTCTCCAATTCACGCACTATCTCGACTTGCCTAACAGGCGAGAGATAATGTGAAATGGAGAGAGTCAGACCATTGAACCTAGATGCTTTGTGAGGACATTGCAGGTTCTTCTCTCTTTGTAATTCAAGATGGGCCACAGCGGCGACGGAGAGAGGAAGGAGGATGCTGTTGAGATAGGTGAGATGCCTTCATCTAATAATAATTCGTATAGTATACCACACCGGTTTTCTAGTTTCGCGCATAAATCTCTAGTTACGGGTTTCCCGAAATCGTTTTTTCACTAGGAAAAGATGAGCTTCATAGGTATGGTAAGATGCAGGAGACACTGTGAAAACTGATTCGAGCAGATTACGAAGATCCAAAATAGAATCAATTCGAATGTAATAGTCGACGTTGTTTCACTGCTGACAAGAAATTGTGCGTTTCACAGGTTTATCAAGTTGTGGGCGAAGATCGATGTTGCAATGTACATGCAGTACGTAGAACAAACACCCAAAATAATATTTTATTATTTTTACTGGTTGTGAGCGATCATATTCACTTTCATCGTTGATGCAGATAGTAAATTGTGTGTTTCACAGTTATCTAAAATCCATGACAATCCTCGTTGAGGCAGTGAACTTGCATTACGTAGAACAATCCAAACCAATCGATTCCTAGTTTGTAGAGCGTCATCAAATAGGCACAGGACGGTTTCACAAGATCCATTTTCTTGCCTGGTATGGGATAAACCAATCAGTTTGAGAATATGGCCTCATAATTAACGTCTCTACCGTAGACCGAACAATAGTTACCGTATCCCTTCGCTCTTTCAGGCTGCTCGTTGCAATGAAGATGGAGTACATCATTCGGGCGAGTCGCGATTCCATCGTCAATGACGTCACTTGCGCCCCCGCCCAGAACGTGCCCCGAGCAGCGGTTCTCGTGTAATCTGAATAAAATATTGATAAATCTGTCTTTTTCTGCTTTTGTGGTGAATCAGTTGTGCGTTGCTGATCGAAATACCTTTTCTCGTGAGTTCGAAGATAAATCGAGTCTGATGAATACAAAAATCCAAATTCCCTTGTCACGGGGCTTTGTGATCATAACAAGTCGGTTTCTTTTTTTTTTAACGCGCCGAGACCAGGCTTCAATCTGAGTAGTCGAGTGAAGGGAACGATCGTGACTGATAAAGTTTGCATTACAGACTGATGATGTCGCAAAATGACGGTAATCACGCCGATGGAATGGAGACCGGAAGAAAGGTTAATACTTTTTTTACATTGTGCAGTTGTAAAAGCTATCAAAATGTTTTTGTTGATGCATGTCTAACTGCTTTTGTTGCAGTTAACATTGCCCGAACTTCCTATCGAAATTCTCGACAAAATCTTCCTTAAACTCGACATTCCCACTCGTTTCAAACTTCGCGAAGTTAACAAGAAATTGGATGCTGTCCAACTCTTTGTCAAGAATAATGTGGAGATGATCTCTGCAGAGGTATTTTACTTATTTTATCTCCTTTATGGGCTAATCATTTGCTCGCAGATCAGATTCAATGATGCCACCATGAAGAATGAAATCACTATGCGAGAAAATTCGTCTATTCAAATTTCTCCATTCACTATTTACCACTCCAGCGATGACTCTCGATTTGAGAAAATTGAGCTGGGATTCCGTAGACTCGCACTCAACACTCATTTCAAAAAGATTGAATTGGGAATCAGAAGAGTTCCGATCGAGGTATTTTGTAGGCTTGACCCCGTAATCGAGAATTGATAGAGTACCAACTACGATTAATATCTGTAAATCTAATAATTTCAGTGCGACCTCCGTATCATCGATGAGATTCTCAAGTTCAGAGGTGATATGATGAATATTTACACTCTTCCTCCTGCTATGAGCCCTCCTGTTGTGAGTATCCGTTGTATATTTTAGAGTTCTGTATTTAATACTGTCTCTCTCTCCGATATTAGTTTTCAGTTTTGTATTTCATTCAATTTTTTTACCAATTGGAAAAATGCGAAGTGGGTGTTGTCGAAGATGAACAAGTTTGTATTATCAGGGTCAATATGGAGGTTCCGCTCATGAGTTCCCGCAACTCGATTTCTCTCGTCTCTTCAATATCGCCCAGAACGTTCAAGATGCCACGTGTGATCTCATCTGTACTTCTCTCACCGCCCAGGATATCTACTATATTCGCAAAGTAAGCCATTATTTCAGTTGAGCAATCGATCGATTCTCATTGATTTTTTGTTGCTATTTGCGAATTTTAAAAAAAGTAATTCAAAAAAATCATCACAAGGCAATGATCGAGCGCAGCTGCAAAATGAAGACCTTCAATGTTCGAGTGACTCCGGCAGTTTATGAAGCGGCGATGAAACAGTGCATCGGAGTCACCTTTGAAGATGAAGGAGTGGAAGGGCCTATCACGTTCCGAGATGCTGGCGTGTCAGGCGAGGTTTGTTCTTCACACACGCTAATTATTTCATTTGTGAAATGGGTTCAATATCATATTGGACACATTTCACAAAGGAAATATTTATTGTTGGCAATATGCTTCCAGTTGTTGTTATTTTCTCCCTTTTCAGGTTTACCTGAGTGACTGTGTTTGCGATCTCCTCCACTACGATGGTCTTTTCGAGTCCTGCTTTACTTACCCTTACCTCAATTCAACTAATATTTCGTTCAAGCTTCACGAGTCGAATTCCCAGTTCAATCTTCTCCACTTCGAATTGATTAAATTCAACTATGTCTATGGTTAATTCTAGTTCTGATACACTGTAATGTTTCCTTGTTCACTTGTTTCGAGCTTCTTGTAATTCAATCTTTGTTCGCACTTCCACAATTTCAATATCGCTGCTGTTTCGCCATACTATGTAATGGATAAAAACCTGGAGAACATGTGATAAATATGGTTGTAAACGGTTCGCAACCGATTATGATTATCTGTTATGTGGCGCTTATCCTGGTGAAGCGGAAAATCGCTACTATATTCCGAGAACGTAAATGATTTTTGAGAGTATGTTGTTGCTTCCGTGTCGAAACAGTTGCGTTTTCTGAACGAAATATTGTCCCGTGATCCTCAAAGATGATCGAGATGAAAAATGGGGATGAATGTGTATGGTAAACTGTTCGGTTTTCTGTTTCTCGGCTTCTTTCTGTTGCTCCTTTTTCGTCTGCAGGCGCTCTCCATTGTACGTTGTCTATCGCGTTTCTGGCTGATTAGGGAGACGTGGAACGGGGACATTTACGAGCCAACTCTCTGAATACCAGGAGATCTCTCACCGATCAGACAGGGCGAGAGAGCGTGTGAGATGGAGAGAGTTAGACAACCACCAACCCCGCAACGCTGACCTTTACCACCCCCTCTGTCACAGGGAGATAGCATCAGACAGCCTTTACCGCGCATACACCCTCACCCTCCTAAAGCGTTACCCGGAACAGATTCGAGTTTCGTTCCTGGTGGATACAGTGTCTCGGCTACAGTATGCTCCGGCCCCAGTCGGGTCCCAACACGCCCAAGCGTCCCCCTGTCCAGAAAGATACCGTACCCCGACTGCCTACAGCATCCCAGGAACGGCGCCTGAGCTATCCAGTATATCGATCCACCGCGACGTTGGAATGGAAAAAGCCCGTCGAAGGTATGCAGTGGTTTCGTCATCATTAGGTAATCGTAAAATCATTGTGATTGTAGTGTTACCAAAGATTTGCTCGATCTAGCAAGTAGACAGTCACCAAATTGACTCCCACCAGTCAATGATAGGCTATTCGTAATGGGGAAGGATTAATTCCGCCCCAGCGAATTGTTATGATTCATCCAGTCAGCGTTTCCGGAAGAAGAGCAACAACTCTCTCCACATTCATTACTAACTCTCTGGTTAGACACAGTGAGAGAGTAGGGGAAATGGAGAGAGTCAGACTTCTTATTGTCTAGAGCCAGTGAAACTGCTGACCAGTTATACGGCGGGCCATTTGCCCCATCTGAGATGGGATCTCATCCTTAGGCACTCTCTATCCCCCACGCTTCCTCGCCGACCAGACAGCGGCGAGAGAGCACGCGGAACGGAGAGAGCACCCTCGAGCGGCGATCGTGACTCTAGCCGTCTGGCCGCTCTCGCCGATTCGCGCACTGTCTCGTCTTTTTCTCCTAGTAGTGGTTGTATGTGTGTGCGGTTCCTCTGCGTCTCTGCCCACCTCTTCTACTCCTCCGGGTTCTCTCCTATTGCTCAACTCGCCTCTCTAACGCGAGCGCTGAGTCATACTACGGCACTGTGCTTTCTTTCCACACTTTTTCGTTTTTGTCTCACAAACGGGGCGTTAATCCGCCTAGTTCGCGCTGTTTTATGCCAGGAACGCCAAGCGCTCTCTCACTTTTGCGTGCTATCTCGCCCGCTCTGACCTTACTCTCGCCAGCCACGCATTAGCGGGTTATCCCCCCCTCTCGAGTTTCAGCTTTATCCCTTTTGTTTGATCGTTTTTGCGCACAGGATCGGGCGATCGATAGTGTGAGAGTTTTCAAAATACTGTTATCTAACTGTATTTTCCACACGTGAATCGTTGAATCAGGCGAGAGAGTATGTGAAATGGAGAGACGGAGATTCGTATTTTGAACTGTGGATCAAGCGATCGATAGCGAAAGCCGGCCCGCAAGCAAGCGAGCAATAGTCGCAAAGCATACACAAACCCGTTCTTTTTTCTAAGAGCGCCCCGGTCAACAGTAGTAGTCATTTCGCAATTTGTGCTGACTAATTGTAAGAGCGACGAGATGTGCTAATTAGTAGTGTTGATTGACTAAGCATGAGTGCTACAGTTCCTAATCCTTTGCAATCCGTGTGCAATAGGAGCTGTGAGAAGCAAACCGTATCCGAGTTTTGGCCAGTAGTTTTGACACCGAATCACATCATTTCTATCCTGTGCTGACTAATTGCGTCGTCGCTCGCTGTGCTGATTAGTAGTTTCGATTGAAGTGTTCCCTTCTATCCGTTCTATCGTAATCTGTACTTCCGGATTGTGTACATCCGCTAATCGGCGATCCGGGTTTTAGTGAACTGTTAATGACTAATTAGCAGATGAGATGACGGAGGACTCGGACGCCGCAGTGGACACGTTCAAGTTCTCCGACCTGAGGAAGCGGTTCGAGGGCGGAGGAGGAGGGAATCCGTTGAAACCAGCCGGTGGGTGGTTCTGTTTCTGTTTATGAAAGAATTCGTGAGCAATTTAGAGAAGGTGCGAAACGGGGCTTTATAACACAGTGTAAAATAAGATTGTTTTGCTATACATTCAGCTGAGAAATATTGGTTTGCAAAGATGTAACGCAATGTAGAGAAGCGGTGAAACGGAAAAGAAGTGAGATTGTGCATATTGGTTGTAATACAGGTCGAGGAATTGATTATTTTGTAATTGCACGTTCAGCGGAGATGCACTGTTTTCGGCAGGGTGTTTGAAAATTTGGAGGAACTGTGAAACGAAAATCTTGCGTTTAGTTAATTTGTAGATTGAAGCTGCGGGAAAGAGTAACGTAATCATCGATTTCGAGGATACGCGTAGTTTTAACTAAACTTTTGAGGCGGTAAAGTTAGAATGGAGCTCGGATTTGCTACTTAGGGACGCGATTGCTGTATTGGCAGTTCTTGACCATTACACTTATGTAATCGCAGTGAAACAGCGTGAACCACTGAATCAGTGATAATGGAATATTTGCAGACCCCCGTCCCCCGAGCAGCAGCAGCAGTGCGAGGAACGGAGAGGGAGAGGCGGGGAGAGGTGAGTTGATTGTAATTTTGATTTTTGATATATTTATGGCAGTGGTATTGAGTCCTGGAAAATTCATAGCATTTATAGGCACAATGAAACTAGAAAGTGTTATGATTTTTTCGTTACCACCAATTTAGAGCTACATTTGATTATACTCTAACGCAAATGTAGCGATGAAACCTCATGATTCCGAAATGGTCGATATTTGCAGACTCGCGCCCTCCGAGCAGGAACGAGGCGAGGAATGAGGCTGCAGCGAGAGGGAATGGTTAGTGGAATTTAGTTATTGATTTCTGGATAACCGTTTTAAGAAGAATTGAGTGAAAAAGTAGTATTTAATGTTTGTTGCACGATGAAACGTGAAAGATTGGTGTTGATTGTTTCGTCATTGCGAACGATCCCGACGTGTGATTGAAATTATTCTTGCGTAGCTCATTATGATGTAGCCGTGAAACGAGATAACTCCTGGATAATTGCAGACTCGCGTCCTCCGAGCAGGAACGAGGCGAGGAATGAGGCTGCAGGGAGAGGGAATGGTTAGTGAAATTTAATTATTGATTTCTGGACTCGTTTGGAGAAGACTGAGCTATTGGTGAATAATTAACATTTAGTTGCACTATGAAACGAACAAAGTTGGGAGTGATCGTGCGTTAGGACGAGGCATAGAGTCAGCGGTCAATCCTACTTGCATGTGTCCCAATATTGCGTAGCGATGAAACCTCAAAAATAGGCGACATTTACAGACTCGCCTCCTCCGAGCCGGAACGAGGCGAGGAATGAGGCTGCAGCGAGAGGGAATGGTTAGTGGAAATTGTTTGGTTTGATTTCCAGGAAGTCTGTGTAACATTGATAGCTCGCAAGTGATTTTATAAATAATGAGGCTGTCAAGCGGGAACGCGCGACCTTAGGTTAGGAATTGCAGAGCAGTCGGCAAAGTGTTTTGTGTGAAATCCACGGCCTGGGTCTCATTGGCACTATTTGTATTCGTAACTGTATAGTGCAGCCGTGAAACCGATATTGTGATAATTGCATTTTGTCTGGATTGGATAAGTAGGATTCATTGGCTCTATCTGTATCACTAAATTTATAGCGTAATCTTGAATCCGAAATGTTCCACATTTCAGAGCAGCGATCGCCCGGCAGCAGCAGTATCAATGGGGAGAGGAACGGAGGAGCTGCAGGTGGGTGCTTGTTGATCTAATTAGAAGATTTAGTATATTAATTACCTGTAAGAGTATAAGGGAGCGACCAGGGAGGCAAGGCGAGTGTGTTAAAATGGTTTTGAGGAATACTGGGGCGATGATTGAGTTGTCGCGTAGTCGCGATAGTGAAACGATGACACGAGGAAAAGCACTCGAGGGTTGAAAATTGGAGTGGTGGGTTTGGGCTCTAGATATCGCAGTTATTGACTGTCAGCACTTGCAATAGAAGATATCAGCGAGCAGAAGCCGAGAAGTGCTGGTCTTTGCAATAAGAGAGGGCTTCTGTTCTGTCCTATGGTTGCAACGTTTGCGTTCCGACAATCGAATTTGGGTGAATGCGCAGGAAGATAGTGTAGTGATGAAACGAAGATGACGTCAGTGGGATTTAGTATGGATGAGTAGCATCGAGGAGTCCGATGAGATTGTAAAAGAAAACGACACACCAGCTAAATTAATTGCTGGAGAACGTGATATTAGATGTCAATCTTCTGAAGCGGAAATGCGCGAGTTCTGGGCTTTTTAGAGGGTGATTACGAGAGAAAATCGCGCACTGAGCGATGAAGCACTATCTTTATTGAATGTAGCGTAGTTTTGAAACTCGGAGGGTTTTGCATGCTCTCAATTTGCATCTCACACTTGGAGATCACCTTTAGTAGACTATAATCTTTGCAGATCCACCCCCTCGACCTCTCCCTCCCGCGAAGCCTCTGCAGCCGATGCAGCAGTTGCAGGTGCCGTCGCTGCAGCCCCTCCGACCGCCCCTCCCCGCCCTGCCCACTAAACCGGTGGGTGAAACGGGGGTATTGAAGGAAATAAGACATGCCCTGCTGGCAATTGAGAGGGATCATTGCTCAACAGTAGAGGATTGTGTTCGTATCTGGATTATCGACCATTGAAAAGAAAAGGAACTTTTCGATGTCAAGCTAGGTGTAAAGTCTGGATGAATCATGAGTAACAGAGTTGAAAAGGCAGCGATAGAATAAATTACGCGAACGCGGGAAGAGATTAAAAGGGTGTTTGGCAGAGAAAACGATTAAGCGGATCAAACAGAGGGGAGAGAAAGAGATGCGAGGGTGATCGATAGGGGGAGGGTTCCGAGAATCGAGTGAGTAGTGTAGGCGCGATTTTGTCCTTTTTTTTACAATTTCGCCTAGTGATATTGTTGAATTCACCCTTTTCTATGCTATAAATATTCCGTGAAACCGAGAAGTAAGCTTTTGAAGCTGTCTGTTTGAAATGTGCGATTTCGAGAACGTAATTGTGCGTTGGTCTCTCCTTTTCATTAGTAATGGATGATTCACAGAGGCCTGGGGATCTATTGTGTAGCGACATATCTCTCTTGGTTATAGCCGATCTGAAACAGAAACCTGCGCGACATGATACTTCGAATCCATTGAAATAGTTTTTTTGTTCTACTCGGGTTTCCAGAATCATACATCTGAAACAATGATGTTTTCTATCTCGAACAGTGCTGTCTGTCAACAAATTTTCACTTGCTATCTCATTTTTTTTTCTATCGCGGCCACTGTATCTCTATTATCATTCTGGATCATGCCGGTTGTACGTAGCCCCTCTGAAGCGAGCGTCGTCCTAGCACTTCCTTGTCGAATTTTCTTTGATTGCGAAACCACGAGAACGATTGCTAACCAGATCAATTTCTTGCTATGGATATCGTATGAACCGCAACTTTCGTGAGCTAACAATAAGAGATAGCAATACGCGGAAATGATCCAATATTAATCTAATCTTGATCGATTTGTCCCTTTCCAGGTGCACCCGTTCGGCTCGCGGCCCGGCCCGTCGACTGCGCGCTCGCCGGAAGTGAGCAGAGGTATGGGTTCATCATTTCTTGTTATCTGACCTATTCGAAAGTACTGAGTCGGGTTAGATCAGAGAGAGCTGTTAGGGGCGCCGGGGTTGTGTGGAAGAAGTGTGGCTCCAGGCCCGTCGAGTGCTTGTGCCCCAGAGTCGAGCAAGGGTATGGTTCTCTTATTTATGATATATCTCTTGTCGATCCGAGACATTCAATAGTTTATAATGTACGCTGGACTAGTAGCGATCGTTTAGGAAGTTTGGTCGTATGAAGCACCTCTGAAACACGGAACGATCGGAAGCATTTTGTGTTTCAGAACTCGTCGAAAGGCGTGGTCCAGAGGAGGGCCCGCTGCAGCGGAAGAAGCCGCCCCTCGCGCCCAAACCGAGGCATCTACTGGCGGATTACGTGAGTCTCCCAGTAGTTGGCATTTTCGAAATTGTGTGAATAATACCGAGCTCTAATCGTATTGATAGAATGAGGCCCTGGCTGATTAGGTAGCACTGGTGAAACGTGCGATAACATAGTGGGAAAGGTTTCTATCGCCCAAGCCGTGGCATCTACTCGCGGATTGCTTGAGTCTACAAGTAGTAGGCATTTTCGAAACTTTGTGATTAGTAAAGGTTAAAATTTTGCTGATATTGCCAGAACGATGGTCCGATTGGTTAGGTAGCACAAGGGAAGCGTAAAATAGCATAGTGAATTAGGAAGAAGCCGCCCCTCGAGCCCAGGGCAAGGCTTCTGCTGGCGTGAGTTTTCATATGCTTACTTCGAAGTAAAGAGTTTCGGTGTTGTACTTCGTTGGGTTTTAACCCAACGAAGTACAACACTCTTAAGAGACTGTCTCCGTAAAAATTTATCATTTCGTCTCTTTTCCGGACATCTCCTTAGCACAAAGATCCAGCCCTCCCCACTACCATGGCATGAGAGGGTATGGACCCCTGATTGATGAAGTGGTGGTTTTGGGATTCCTCGTCGCGTGCGTGGTGCGCCATGTGCGCGGGAAGTTCAAAAAATCGATTTTCATATCTTCTCAGCCTAACAAGCTAGAGTCGAAATTCTTTTTGCTTTGTGTTAGTGAGCTCAAATGTGCAAACTTTCAACGGGGAATTTATTTGAACTTCGATTCTTACGTCGATTTTGCAAGTCAAAAAGTCATTTTTCTTCGATTTTTTCCAGCTTTACGAAGGGGGAGCAAGGTCCCACATAGCACACAGTGTGCCTCCCATGCATATGAACATGTTCCCTCACATTTGACAGAAATTGGTTTTACTCCACCCCCCACTTCTGCTTCCCGAAGTTGAAAACATGACACGATCCAAAAGATGAAAAGATAGCTTTCACCTTAGTTCTACCTCTACTACAGTTGGCAGTGCCTAAATGTGCTAAGTTTAAAGTTTTGGAATGATTGAAGCACTTTGGGT
>LS509234.1:204288-238359 GCA_900490845.1 Pristionchus japonicus | reverse complement strand
CTGAGAAGATATGAAAATCGATTTTTTGAACTTCCCGCGCACATGGCGCACCATGCACGCGACGAGGAATCCCAAAACCACCACTTCATCAATCAGGGGTCCATACCCTCTCATGCCATGGTTGTGGGGAGGGCTGGATCTTTGTGCTAAGGAGATGTCCGCGGGATGCTGAATTTTTACCGAGACAGTCTCTTAAAAGAAGAACCATCCTCTAACTGAATTATCTCGGAAATATCTCGAGTAGATGAAACCCAGAGTAGCATTTTCCCCTCGCCTCCAATTTCTCTGCGCTTTGCGATTGTTTTTGTGCCGCTTTCGTGTTTGCATTTCGCTGCCTCGCTGAATTTACCCCTTTCTTTCTCTGCCATCAGTCCGCATCTTCCTTCTCTCTCATTCTTTCTCCTGCACCCTCACAGTTTGAGCTTTACCAAACTGTTGCCTATCTTCTCGCTATGAAGTTCTATCTAACGTTTTCGTTTTTTTGCCTACTCGTCTCTGGCAACTGCATTCCATCGCCCTCTTTCTTTCTCTTCCTTGTGCCAGTTTCTCCTCTCTCGCGCTACCTGACAGATGAAAGTTACTAAAATTCTCCTATCTTTTCGTTATGAACAAATCGCCAAACATTGTGTCTGTGAAAAAGAGCATCTCGAGTACCCGCTGAATTCCTCCCCTCCCTTTGTCATCCTTCTGTTCTCTCCTCCATCTTTCTTCCATCATAGTTGAAACATCACCAGACTTTTCCAACCTTTTCGCTATGCATTTCCATCAAACCATGCTCCTTGCGTTCCCTCTTTGCTTTCTTTCTCTCGCTTCTGACCGCCTTTCACTCATTTCTCCCTCTCTCACAAGATGCGTTCAGCCTAACACGGTTTGAGCCTAGCAACGAGTTAGAAAAGGTCTGACTCTCCCACGTTCAAACACGCTCTTACTTCTCTGAACAGTGAAAGAGCAGGTGGAATGGAGAGAACCTCTTTCTCCATGAGGGAGGTTTACTCGAGTACTTTCTTCGTTCTCAAAGTTCGTTCTGGTGTTCTCTCAACCATGCGTGTTCCTCTATTAGGGCCGTTCCCATTTCGAAACTGTTTGTAGTCTATAGTGGTTTTTAGACGGGAATAGAGTTTGCAATGTTGCGAAGAGCTTCCATATCTCTTGTCGGTACCGATAAGAATATTGATGCACCCCCTGACGAGAATGAGTGTGAAAAGAGAGTCACTTACGTGTCCTTGTGATAGCCACAAGTGATCGCTTATCGCGTTCCACGACAAGATCTAGTACACGTCCTAGCCACGGGCAATTATTAACGTATACTGAATTAATTAATCTTTTTTAAAACTAATTACAGGTCCCGGCCCCCTCGACGCCCGAGCGGCACGAGAGTCTGGCGAGCGAGAAGGCCGAGGTGGGCAATTAGTCCCTCATAATTCCGAAACATGCTCAATTTGAACTTTGTGAAAACCTGCTAGGTGGAACTCGAAAATTGATGTTCTTACAATGAGAGGCGAACAAAAACAGCTTATTGGTTGCGTTGAGCGAGTAGGCGGAAGTGACGATTTTATATTTCGCTCTACTAAAAGCCAGGTCCATTGAGAAAAGTGTGCACTGTCAGTGTCTTGACTGTTAGGTGCAACATGAAACGTGAAACCTGATTTCCGGGATTTTTTTTATTGGGATGTTTAATGTAGAGATACGGCATAACATTGATAGATGAAAGCTCTCTAGGTTGTTTTCACTGCGAAGAACACGAAGTTTTCACTGCGAAGAACACGAAGTTGCGTGGCCCTAGTAAAGCGATACTGGCGAAAACAGCAACTTGTGATTCAATAACATGACTTTTGTTGTGCCATCTGTATCTGTAACAATCTCCGGCTAAAAACAAGAGTCGAAATCGGTCACTCGTGGCTTGTTTCTGGTGTTGTGACGCTTTTAGACCGTGAATTGTGACTAACAAAGGAACGGTTCGGCTAAAATAACAACACCACCCGATCAGTTGGTCGTTGTGATCAGTTGGTGTTGTTGTTGCTTGAGGACGCGTGTTTTGATCAGTTTAGAGTGAGGGTGTGGAGGGGTGGCTGTCAGTCCGGCATTCGTGGTATCTTTCCTGCTCTGCCCATGGTGGTTCTCTTCATTCCTTTTTGTTGATGCGTCTGGTATTTTCAGTGTTTCACTTGGTTCTTTTTTGGAGAGTTCACCTTCGATTCTCAATGTACCAACAATCTCTTTGACAATATGCTTACTCTGTGACTCCATTGGTTGTCTGAATTTCACTGGTTCGTTTTTATCTCGTACCAACTTTGCATGACGATCAGTTCTGCTGGCATTTCATAAATCGATCCACTCCACTTTCTCGTCGCAATTACGGCCCTATTCAGCTTTTGACCCGTTGCCGTGATTTTCGCTTCTCTTCAAACGGCGTTTTCCCTCATGTTGTTTGGATCACTGAAGAATATCTCTCTCTGCGCACCTGGGGTCAGACCAAAGCGTCCCATCAATCTCATAACCTCTGAAAGATGACAACAGTTGGTTGGTGTTTTTGATCAGTGGATTGCACTTGATATTGATGGAAAGTGATCTTGAATCATTAGATAGAGCTTGCGGAGCACGAAATATCATAATGATTCACGAAAGAACATACGCCTGAAGTTAGAACAAAACGCCCCATCAATATTGCTCCCCCGCAGAGAGGTTGCATCAGTTGTTCGTGTATCATGCTCGGTGTATGTTTAGTATGAAGAAGATAACGTTTAGATGCGGATAGGAAGGAACCTCACAATTAGTTAGCAAGTGGGAAGCTCGAAAAGCGTAGTGATTCACGAACATACGCCTGGGGTTTGAACAAAGCCATCAATCTCATCCCCGGCTGAAAGGTGGCAACAGTTGGTTGGTGTGGTGGGAGGAAGTAGAGATGAATCATCATCGGGAGGAGAAGGAAGAAATCGCCTGGTTCTCTCCGTTCTATTTAATATCTCGTTGGTCAGACAGAGCGAGAGAGCACGTAGAATGAAGAGAGTCAGGCAATTAGTATGTGAGAGAGTGGGTGATGAGAGGAGAGTTAGTTCTCCTGATCATCAGATTTTCCTTCCTTTAAACCGCGAGAGAGAGAGAGAGAGAGCGATTCCGCCGTTCGATGGGTGATAGCATCTTCTGTCAGTGTTAGCTCAGCTGCCCACAGTTTTGATTCCAAACGCTGAGTTTGTTTTGAACCATCGATTCTCTTTCTTCTATCGAATTTGGACATTTTACACTTAACGTGATTTGGTCTCGGATTCGAAGTTTCATGACGTTCATGCAGTCACCGTTCTTTCGAACTGCTAATGATTTTGTGACTTTCAAGGGAAAAAACATTTTCGCCTCTCGCTAAATTCAGCCATCGTCCCTTTCTTCTTGTTGGAATGCTCCTTGCTTTATGAGCTCGTTATTTGTCGCATAGAAGCAGCTTTTAGAACGGCTCTCTCTTTCTCTGATAGTGGCTGATTATGATATTTTGATTTATTTCCATTCTCAATATTTTGCAGATTGTTTGTGATGGGATTGTTTGAGTTTCATGGTGCTTTCTTACGTAGTATTTGTTCCACACATTGATTCTTCCTGGTAATACGTTCCAAAAAAATCCAATTTTTCCTTTGACGGTATTCTTGTCACGTCGATCTCCAGTTCGATGTTTCACTGTGTCCACATCAATTTGTTCTCCGCAAGATTTCGATCTTCCCCTTCTCGCTTTTTTTCAGAAAAATAACTATTCAATTTTATCTTCACAATCAATTTTTTTAAAGAAATCGTATTTCGAAAATAATCAGTCATTTTCAGTTTCAAATGATCAGGCCATTTTCAGTCACTCGAATCTGTGCGAGTGCGCGCCAAGCGGATCGCCGACCAACTCTACGCGCAAGCAGAGCGGAGAATGAGCGTGCGGATAGCAATGGAGGGCGGGAGGTGAGGAGGGGAACTGTAGGATGGGGTTACGGTGGGCTTACGGTAGATGGTACGTACGATGGTACGCTGATGAGTACGGTAGATTATCGAGTTCTGACTTTATTGCGACTTGAGTGTGTAGAGGAGAATGAGCGTACGGATAGCGATGGAGGCCGGGAGGTGAGTCGATGAGAGTACGGTAGTATGGGGTTACAGTAGCTGCTTATCGAACAATCGATTAATTTAATCGGGAGAATTAGGCGAGTGCACGAGTTCTGCTCAGACGCTGTGGGAGGTGAAGGGTTTCATCGAGATGTGATATTTTGAGAGATTCTTAATGAGTCGATCTCATCTGGGAACCCAATCGAATAACTAACTATTCTACATACTATCCAGACAAACCCCTTACTTGTCGATGACTCAGAGCGCACCTAACATGTAAAGCATTCTCACCTTTTGTTTCGCTTCTTGAATATTCTTTGACATGACTCATCTCATAATTTTTGGAGCTGTCGAAATGAAAAAAAATGATCTCGATTTTTTTGCTGCTTGCCGAATTATGGGTTCCCTGTTATTACAAGAGTATCAGCCCACTGCTTAATATTAGTTGCTAAATTTATCATTAGTAATCGTTGCAGCTATTGAATCCTGATCAGCTGTTTGGCTTCTTGTGAGCAATTTGCCAATATTTCACTCGAGTTCTGAACTCTGACAAGGAAAGATGTAATCAGGTTTCTTGTCTGTTTCAAATTGGCACAGGGAGCGATTGCTGTAGTGTTTGCTTCATGGATGATGTCCATAATTTACTGAATGATATACTGGAAATTCCGCGAACCTCACCATGAATTTCCCCTCATTCCAGTTCCGTGCCCGGCACACCGATCGCCCTCACCGCGCCCGGCCTACCCACGATGCACGAAGAAGGGCATGGAGAAGAGGAGGAGGTGCATGTGGAGATGGAAGAGGTACGGTAGAGTGTGCATCGAGAACTGTACGGTAGATAAGAGATTCGGTTTGTTGGGTATGGTGAGTCCACGATTCAAGAGGAATTACATGTAGGGACGGAGTAGGTTCGATAGGTGGATGGCAACGGCTTAAGGAGAACCTACTACGGATGGTAGTACGGTGGATATTATTGATAAATCAAGCTGATTATTTTTCATTTGGGACCCTTTATACAAGCATGGAGTGAGACTAGTTGGCTGACTCATATGCCCTAGGAAACACAGTTCTCGTTGGCAGGCTTGACTTGTTTGGGGTTGATAGTAACGTGAGATGTATCCATCGGCACAACCCGAATTCTCAATCTCTCCATTTGCTTACGGAACCCAACTCTAACGGGGCGCTTGGAATGCAAAGTTCCCCTCCTCTTTCACAATTTCATTCGCATTTCGCCCTCCCGCGCGCTTGCTACGCGGTCGCCCCCATTCCCCCTACTCACCCTACTAGTCACCCCCCTCCCCCTACTCACCTACTCGGATCAAGGAAGAAGATGTGCATGCGCGATCGAAAGCGGAAGGGAACCGGAGGAGGCAAGGGAAGGAAGAGAAGACGGAGCGTGAGTTGGGAAGGTGTTAGAGGTTAGAGAGGGCGAGAGAGCACGGGGTGATAGAGAGATAGATGAATTTCTAGCTGTTAATGTAGGGAAAGGCAGGGAATCGGCAGACAAGGCGAGAAAGCACGTGGATTGGAGAAAGTTGGATGGGTTTTCTACTTCCCTCCAGTCGTTTATTCGCCATGCGGGGCGCAGGTTCCAGCAACACCTGAAAGTAGAGTGGGCGCTTGGTGTCTTCGATATCACTACCGCTTCATCATCATCAATGCTATACTGCTGCCTGTAGGCAGAGCGAGCGAATGTGCACAATCAAAGCGTGCTAGAGGTTCCCACACTGAATCATGCCGATTGCAGCTGTTTTACATGGCTTTTGTCTTTTGTGACGAGTGATGACAATGTATCTTTGAATGGTTAACAGTAGGGAGTTGATCAAGAGGAGGCGGATCGCAGCGCGATGCGTGGTGTGTTTATTTGATTCCCTGCCAGCCAGTGTATTCATCACATTTTGAGTCTGTGCCGAGGCTATAGAGATCGCGGGTGGCCAGAATCGGCGAGGCGCTCGTGATCGGGTTCTGACGTCTTGTCATGAAAATATGTGTATGGTATTCGATGTCTCCAATCAAACATTTGAGGAGTCGCTGTGATTTTTGTTATTGTTTCAACTGGCTGCGTTGGCTCGATTGACGCTTGCACGGTCTGCCACGCTTATAGAATTGGCGTGGTTCCAGAATTGGACGGGTGTTGGTATAGTAAAAACATACCATTTGAGGACGCATTGCATAGTGATGACGTCATCAACCAATCACCCTTGCAGATCAATCGCCCCAATCTCCCGCACGACTCGGACTCGGAGGATGCTTACGCGGACTCGGATTCGGAGGAGAGTCGATCGACGGCTGATACGCAGAGCAACCAGGAGTTTGGAAGGAGGAGTGGGAGGTACGGAAGAGCGATCGATAGTGGGTGGAGAATTTTGTAGGATGTGGAAGTATATGGCCAGATAAGATCTGTTTTGGCAGAAGGGATTCATTTTTAGGAGTAGGTGAAGCGGCGATGTAGTAGCCAGCTTTTGAGACCGTTTAAACCGGAAGGTGCTGAAGCGGATTTCGTAAGAGACGGAGGAAGTGCAGTTTTTTTTATATATTGAGTCACTAATTGAGTAGTGATTGTTCATGCACGATTGTGGTCAGAGTATGAGGAACAGTTGAAACGATGATAGTGTAGGCACTGAAAAATCATTTCGGAAGAGGATGTGAGGGGCAGTGATGAGTAGGCCCTTCGGAAATCGAGATTTCTGTTGTGTTATTTATGAATTAGGAGGAGAAGATCAAATCAGTCGGTATCCGTGTGAGTAGAATATTAGGGGCGAACAAAACAGAAATGTGATTGGACTTAAAATACACGATTAGAACGCCCAACATCACTGCTAGGACAGTGATAAGTTTACCTGCCAGTGATTTGCTAGTGATGACGCAACCTTTTCTCTTCAGATACGCCTCGTCCACATCCGGCTACGGCAGTTCCGACCTGCACTCGGCGATCATGCGGGAGCTCGTGAGCAAGTGAGTTATGATGGTGGTGTTTTTTTTGTTGGTGGTGTTATTCTTAACTAAAATACGAACGGAAGTCGAACCGATCAAGCCACTGATCGCTGGTTTTTAAATAGCGGTGAAACATGAATGCGAGGGTTAGTAGCGCCGCCCTGCACTCGGAGATCATGCGGGAGTTGGTAAGCAATTGAGTTGTTGTTGTTTGTTTGATTGAAGAAGCTACTGAAGAAGAAGCCACCTGGTAACTGACCGTTAGTTATAAAGTGGTGGTGAAACATGAGGGGATTGTGAGCAAGTCAGAGTTTTTATTGTTGAGCTGAAAAAAATGATCGATCAAAAGATATCAGACACCCATCCCTGTAAGGCAGTCGTGGAATATCACGCCAGTCACGAGAGAATCGAGCTAGAATGAGAATTTTTGGGAATGGAGCGAAAATCATGAAATGAGTTAGCACCGTTTTTGGACACCTCTAGGCATGTGCTAGCATCCCCCAAACTCTCATTGTGCTAGGATCATTCTGGGGCTCCATACACCGGGTCGTTTCCATGCAGCCTCAACTTTGATCGCGAATATCTCGCTTCTGGTGCGTTTTTATGAAAAACAGTCGTAAGCAAGACCCAAGCTCATTTTTCGAGCTCTATCGATCCCAACCGACTAGAGGTCAAAAAAGTGCCTCTGAACAATGCTACATTCAAGGAGGCATAACTCAAAAGTGTAGGTAAAGGTGCAGCTAATTTTCGGATATGTTGTTAAGCTAGTCGAGCTCTATCGAATGAGTGTTAAACTTTTGAAAAAATCGTTATGCGCGTGAAAGTTGTGCCCCTCAACGTTTTTGAGTTCATTTAAACTCATTTCCTTCCCCTCATTCTCATTCCTCCCCACACAGCACACACCTGCGCGCGCGGAGTGAAGTGAAACATATTGCAATCACTCATCTTTCGTTAGCCAAGATCGATGCAATTTCATGAATATTGTTATGGTTTTCTGATCGTCGTGTTGCTAGAGATTGATCATCGTACTGGGTAAGTCCATACTTCCTCACCTTTAATTTATAACTCCCGTCCTCATTCATCATCTTTTCCATCATAATACTGAATGATCTAGGCCCAGCACGAAGAGGAGGACACGGTGATCAATCTCTAGCAACACGACGATCAGAAAACCATCACAATATTCATGAAATTGCATCGATCTTGGCTAACGAAATATGAGTGATTGCAATATGTTTCACTTCACTCCGCGCGCGCAGGTGTGTGCTGTGTGGGGAGGAATATGAATGAGAGGAATGAAATGAGTTTAAATGAACTCAAAAACGTTGAGGGGCACAACTTTCACGCGCATAACGATTTTTTCAAAAGTTTAACACTCATTCGATAGAGCTCGACTAGCTTAACAACATATCCGAAAATTAGCTGCACCTTTACCTACACTTTTGAGTTATGCCTCCTTGATTGTAGAATTGTTCAGAGGCACTTTTTTGACCTCTAGTCGGTTGGGATCGATAGAGCTCGAAAAATGAGCTTGGGTCTTGCTTACGACTGTTTTTCATAAAAACGCACCAGAAGCGAGATATTCGCGATCAAAGTTGAGGCTGCATGGAAACGACCCGGTGCATGGAGCCCAAGAATCATCCTAGCACGATGAGAGTTTGGGGGATGCTAGCACATGCCTAGAGGTGTCCAAAAACGGTGCTAACTCATTTCATTATTTCCCCTCTATTCCCATCCCCAGCTCGATCCTCTCGTGACAGGCGTGATATAGATGTTTTTAGTTTGGTTTAAAGTTCCCCTCCACACCCACATTATTTTCGAATTCGCGCGCAACGAGTGGAGGAGGGTAGATCAATGACCCTCTCTCATGAGAGGGAGAGAGGAAGTGAGAGAGTGCCAGAGAAAGAGAGACATCTCTCGTCTGATCTACCCTCCTTTCCCTATGTAAATCGCGATCAATCGCCTCTCAGCTACCGTACGTTGCGAAATCCACGTGAGACTCATTTCAAGCCCCGTCAATCACTCGACTTTGAAAAATCTCCACGGGCTTAATTTTGATTTATAAGCCTTGATTTCTTCCTTTACATTCTAGTGGCGCTCGAAACTTTCATAAATTCGTATAAAAAGTGGGGGTAACTTTTGGTGTGGAGGGGAACTTTAATGGCCTTTCGAGCTTGAGTTAGGGCAACTCCGACCTGCACTCGGTCATCATGGTGGAGCTTGTGAACAAGTGAGTTGATTTTTTTGCGAGTTTTAGGAAGTGACATTGATCCATCCCCACATCGCGCGTCTTCCTTTCCTTATGAGGCGAGAAACAGACTAGTTGATTTTGAAAGGTGTCATGTGGGAGTTAGTGTGCAAATGACTACGCCATTGTGCAACTGGGATATTTCATGCATTGGTTTGCGAGTTATCGGTTTGATCTTTGATCTCTGATCTTTCCAGAGGCATCACTGCGGGCAGCGGCGCCAGCCTGCCGCACTCGATCGGCAAGATGCGCGCCGAGAGCAAGCGGGTGAGTGGGATACGGTAGCGGGTTACGGTAACAGATTACGGTAGCAAGGTAGAGTAATAGTATCGATTGACGAGTGGGCATGTATACTGTAGGTGGGTACGGTAGCCTGCCGCACTCGATCGGCAAGATGCGCGCCGAGAGCAAGAGGGTAAGCATACGGTAGAGAGATTACGGTACGATAGGGTACCGTAGCAATCGACGAAGGGAGAAGCGGTACAATAGAAAGGGTACGGTAGTCGGCCACGCTTGATCGGCCAGATGCGCGCCTAGAGCTAGAGAGTGAGTATACGGTAGGGGGATTACGGTAGCAAGGTAGAGTAATGGTATGGTTGACTGGTGAGTGGAGTTGGGTACTGTAGAAATGGTACGGTAGTCGGCCGAACTCGATCACCAAGATGCGCGTCGAGAGTAAACGGGTGAGTTGGGGGATACGGTAGCGGGTTAAGGCAGTTGTGAGGAAAACGGTAGATACGGTAGGCGTGGGTACGGTATGGCACGTAAGTACGTTTTGAACAATACAGCCAAAGGATAAATCGTTTTTAGTGGAATGTTTCCTGCATCATAGAAACTGGGCGGCAGGAAACTGCCTAGCACTGCGTTCCGGATTCGTCCAGTACGAAATTCGTGATGAGACCTCTCGGGCCATTGGAAAGTTTCCAATTTCATAGTGTGATTCAGTTTTCCTTCGGGTTTCTCTGCGCTCCCTTTCTCTCGCTCCCACCTCATAGAACGCAGTGCCTAGTGGCTGCTGTTGTCGGAGTGCAGAACTGTTTTTAGGTAACGATTTTTCACCTCAGTTTTTGAACGAAAATCACTTAGAGGGGGTTCTCTGAACCTATGATTCAAGACATGTGATCAGGAACTGATTATTGATATCAAATATGGCTCGGTTCCATCGTTTCTTGCGAACCAGGGCGTTTCTTGGGCATATAGTGAACCCAGAGATTGCCCAGTCCTTTATCTGCTCTCAAACGCCTTTGAGTTGTTTTCTAGGTTGTTTAAGCGTTTTCATCATCGTTTCTCCATTGAAATACCAAGGAGACTTGAGAGATTAATTACATCGTTGCAGCACCAATCCCGCTCCGTCTCCGGCTCGGCACTGCACGCCTCCTCGCCGAGCAAGGTGAGTGGATTGCATTTGTTGATTAAAGTTACCCAACAGGGACGAAATTGACCACCCTTGATACTTTGGTACTTAATAGAGTACGGTTGGGTGAGTACGACTGCGATATTATTATAGTCAGAAAATCAATAATAGCATCAGAAAACGCCCTAGAAGTGTCAAGTGGATCAGGGAAAAAAGCGCGAAAACGCCACTTTTCAAATTTTGGCAATGTTCCAAGGAAGTGCTCTCTCATTTTGCCACACTCTCTCACCAAAGAAATACAGTTTCCTGTGGATCAGGCTAGGCGTTGCGAGAGTTGCAATTTTCAAAATATTTTCGTCCTTGTTGGGTAACTTTAACAAATTACTAATAAGTTGATTAATTTATTAATTATCTCTTCTGTGCTTCGACGGCACGATGACGGGAGGTTCTAGGTTATAGCTTTTTCTTTAGTAGGAGTAGTTGGCGTCTTTCTAATGGTTGATTGGTCGATCGGTCTATAAAACAATTTTGCTTGGAGTTCTGGAGTTTCGTGTGCCAAATGTAAGCAGTTAGTGCGAAGGTATTTCAATCGTTCCGCAATCGCTCTGGGAAATTTAAATTATGACTTGGCCGTTTGGTGATCTGGAATCGCGTTTAAAGTTCACACTTTGGTATTCAATTGCTTAGCATTTTGTGCATGTGGATACAACAAATAATCGCATCAATAATTAACTAATTATCGTATTAATTAACAAATTCGCTCTTCCAGTCGGACATCTCCTCGCTCGCGTCCTCCTCCGTGCACTCGTACGTGGAGAACGCGTCGGGATCAGGAATAGCTGCGATCAGTGCGAGCAGCGGATCCACGTTTATCCAGGTACATTTTATGTAGGAAATGCTGTAAGTAGTCTGCGGCGTCACTGCGGAAGTTTTTGTGTTGTATGGAGAATTGACAAATTTTTTCCCATCTTTTCCGTGCACCCAATTGTTTGCACTTCCAATCATTCGATAATTATGTCCACGTGAAACGATAATACACTTCTGAAAAAAACCGTACAAGGCTTGAGCAGTGCTTCTCGATGGTTACTTGAAAGGTGTTGCACAAACGATATTGATGGGGAAGCCACAGTGAGGAGGGGACGGTGCAGTCTCTCTCCAAGATGATAGTCAATGATTCCTCTTACAGGAGGCGCCGGACGTGCCCGACTACGACACGGGAGATGAGAAGGAGGACGGGAGGTGAGGAAATTCGAAATAGGGAGGTTCATAGGGGTCGAAGTTGTGAGTACTATGCGGCGTCGCTGTGGGAGTATTTTTCGATGATGTGAGCGATATTATGATGAGGTTAGGCGATCGGACGTGCGACGAGAAGGAGTCCGGGCGGTGTGGACAAGAAGAGGGAATGAGTTGGTATTTTTTAGGCGAGCAAGTAGATAGTATTGAAGGAGGGTGGATGTGAGAGCATTTTGATCTTTTCTGAAACGGTGATAAAGTGGGTGCGAAGTAGTGCTGGATGCGGTTAGAGAACAATGTCTCGTTCGTTTTTTTTAAAGTATCTTTCTCTCACGCAGTATAGCCTGTCCAATCCTTGTGTAATTAATAATAAGGCGTAGCGCGTATTCCGCTGCTTACTTGCTGACAATCATGTAACGACTGCGTTCTACCGCGGTAGCGGTAGTAGAGATGGGAGTGTTCTGGGAGCATCACATGCGTAAAATACGATTAATTAATAGGCCTAATTAATCTTAATTGCAGACTGAAGAAGCTGCACTACGCGGCGCTCGAGTTCCACACGGTGCAGCGCACGTTCGTCGAGTACCTGAACATGATCATCAATGTGAGAATTTGATATTTGATCTTTGATCTTTAAACTCTGGAGTGGGCAACTATTAAGGCTTGAGGATCAGTAGGGTGGTGCACGTTCGTGGAGTACCTGAACATGATCATCAATGTTAGTTTGTAGTTTGGAGTTTGATCTTTGATCTCTCTAGTTTGAACTCTGCCTCAAATGTGAGAGCAGTAGGTTAGTGCACGTTCGTCGAGTACCTGAACATGATCATCAATGTGGGTTTGGAGTTTGGAGTTTGATCTTTGATCACTGTTGCTGTGTAAAATGCAGTTTCACTCGTTTATTAGAAGTATCGAACAGCTCGTTATTCGATGGCTGTCTTTTCGCTTCGTGCAACTTTTTTTTAAAATTTGTCTTTCTTTAGTCTCTCCTTTGACTTTTGATCTTTGATCTCTATCCCTGATCAATCTCCCATTTTCAGATCTACCCCTCCTACCTCACGGAGTACGGCGAGCACGTCGGTCGGCCGATCCTCGCGGCGCCATCGGCGAGCACGACACATCATGTGGAGGTTAGTGGTGGTCAAAGATCATAGATCAGCTTGCATAAAATGAGATCGAGATAGTACAATGAGAACTGATAGTATTCGAAAGGGGCTCTCGGCCAGTACCACGCATCATGTGAAGGTTAGCTCACTTTGTTACTCAATATGATGCAGATGGATAGGGCTATAGTTGGGGCAATGAATTAGTTCC
Organism: Pristionchus japonicus; assembly: GCA_900490845.1. Taxonomy (NCBI): domain Eukaryota; kingdom Metazoa; phylum Nematoda; class Chromadorea; order Rhabditida; family Neodiplogasteridae; genus Pristionchus; species Pristionchus japonicus. The sequence goes on along the minus strand of LS509234.1, from coordinate 225,208 downwards.
GTTCCTGTGGGTGAATGCGAGCAAAAATAATGGATGGACTTCCCTGGGGGCTCGCCGCTGCAGAACTTATCGATAATCGCGACGATTCAAGTACTTTTGATAGTTGTTTATTGAAAATGAAAAAAGGTTGTCTTGTCACATACACTTTTAAGTTGCACAATTAATTGAAGAAAGGTTGCTTCTGAGAGATTCAATATCTCCTCAACCTTCGCTGTGTGATTTCAAACAATATTATTACCAGCGATATTATAAATTGTTTTATGAAGAATATTTTTTACAGGGTCTGCACGTCGTCCAGCGCGTGCAGAAGCTGCTCATCCCGTACCACGAGTTCCACAAGGTGCTCCTGAAGGACATTGGAGAGATGACGGTGGAGTGGTGAGTAAGCTTCTTTGAATTTGTTCCCAGTTTGGTTGTTACACCGATGTTGCGCCCAATCGTATTCGTGTTTCATGCATCCTACGGCGGAATGCCATTTTGATTCTCGGACTTTCTTGTAGGCAAAAAATACTCACATTGAAAATTGAATTGAACAATTGAAAAATAGGGTGTTGTAAGACTTGATACTGCTCTTCTGTACCCATGCTCGCGCGCTCCTCAGGCCTGAATACCACATAATTTAGTAGTTATCCCTTGCAGGAGCTCGCTGACGCCGCGCATGTCGACCATCTTCGCGCGCACCGCGCCCTTCCTCAAGCAGTGCGTCCCGTTCCTGAAGGTGAGGAAGTGGGTGGGCGGGCAGAGATCAAAGATCGAACTAGAATGACGACGTGCGTCTGGTTAAACAGGACAATTAAAATAAGTTTAGCTTTTTTTGGAATGACAACACTACCATTATCAAAGCATTGCTATCACAGTACAGTATTTATTCGCCCACGAAACGTAGATGTGACTTGGCTCGAGCTGGAAATCGGGGATAAGCACTACACCCATCACGTTCCAAAGATCACGGGGTTGTCGGTAGTAGGTTGAAGAGATCAAAGATCATCACAACGTTCCAGGAGAAATCGAAGATCGCGGACGAGATGACGCAGCTGTTGAAGGACAACCCGGACTTTGCCGCGGCGACGCTGTCGGTGAGTGCGGGGGATGACCGCGACGCGTTGATAGGGGTCGCGTCGCGTTCGAGAACGTCGCGGTCGGAGGGGTTCTAGACGCGCCGGGTTAGCGAGAAGAGAATAGAAGTACGCTGAATGCGTACTGCGATGTTGTGGATAGCAGACAATGCAGTTTCGCCTGCGGATCGTTAGAAACAATAATCCTGAGAAGTATTGCCCAGTGAGAATCGCGCTGCGTCAGGTATTGTTAGGGCAGCACTGGCTCCGTCAGCAATGCGAGACGGTGAGAAATGGGTTTAGAATACAAATATTTGACAATTCGTGTTCTGCGCTTGATTATTCTGTTCTGTGGTTGCGCAATCCACGACATTGTGATTTGGGGTTTTCTGTTTCTTGCTTGGGAAGTAGAAATGCGTTTTCAGCAATAGTCCTGAAGTCACGGTTCATAAAAAAAATTTGTTTGACAATGTTCCAATTTAAATGTTTCACGTAGGAGTAAAGTTCATTATTGAGCGCGATCGGCGATTGAATGGAGCATTTTTGCGGAGCAATAAAGTGTTGCGTGCGCTCGTGTTATCCGTGTTGTTAGCCATTCGAAATCAAGCTTCACGGTTCCTCCTAGTTCCTTGCGAGAATTCCAGTGTTGATAACACGTCTTCTCTTCAGTTCAAAACATTCGCATTTTCCAGTTCGAGCAGCGAGTGTTCAACCGCGGCGTCGGCGCCGTGATCCAGCAGCTGGACCAGGTCCACCAGAACTTCATGAGGTACGGTAGGATTACGGTATTATTTATTTGGGTTACGGTAGGTGGGAGCTACTGTAGGCTGATCCAGCAACTGGACCAAGTCCACCAGAATTTTATGAGGTACGGTAGGATTACGGTATTATTTATTTGGGGTTACGGTTGATTGGGGGATACGGTAGGAGCGTACAGAAGCTCGAACGGGTCCACAAGAGCTTCATGAGGTACGGTAGAATTTTCGATTTTATGAGGTATGGTAGACTAGGAAATACCGTAGGTAGTACGGTAATTGCGGTAATTATTGATTTTACGAGGTACGGTAGATTAGGAGATACCGTACGGTAACTTGATCCAGCAACTGTACCAGATCCACCAAAACTTCATGAGGTACGGTACATTATTGATTTAGTGGGATACGGTAGGGTGGGATATACTGTAGGCGCATCTAGCAGCTGGACCAGGTCCACCAGAACTTCATGAGGTACGGTAGTTGACTGATTTAATGGGATACGGTAGGGTGGGAGATACTGTAGGCGCATCTAGCAGCTGGACTTCATGAGGTACGGTAGGAATATTGTTTTTTTTGTCTTATTGTTAGGGGGTATACGGTACCTTCTAGGTTAGGAACTTCATGAGGTGTTGGAATTCGATCGCTTGTCATGTACAACGCTCTCATATTTTCCTTGAATATGTTTTTTTCGTGAGTTAATAGACGCGCTAGCGTATGCGCGTATGAACTTCGTCGTATAATTATCTCATGTAGCCAAAATTCGCCAGCCGATCTATTCACTGGTGATCAAAGAGGTGACGGTGTACGGTAGTCTCCCTATTCCTAAAGGTCGCCAGTCAATATTTGCACTGCAGGTACAAGCTGCTGATGCAGTCGTACATGAAGTACCTGCCGGAGGACAGCGAGGAGTGGAGGAGGACTGATGGTGAGTGTATTACGGTAGAGTACGGTTGGATACGGTAGTTCGCGCAGGTTACGGTGTGAAGGGAAGATACTGTAGGTTGAAATAGCTGACAATGAGCAAGTGACGTGGAACCGTGAATAAGCCGAAATGCGTCATTAGCTAAATCACGAGAAAATAGTTGTGTGAAGAAGAGTAAATAACGAGAGCATCACTTTTTCTCTTCCTAATGTCATTTGATTATCCGCTGAAACACATCACCCAACATTGATTTCACTGATTCGCTCTCCCAATCCTGCTAACGCTTCTTTTCAATCATCATTGTCACTTTGTGGTCGATTACTGGATTAGGGTGTTTATTTTTATGGTTATTGTCGTGATTGTTTGTTTATTACAGGCGTGATCAGCACACTCGAGAAGATCAACATGGAAGTGAACCAGTCGATGGGACTGCCGACGAGTGATCAGTTGATGCGGCTGGCCACGCTGTTCCAGGTATGGGGAAACAAAAACAATCTGGACAATCACGCGTTATTGTTGTTTTTGTTTTTTTAGAGGGAGATGTAAGAAGTCACTGTTGGGTTGAACCTGAAGGGGTTTTACATCGACTATGAAACTAGAAAATGAGCAGTTGATGCGGCTGGCCACACTGTTCCAGGTGAGAAGGGGTGAATATTATTATTGTGCTTATTATTACGAATTTCCATCAAAAATGTTTTTTTACATGGCAGATGGAAAAGTCACTGTAGAAGCGACCCTCTATGAGTTGATAGGCAAGCAGTGAAACCGCGGTTTAGGATGAAGTGTTACATCTAGCTGTCTTCACTAAATTAGCCAGCGTAACCATCAACGGCTTACACTGGGGAATTGAAACATTTACCCATTGCAGGGCCAGTTCGACGTGTTCAAGCCGGGCCGTCGCCTCATCCGACAGGAGAACGTGGACAAGCAAACGAGGAAAGAGACGCAGCCACGGATATTGGTGCTGGTGAGTTGATTAGTAATTAATTAGTTAATTAGCGAATTAAGTTTTAGCTGATAAGGAAATTTTGCTGATAGGGTGGTTTAGAAGGGTTCATTAGGAAGAGATGTGGGAAAGCAGCCGCGGATACTGGTGCTGGTGAGTATACGGTCACGAGGGCTCATGCGCGCCGCCGCCATACAATGCAAATGGGCAGAGAGCGGCCGGAGAGAGAGTGCGAGAGGTCGCTCCTCTCCCTCCCCCTCTCTCGCCTGTCTATCACCCGGCGTGTCTAGAGCGCACCCTCTTGCTTACCCTCCAACTTATGATGAGCAGGGTGGAGCGAGCTCCCCCCGCTGATTTCCCAAACGGATTGGAAACTACGGTATGGGTGATGCCCGCGAAGGGACGTTTGAATGGGATTTCGCTGGCCGTCATTTTGTCCACCCCATGAGCCCCCGTGACGGTAGGGGTAGCGATCGAGGATTGACTGGGAGTACGGTGGTGGTTATCGATTAGTTGAAGCGTAAATCGTAGGTGACGAGATTGGTGCCGTTTTGATTATCTAGAAAACGATGCACGCTGTAAAGATTGATTGAGGATGCGAGAAGTCTATTAGATTTTGTATCTAGAGACTGCCTCAATCGTTGTACGACAGGTGGTAAAGAATAAATCGACTAATCAATTGGTGCACAACCTTTCCGCGCTTGCTGGTTCCATGCCCCGAACATGATTTATTCCATTGTCTTTTTGCTAGGAGTAGTGGCTGGTTGATGAACATCCGTGGGATAAATTATGCTGTGAATTTACGAACAGATCAGCACGTGCGAGCAAGTTCGTGTTAGTACTAGCGGAGTTCGCGTCTCGCGCTGACTCCATAGCCAGTGCAAGGGGGTGATCAGCAATGCGAAGTCGAAAAGCGCTCTTATAAACCACCTCACTCTGACATTACTCGCGATCTCCATTCGAGATTCAAGCAGCGATTGGGATGTTTCACATTGAAGTAATTTCGCAGTCGAATCGTATTTTACAATTTCTCAATAACACGTCTTGCAAAAATATCAAGCAAGCATAATCTCATCAATCAATACCTTTCAGTTCTCCGATACTCTCTGGCTGTGTCGCGTCATGTCCTCTCTCATTCTAGAAAATGCCAAATTACAGCTCAGAAACGCGCTAATAGGACTAATTAGCTAATTATGCAACACCTTTCTTCAATTCAGCAATCGATAACTGACTATTTTGCAGTTCTCGGACACGCTTTGGCTGTGCCGCGTCATGTCCTCACTCGGCTCTGCGGGCATGTTCGACATGGCGAGATCGTATGCGATACCGATCGAGGAAGTCCGGTGTGAGGTACGGTAGATTATCTATTATCGATTGGTGCGGTAGAATATTGATTAGTTAGTGCGGTACCAAGAGATCGTATGCGATACCGATCGAGGAAGTCCGGTGTGAGGTACGGTAGATTATCTATTATCGATTGGTGCGGTAGAATATTGATTAGTTAGTGCGGTACCAAGAGATCGTATGCGATACCGATCGAGGAAGTCCGGTGTGAGGTACGATAGATTCTCGATTATCGATTGATGCGGTAGAATATTGATTAGTTAGTGCGGTACCAAGAGATCGTATGCGATACCGATCGAGGAAGTCCGGCTGGAAGTACGGTTGTGGATTATTGACTGCCGATTATTGTGGGGGTTACGATATTGATCGAGGGCTGCAGGTACGGTAGCTCAGTATTGACTAGCGATCAATGAGGAATACGGTAGAGTACTCATCACGGTAGTTATCGATTCCAGATCACGCCGCACTTCGACTACGACACGTACATGGAGATTCGCAGCAAGCGGAAGAGCGCCGGGCTGTGGTTCAAGTGAGTCGTTTTGGAATGAAGTGCCACTGGACTCGCTATAGAACAAGGAATAATTGTGGTTTGTTGCAGTGGGAGAAAAGCTACTATTGTAGTTTGCTGAAATATTTTGGTCTTATCAAACGTGTGAAACAAAAATTTAATTATTGCTGTTCTTTCGCTTTTGAGAGTTGAGATGATACAGCATTGTTGGATTTGGCCTCTAGGGATTGATGTATTAGTGGCGAAACTGATAAGCAACAAGCGGAAGAGCGCCGGGCTGTGGTTCAAGTGAGTTGAGAAGGGAAAATGCTGTTATTTTGGTGCATTAAGCGCAGTGGAATTGTGTATGTTTGAGAAGCCAGATTCTTACAATCAACGTGAAACGATTATTTGACATGTGCATTGAAATTAGGGAATCAGTGGTAGAAATTAGTGTGTGATGCGATGAAAACCAGACGAACACTAGCATAGATGGGAAACGTGTAGTCTTATAAACCATCTGACGCGAAAAGTGAACGGGTAATATTTAGTGCAGTAGATCCGCAGCATGCGGAAAAGCGCCGGGTTGTGGTTCAAGTGAGTTGCGGAGGGAAATTGTTTTAAATTTTGGAGTGCAAGTCCGCTGTGGAATTGCAATAGGCTGAGAATTCACCGTATTAAGGGAAATTAGAAACTGGAAAAAATTGGTCCTTTCGTTTTTGGCAGTCGAGCTGAGACACTATTGTAGGATTTCATCTTTTGGGTTTGATGTATTAGTGGCGAAACTGATAAGCAGCAAGCGGAAGAGCGCCGGGCTGTGGTTCAAGTGAGTTGTTTAAGGCTGAAGTGTCAAGGGACTCGCTAGAAGGTCGAAGAACAATTGTGATGTGTTGGAGAGGTAGACACGATGCTATTGTTTGTTGCGGAGATCTTTCGATCTTATCAAATGCACGAAACGAAAATCAATTTGTTTTGGATCTTCTGTTTTCGGAAGAAGGCGGAGACATATTGTTGATGGCTGAACGCTCAGACTTATACGCGAAATGAGAAACGAAAATTCAAATAGCTAGCAATTAGAGAATCGGACTGTTTGCGTGTTTGTGAAGTTAGAAAACAGAGATCCATGCAGCATTGCTGTATGTGACATTTGAGAATAATGAAGAGTGTGTGCAACTAGGATGTGCAAGGAAAGCTATCGAACCATTTACTCAACTCTCCCTCATTCCAGATGCGCCTCTGCGCGCGACGAGTGGGCGACGCTGATCGAGAAGGCGAAGGGAGAGATGATCGCGTTGAGAGAGAGACTGCAGGGAGCAAGGAAGAGGAGCAGTGTGGGTCAATTATTGATTGGTTTTTTCAAGTGAGAATTACGACATTATCGTGCAATTTGTTTGCCAAAGATTAATAAGCGCAGGGTGCATCTAGGATGTTACTGGAGGGCTGATTGAGTGAGGGTGCGATAGAATGGGCCCAACTGATCGAGAAGGCGAAGGGGGAGATGGTCGCGCTGAGAGAGAGACTGCAGGGAGCGAGGAAGAGGAGCAGTGTGAGCATATTGTTGATTTTTTCAAGTTCCATTTTCTACAAAATCGTTCAATTGGTTTTGCCAAACATACTTGAGAGCAGGGTGAATCTAGGATGTTACTGGAGGGCTGCGTTTGAGGGATAGATGATAGCGCTGCGGGAGATACTGCAGGGAGCGAGGAAGAGGAGCAGTGTTGGTTGTTTTTGGACGATTTATCGATAGTCGGATTAGAAGGGGAATGAGAAATTGGTATAACAGATATCTCAGTACTGATATGAGCTGTGTGCGGCTGGGATTTCGCTGGGGGAGTGATTGGATGAGTGGTTTGTGAATGAGCGAAGAGTAATAGCAGGATTGGCGGATTAGATATAAGCTCTGCCATTGCATTATTCAACGGTCGCGAAGTTCTATTTGTGGCTGAAATTTCCCAGGCGTAGATAACATTGCTCTCGCACTTAAGATCAGAGTCTGACTAAGAGCACAAAGGGTTGATTTTTTTCAAACTCGCAGGTTTCATCCATCAGCACTTACGCGGGCCTAGGTTAATGAGCACCTGATGCGACGAGAACCGCTATGGTTGGAAATATGAACTCGCATCAGGATATCAATGTAACTATCAATTGCACTCATACTTGCTATGTATTGTGAACGGAGTGCAAGGGGGATTTACACCAATGGACTGGGGACTCGGAGAGACGAGTAGTAGGGAGCAAGAAGAGAATCAAAACTTTTTATTTTGCGGTTTTCTTCAGCCAGAATGATCTAGATCAGAGCATTCACGGTTACGGGGTAATGGTAACAGAGTGCAACATGGATCCGCAAGTGGGATAGGGACTAAATACGAGAGGGGTGGAGGGAACAAGGAGAAGGCGCTGGATTGTTTTTTATTCAGAGCCGAAAAAGCCGTTGCTATCAGAGTGTTCTTGATGACGGAGTGATGAACACAGGGTGCGCCTGCGATTTGACTGCGTAGGTTGTTGGTATGAAACAGCTATTCCTCCGAGTTTAGATGGAGGGGCTTTTTTTAAATTTTAGCCTAGATCCTGGCCGGTACATCATAAGTACCATGCATGTGGGGGCTATACGAATAGAATGCAACCGCGATCGGCCAGTGCAGAATGAGAGTAGGATGTTGTGTGGTGTTCAAAATAAATTTGTTCTACAAACAGACTGGAAATAATTAGTGTGCGCGCATCGTCGCAGTTAGAAACAACGCATGTGTCAAGCATTTGCCTGTCTGGAGATTTTGAAAGAATGCCAATGGAGCGGGCATTGTAGTGGTGTAAATGATGCAAGAGACGGCGGGTAATCGTACATGCGACTTTGCCTTGGGCAATGGGAGCTGCGTGGAGCAAGAACGTGGATGCTGAAAAGAGCGCATCTGGTCCGAGTGACCATGCCTACTTTATGCACGTCAATGGTCTGGGAAATATCGTTGGTGTTCGCACGCTAGTTGTATTGTAGCCGTTCTGTATCTAGCACTCACCGGGATCGGAATTCATAATTTTTTTCTCTCTCCATTTGCAGTGCTTCCAATGACACCTTGGTGTACGCGCCCTATCCGATCACTCAACTCATTCAACATCAATGACCTCACTTCGTTGCAGCGCACCTCCGCAGCCGCGTCCGTGCTTCTCTCCGGCTCCGCGTCGCCCGGCCGCGTCTCGTCCGCCTCGTCCGCAGATCCGTCGATTGGTGAGTTCATCTGCTAATTAGCAGTCCTGTGAAATCCGGTCGGGCTCTTCGATGTTTTGACAGTTTTCCTCTCATACGTTCATTGTAAGATTTAATGTTAGATGATTTGGCTGGTCATGATTGATAGAGATTCTCGACACCAGATTCATATTGAATCAGCATCGCCAATAAGCGGGTTGTTCGTTGGGTCTGATTGCCATAAATTGCAGGCGAGCTGCACCGAACCGGCAGCGGGCTGCACAACAACGGGAACGGCGCGGCGGCTGCTGCAGGTAAGGAAACGAATTTTTTATTCTGGAAACGGGGTGTAAGTTTGGCGTTTTGGCTGCGATAGAAGTAGTGATGCGATGGGATACATTGATGATGAGATATTTAGCGGTCGAATAATAACTAAAACAACGGGAACGGAGCTGCAGCGGCTGCAGGTGAGGGTTGTGTGACTGGCCGATTTGACCAGTACACTTGGAGATGCGGATACGATAGAAGTAGGGAAGTGATGGGGTCTATTGATGGGAAGATACTTAGCGGTCGCACAACAAGGGGAATGTAGCTGCAGCGACTGAAGATGTGGATTTTGGAACTGTCAGATTTGCCCAGTATGATTGACGCTGCCGCTACGATTGACGTTTGTGTTCGGAGGGGTCCATTGATGCGAGGTATCTCAGCAGTCGAATAATAACCAGATAAATGAACGGACAGGGAGCTGCACAACAAAGGGAACGGAATCCCGACGCGGCTGCAGATTGGTTGGTTTTGGAGTCGTATTATTAGGCCAGTGTCTTTAATGCAGCGTCTTCGATACAGGAATGGAAACGATAGAGTGCTTTGCAATGCCAGGGCCTGTGATGGCAAAATACAACTATACTAGCAGTTTCACGAGGCGTCGGGTCGTCGTAGCCTTACTGATTGTTGTACCCGCAATGGTTCAGATAGAATAATGAGGCGATTGAGTTCTTGCATTCATCGGAGATGGTGGAAAATAGGATAGAATCACTTTATTGTCATTTTCTGATGTTGGAAGATAGTGCGCTCGTAGTTTTGAGGCTGTGGTTCTGATATAAGAAGCGCTTCTATGGAATCCTTTCGATTGAATTGAGGCGTACATTAAAATATCTTGAAAATAGTTAAGCTCGGTCTTCTATATCTGTCCAGTCGCTCCGAGGTTGTGGTGCTGATACAAGTGGAGATGCGGTGGAGTTTTTTGATTGATTTCAGACAAGCCTTTGTAAAAGTATCGTTATTCAATTTTTTCCATACGATTGGGAGCAAATCTCTTCCAGTCCCCATCCGCGCCGCTCCTCCCCCTCCACCTCTCGCCCGGCCCCACTCGATCATCATAGCTGAAGGAGGAGCTGGAGGAAGTATAGGAAATGGAAGCAGCCGGAGGATGAGTGAGGTGAGGAGTCTACTGAAAATGGTTATAGAACCAAGTCAAGCGGGGATCAAAGCTCCTCGGATCAAGGATAGAACTACAAAAGTATGGACAAATTTAGGCCTAGGTTAGTATTGGGAATGGAAGCAGCCGGAGGATGAGTGAGGTAACAATGCAATGTGAAGCAACTTGTTTTTTTTTTTAAACTGAGATGCTCTGGAGAATTGCTTGACGGTAACTGGACCGGGTTTGAAGCATCCACGAAACTCACAAATCACCAGTTTGTCCAAATATTTATATCGACTGTAACCGCACCCCAGAACTTTGTTATCACCGAATTATGCCGTTTGATCTTTAATTTTTGATCTATCTATCATTATTCAGGACACGCACGACTCGGAGGACGAGTTCGCGCGCAGCGACGATGATTTGGATGAGGAGGAGGAGCTGGTGACGCCCGTTGTTGGTGAGTTGAATCGTATTACTATTAATATCAATCCATGCCAATTGTAAAGTAGCTCCTTCGTAACCAGTGTGCAGTAGGTTGATGTTGAGAGTAGAAATGCCTGGGGAAGAGGTAGAATTAGATAGAGATAATGAGGAGCGACGACGATTTGGATGAGGAGGAGGATTTGGTGACGCCCGTTGTTGGTGAGTTGAAGAGGGGAGATTGTAAAGTTATTGCTTCACCTGCCAGTGCCATTTTTGTAATGATTGTTTGTACTGGTTGGGGGTATTTTGCTAGAAAGGGGGAGAAGCAATCATGCCCTGTATGGTCCCCAAGTTGCAGGCGTGTAGCGAGTGTTGGTCAGCTCATTGTCAGATTTGGGAGTTTTTTTGCTAGAGTTTGATTCGCATCTCATATTTGTGATTGAAAACGGTAACGCCGACGAATCATTCCATGCTTCCGCCTCACTATACATTACAGGTCGTTGTGGTCAGCCAGGAAAATTAGGTGCGCGATAGTGGATCCACGTTGTTGGGGATGTGTGGATTTTGATTTTATACTTACATGTTAAATAAGTGACCGATGAATCATTGCCTTTCACTTCTCCATGTTAGGTAGCTCGCGTGTAGCAAGAGTTAGCCGGGGAAACTTGTGGCATCTCAAAGGAACGCGTTAGGCGGCGAACATCCCATCTGAATTACCGGGCCACATTTGAGGAACTTTGAGTGTTAATGCCAGTGGCCTCTTCTGTTCTATGATCACTGATCTTTGATCTCTGCAATCTGAGTGATTCTCACACTAAACAAGGTATTTTCTTCAGGCGGCGACGACCCGATCAACGGCAGCGCCGAGGAGCGACGCGCGTCCGAGCCGAGAAAGGGTGAAGATGATCTTTGATCTTTGTAGTCTGTTCAGTAGGATTGGAGGAGGAAAAGTGACTTGCTATTTTGAAAGTTTGAAAAATGTTCTGCATTGTCAAAGAACATCACAGCGTGCTATGAACCCTACCCGGAATCCTGGATTAGTGTTCCTTACAAAACTAGACGCATCGCGCGTCCAAGCCCAGGAAGAGTGAAGGCATTGGAGTGGTTGTTTTGGAGACATGGAAACGCCGCAAAATCGTCTCAAAAAATTCTATCGTATTATAGAGCATCAACGAAACGTGCACATCACTTGTTAGACCACAACTAGTGATACGTTTCTTTGCAAACCCAACACTGTTATTCTAATCAACTAATCAAAGCTAATTATTTAATTAATCACTCACCAATCCCCTCTCCAGGTCCCCGCCCGAAGGTCTCCGTGCCCAGCATGGCCAGCTCGTCGCACTCCGGCTCGCCGTCGCTCGAGATGGGCGAGCAGCCCGTGTGGATCAACGATCAGGTCCGTGGTGTAGTCTGTGGTGCGGTGAGGGCGACGTTAGGGAAACGTCGCCTTCTCATGGTGTAATGAGTAGGGATAGGATAGGCGATGATCCCACTCGAGATGGGCGAGCAGCCCGTGTGGATCAACGACCAGGTCCGTGGTGTCGGGTGTGGTGTGGTGAGGGAGACGTTTGGGAAACGTCGGATCAGTCGCTGAGTTGTAGGTGTTGATAGTAACCGAATTTGATATTTTTGAAGACAAAACGAATCTCCTATCGTCGAAGCGAACCCAAAAGTTGATTTGCGAATTCCTTGAAACGGTGGACCCGTTGGTGTGTAATTTACAGTTCTGTGTGGTTGAAGAATAATGGATTACTGTTTCCCTGTTTCCGAGAAGAAGGGGGTTACGGTACCTCCCTACTAATCAATAATCTCGTCCAGATGAGCACCAAGTGCCTGATGGACGGCTGCGAGAACGCGTTCAACCTCCTGCACCGACGGCACCACTGCAGGAACTGCGGATGGGTACGGTAGTTATCGATTGATTATTGATTGATTGGAAGAAGGAAATGGTGTATATTGATAAGATGGTTTATTGATTGATCACGGTAGCTTGTGTAAATTGATTGGTGAGGACGCGTTCAACCTGCTGCACCGACGACACCACTGCAGGAATTGCGGATGGGTACGATAGTTATCGATTGATGGACAAAGTGGATACGGTGGATATCGATTAATGGGATTATTGTTTGACTACCGTAGATTGTAAGTTTTAGAGTTTTAGAGGTTTTTTTTGTTTCTTTTTTCGAGGAGATAAAGAAGAGGAACTGTTCCGAGACGAACCTCGCAATTAATGTACACTGCGCGAAACGTGCAAACCACTAGTTGGTCCACTTCTTCATTCCGAGAGAACTGGTCCATGTGATGACATCACTGCGTACTACCCGAACATGCCACTTATCGATCAATTCCTTACCGTAATGATTACCGTAACCCTCCTCCCATTCCAGCTGATCTGCAAGAAGTGCCGCGGGTACGCGCCCGTGCAACGGCTTCGCTTCGAGAGAGAGATCGTCTGCCCCGAGTGCTATGATGATATGGAACGGCAGTGTGAGTGGTGTAGATGATGATGCGGTCGTGTGGGTTGGAGGGCGAGGTTTACTAAACGTCGGTGCACAAGTTGTGGAGTAGGAAGTGAGAGTAGGGACGGCAGTTAGAAGTCCAGAGTGCTACGACGACATGGGGGGGGGGGGGTTTCCCACATCGCCGTATTAGAATAGTTTTGTGAGGCGGTGACTCTAATATCGATACATGTCACTCGCCCAAAGTCTATGAAAACACTGCGCAACATGAATGTGGGTGGGCGATTTTTCACAGGTTCTGTAGTTGCTCGTTCAATTTCCAGAGGCTAATGTGTTCGTTAGAGATATCATGGATTCGAACTATGGAGCATTTGACAGAAAAGGATTCCAGCTAGCTTTGAATGAATTGCATTTTTCCGGACGTGAAATGCACCCGCTTTTCTTTCATTTCCACGTTCATTCGTTAGAAGGCGTGAAGTTAAAAATTTGAAAATAATTCAGCAGTGTTTCCTAATCGTTGTAATTATAACATATATTGCAGACGTGATGGGTACGCTCTTCCCGCAAAACTTCCTGATCGAGGTGGAGAAGGGCGTCTACTGGCTCGCGGTCACGAAGGGAAAGAAGGGAAAGGTACGGTAGTCAATATTGATTGATTGAGACAATACGGTTACGGTAGTTTGTGGGGGAGGGTGGTGGGCGTCTATTGGCTGCCGGTCGTGAACTGAAAGAAGGGAAAGGTGCGGTAGTTGATGAGGATGCGGTAGGGCTCCAGAAAGTCACGGTCGATTTCTTGATACGGTACTTTTGCTGCAGAGTTGTAAGAGTCGTCTGGCTAGGTGCGCGCAGAGTGAATTCAGCTCAATTCGCGTTGCAGGTTTTCAATAAGAATTGAACGATTCTAAAATTTTCAATGCTTGGAGGTAGTCTACGTAAAAAAACCTATTCGTTACACCTACTGGAGTAGGTTAGGAACACGGTGGCTCAACCGAATTACGGTACTCATTCAATCGATAATCAATCATTACTCAGGAACGCATCGAGCGCGTCAACCCGGCCACGCTCTTCTCGCCTCCGCACAACCGCGGACTGAAGCGGCAGCAGAATATCGACCAGCGAATGCGGCAGGGCGGCACGGTGTACGGGAAGGTGTTCCTCAAGTGAGTACGGTAGTTTTTGATCAAGGATCGGCTTACGGTAGGGTTGAATTGTTCATAAGAGAGAGGATCTAAATCGTGACACTTTTTTTGTTGAAAAATGGATGTGAGTGGAATCACGTAATTTCCAACGTCCTTTCAATAGTAATAGGTGTGGAACGGAGAATAGTCTGGTGACTGTTTGCGACGGAACCGAATCTGGTCGGACTTGAATGCATTGTGCCAACACTATCAATAATTGGGTCTCGAGGATTACGGTAGCCATTCGGGATACGGTAGTTATTGATTTCCTCTGCAGGACGAAGCGCGGCGAGGCGGAGATGCACGCGCACCTCGCAGACGAGGGACTCGTCCTCGCCTTCTACAAGGCCGCCTTTGTGAGTTGTGCGATTCTCGAATTGGGAAACGACAGAAACGAGATATAGGCCATATTTATTGATTTTATTTGACCCAATTCGGATAAACTTTTTTTTTTCCAAAAGAAAATGGACACTAGATTATCGCATTCTTTTTTTGTGGGCTCTAGTAGTGTGCATGAAACCCGTAAATTTTAGATGTCCTTATGAAACAAGTCTGGGTACGTTTGTTAAAATATTATTTGCTGTAACGAGGAAGGCCTCACAATCGGTTGGATCTATCTGGCCTACTGTAACTTACCGTATTCGCCCCTTGCAGGACAAGCACCCGGCGGAGCAGCACGTGATCTACGGCTTCTCGTTGACGGAGGAGGACCCGGTGACGGAGAGCGGCAAGGTCCTGAACGGAAAGAGGTACGGTAGTTCAGTTAATTTATTGATTTCCTGATGTTATTGGTGAGCCATGTCATCAGAGTTGCTTCGATTGGCTCTGTAACTCACAGTTTCAAATAGTACTGATTAGAATGGAAAGTTGCAATGATGATGATATAACTTTGTTCCGCAATCGTTGACCGATGATACAAAATTATCGTTCGATAAAATCTCTGCAGATTCATCCTGCGCCACCGCAACCAGCACGGTGCCGAGAGCCAGCACGTGATCTCGTTCCGCGTCGTGTCGGATACCGCGACGAAAATGTGAGAATACGGTAGTTATTGATTGGGTTACGGTAGCCGGGGATACTGTAATCAGGGATTACGGTGGAGTTACACAACTCATCCAATCGATCTCAGGTGGTCGGCTGCGCTGCGGAAAGCACTACGAGAAGAGAGTCTGGACGACGATGATGACGATTGATCAATCGATTATCGATCGATAACTGGCGCCGATCAATCAATAACCTCCCTCCTCCATCCCAATCAGTTATTGTATAGATTACGTGTAGCTGTACAGTATCCCCGAGCTTTATCGATTTTGTGCCCTCCCCGCCCCTATAGTGATAGATATTAGATTTTGCAAGATTATATAATTGTTAGTGTGTTTTTGCTAAACGAGATGAACGATGCATACTACGGGTTTTAAGCCATACCGATTGACACCCAGCCACCTCCCACTTCCCTCACACATCCTACGCACTGTACGATATCACAGAACATATCAGATTGTATTTACATAAGTATATTGAAATAAATGCATTCAACTGACGTCATTGTTTGTGTAAAAGTGCAAGAATCACACGACAAATCACGAAAGAGAAGAAAAGAAGCGATTTTTTGGAAAATCAGTTCGTGATCAAACTCCAGAAATACCGTAGATTATGTTCTTCTTGACGGCGTTACGGCTCTCAATCGCGATTTCGTTTGTTTGATGTGATTGCGCCTAATTGGTTGGTTTTTGCTATAAATTACGTTTCAGAATCATGAGTCGACCAGGATCGTGGTCACGCGTCTTCACCAACCTAAAGAAGTACATTACGAAGGTTTGTTTGCCGGTGTTTTCTCTTGATTTTGCTGACGCAACTTTCCAATTGTACCTTTCTGTCGCCACTTTGTGATGAAGAAGTGCATTTTTCTCTTCTAAAACGCAGCTAGGAAGTGGGCAGGTATTTAGCAAAAGAGAGCAATCGATTCGCTTCGATTTTGCCATGTTTAGTCGGTTTTCTGTTACTTTCTTTCGATTTTTCCTGGCTTTGAACTGTAAAGCTTGTATTCCAGGACTTCTCGGAGCGGGTGTACGTGGGTGAGGACCACCTTGGTCACAAATACTACGAGATCCGCAACTCGCGCCAGAACGTCAACCGGTATCCATTTATTCTTTTCCTTTCTATCGTTCTGCTGAATTGGCAAGAGTCGTTCCTAGATAATCAGACGAATATCACTTTATTTTCTGCGTATATCAAGACTGATCGTTTCAATTATGCTCAATTTAATTGTATTATTGACAATTTAAGTGGTTTCGAGCCACCGAAGGGCGTCCGGAAAGGCCTCGACTACTCGGGACCGTCTGTCGAGTGGCAGTCGTGGCTGAAGGGCACGAGGAGGTATTTTTACTGTTTAGAAATAACTTCAGAAAACTCTGTCTGTATCGTTTTGCTACTGACTACTAGTACTTTTGTGCAATCATTGAAACACAGTTATGCTTGAACTGAGTAATTGTAAGGAACTTTGACTGTGCTAGTTAATTATTCAATCAATTAATTGCAGATTCCCGCCGAGCGACCAGGAGATCGCGCTCAACCGCGCCAAGCAGCAGGTATTTTTAATTAATTTTAAATATTGTTTATTATTATAATTTTCAAATTAATATTTATCGATGAACACTTTTAGTTGATAGGGAATGTTGTTCATGGGGGAAGGGTCTAGGTGATTAACTTCGATTCGAGACGTCACTTTCACTTGTTTGTGCCAAACGTGCAACGTGCGTGTGCATTGGGGCAAAACAAAATTCGGAGAACGACCAAATTGGTTTGAGATAATTTCCACCTTTGCCGTAGACAAATTACTGAGGAAGATCGCTTGCTTATTTGTGCATCCCCTGAAACTTCGAAATTCTTGTTCAAAGTGTGCTTTTTTGACTTTTGTATTTGCGGACAGTAACATCTTCAATACCTCCTAGGTGCAGCTCATTAGTGCATTTTTATACCATCGGACATCATCAGACCAGCACTTATTCGAAGCATCCGCTCTTGATTGCTCACTGAACCTCCCTCATTGCAGGCGCAGCTCACAGAGGACGCAGCTCGCGAGAAGCGCGCGCCTATCGTCACGTCCACGGGCAAGGTACGCCTTTTTTTGTAAAAATGTTATCTACTATCATCTAGAGAGTTTGATTGCCTGAATTGATTGCTCGTATTGTAGGAGTCGATGGGATTGATAGTTTCGATACTCACTGCATTCAGCCGTGCACATAGCTGTTGCACGCTGCTATAATAACTTTGTTGCGTTTCTTTTTTTTCAATCCGTTCTCAATTTTCGAGCGAAAAAAATAAAACAAAAATTGAATCTGTTCTGTGTTTGCAGTAAATTGTGAGTAAGTGGTGATTCTAAATCGATGTCGCGCACTTTGATGATAGGGATCAGTTTCGATCTATTGTTCAGTGTTAGTTGCTAATGTAGTGTAATTAATCAGAAATCAATTGCTAGATAGTCGCAGGTCTATTTCTCTTTCCAGGGCGCGGGCGAGTCGTCGCAGCCGCGCCACTATCCGAAGTACGAGGACCTCGAGGTGAATCCCGGCGCGCCCACCCCGAAGGAGCAGGACAAGAAGTAGTACGGTAGCATACGGTAGATATCGATTTCCCCTCTCGATTTACGGTAGTTTGAATATCGATTACCTTTCTCTGTCGTACGGTAGCTAGATTATCCAGATTGCGTTAGATGCACTCAATTGTTGACTTTATGCGCCGGTGCCTCACGATTTTCATTGATTGTTTGTACATAGCATAAATGTATTTTCTGCGGAGAGAAGTTAGTGCTTGAGTGATTGGAATGAATGGTTCAGTGACCATGGTTTGATATCTGATGATTATTGATTGATTAATTATTCAGGTAATTAATTATTTAATTAATTAATCAGATGCGGGTGCTAGCAGCCGTGTTAGGGTTGGCTGCGCTAGCCTCGGCGCTGCTCGATCAGGAGGTATGTATTTGCAATTATTTGTTTTTGTTCAGTGCATGTGTGGAGTATTGTGGCACTCTGAAAACTCTGTATCATATGTGACGCGTGAAACCAATACTTGTCTCTTATTCTCCATATTTTTTTCGGAACACGAGCGTATAACGTAACATTTGTAGGACTTGGGAATATCATTGATTTGAATGGCACTAAACCAACTAGTGTACTAAACTCTATCTCGCAGGCCAGGGAGCTGGCGCGTGCAAGAGCGAAAGCGGAGGCGGCCGAGGCACTGGAGAGAGCGACGCCCGAGCAGAAGAGTGAGTTATTTCGATTAGTGATCATCTGACCGCGACGCGGCGGGTATGCGACGCGTCGCGGTCAGAGGGTATGTACTAGAAACGCCGGGTTAGGGATAAAGGAGAGATGGCGGAGGCAGCCGAGGCACTGGAGAGGGCGACGCCCGAGCAGAAGAGTGAGTTTTCCATTGCATACTTCCCTTACATTACTGTCGCGTCAGAGGTAGACGCGCCGGATTTGCAATTTTCTCGACGGTTTGTTTAGAGTTGTAATTAAATCATCGTTGTAAAAAAACTGTCACTTGTGCAAAACAAGGGTAGTAATGGAAGTTGAGAAGTCGTAATCATCCGGGTCCGAAACACGATCGGCATTTTTTTCAAATTTCGAAAAAGCTGTCCACCGTAGAACATCGGAAATCACTTTGTAATAAGAGCCTACAGTACCCCCATTGCAGAAGCGATCGCAAAGATGCTGGCGGAGAAGGCAAAGAGTGCGAGGGAGGCGGACATGAGGGGAGAAGAGAAGAGGGACGGAACGGTGAGTACGGTAGAGGGGGAGGTTGATCGAGAACTGATTGTGTGGTATACCAAGCAGGTCGATGGCATTGTAGGTCAGAAGAGGGTTATTTCGAAGCAAAATCCTTGTATGAATCGTTAGGAATTACGCGCTCCCTGTTGTGAAAAGAGCCTGAAACAGAGGCGCTCCTTTGATTTGTGATTTTTATTTTGCGCTGGGAGGCCCTCACCCATCAAACAATCAAGCACTCGAGTCTTGATATCTAGTAACTGAAACACCACTCTTTCTCGATGCCAAATTTCACTGGTTGCGAAAAGAGATCGTATACGTTTTTGTAACTACTACGACTTATCCAGTAATCACTGAAGAATGAGTTATCCCTGTCAAATTATGTCGCTGAAACCTTGCTGTGTTACGGGCTCGATTTTTGTTGACGAGTTCACTGATTTATTTACCCTATGCGTCACCCAATGATCGCCGTTGCGGTGCTTGACCGCTTACAACGGTAATGTGAAAGCCGTCCTTTGCAAGTGTTCCACAGGGAGATGTATCCTGTGTCGGTCACATGTAATTTTCGCCGTTGACTCATCATTCCAATAACAAATGATACTGTTCAAATAATAAATCTGAAACGCGACAATTCCAGGTGATCAGATGGCGCTCGATGTCGGAGGTGCGCCGGCTGCAGCACGAGGGCCGGAAGGTGAGACAATATGCTTTTAATTGAGGGGTGGATTGCATAGTGATGACGAAACTGATGAATAAGTCGATCGACTAATCCTATTCAGCGGGAGTTGAATAGGAAAAGGAAAGAATAGGGAGGGGATGATGCAATAGGGGAATCATCGCGTTCTTGATATTCAAAGTGTAATTTTTATCCAATCTCGGAGGACAAAGAATTGGGAAGTCTTGGAAACATTGGTTCTTAAGGAAGTTGTGAAAACAGTACCAGCCTTGTGTCAGGAATTTCATTACTTCCTTGTTTCGTAGTTTGTACGGGAAATTCTCTCTCAATTAATATTGGTCTATTCAAGTGGATTATTATGGGCGTTTGAAACTTCAAAATGAATTTTCTTTCGGTAAGTGTGAAAATCAAATCGTCTCTAAAATGTGTTTAAAGTTAATTATTGCTTAGGAATGACGTAATTCCAGTTGGTGATCGCGCGCATCGAGCCGCTGGACACGGCGGGCTTCGAGCGACGACTCGAAGTTGTGGCTGCAGAGTTGAAGGCGAGAGGCGCGGAGGAGGCCATATGGGTTAAGGTATGGTGAAGAAACGTTGTTATGAGGGGTTATCGGGTATGCGTGACGACAGGAAAGAATGATACATCTCACGTAGAATTCACGCCGCAGTGTTTGTGTAAATTCTATCCGCTAATTGTTCCTTAGGTTACATCGTTAAAAAAAATAACAATGCCGATCACCCACATTCCAAGTTTCAAGTTTGCTATGATAACGGAGTGATGCGACCAACGTTGATAGATGTGCCTCATAGGTTCTTAAAAAAGTCAATCTCCGCCAGAGGTTCCGTCGTTAAGGGTGCGTTAACCCGCAGCAGTGTCTGAACCTAAGCAGATTCATGATGCATGTGTGCTATGAATGCTGTGACGATTTCACCCGCTAGTCGTTCGTCCTTATACCGGTAGTAAAATAGCGAATACTATTGGAAAAATGGGGGCAATGGTAATATTATTATCATTGTTGTTCTATTATTATTATTATTATTATTATTATTATTATTATTATTATTATTATTATTATTATTATTATTAATATTAATATTGTTGTTTTATTATTCTATTATTGTTATTGTTACTTTTTTTTAAAATTTTCCAGCGCGTCGTGCCCTCCGACGACGACGTCATCTGGCTAGGCTGGGAGGGCTAGTAGAGTATCACATGACCCTCCACCAATATCCGTTTTTGGCGACCCGTGCCAGCATTAGTGATAGAAACTATGTAGAGCCGCATTAGTTAGATAC
>LS509234.1:188236-198834 GCA_900490845.1 Pristionchus japonicus | reverse complement strand
GAGAGCGAAAAGTTGTAATCCTTCTGTGTAATTCAAATATTTGAGCAAATCGACCTGGGATAAATCAAGGCCGTTCTGTATTTTCGAACACAAGGGCGTGCGGTGAAACTTCGAGCCTTTATGAATATAATGAACTTTTTTTTATCTTATATTTCTTGTGTGCTTTTTGTTCAAACTCTATTGATTCCCAGTCTTGCTGTGGGCATACTAGGGAAGAGGTTTGAGGATCAGAAGTGCCGACATCTCTAACATTCCCCTCTATCGCAGATCGCTCGTCGCCACCCGTACCTGCCCGTCGGCCTGGTCTACCCGGCGGAGGAGCTGCCGTATGCGCAGCATAGTCTGTCGCCCATCTCCATCTACTACAGGGTGAGTGATGCTATGTAGATATTTGTTCACAAGACACCGCAATTCGATTAACGGCTGTCCTGGAATGGGAAATTGAAGTGGTGGTGAATCCTGAAAAGTGTGGGGTGGTTAAAATAGATTCGGTCTGTGCTGCCCAACGGAGATGAAGCGTAGTCTGTTGCCGATCTCTTTCTACTATATGCAGGGTTGGTGATCTAATCAGCGAAGTCACGATGGTGTAATGCTTCGTGCTTCAGAGGTTTGATAAGAAACATTGGGTGCAGATCAAATTGCTGGCATCACAATTTCGACCGTTTAAAAATATCAAATTCTCATAATCCGAGCTATGAGCGCAGCCTTCCATCGCGCGTTCGCTTGTTCCCCTTTTGTTTGATGCTACACGGGTTTAATAAGAATTAAAGAACTGTGAAAGAGTTGGTGGACGTATGGAATCTTGTGAAAAGATCAATAACAATAATTAATTAAATAATTTAAGGACGAAGACCACGTCTTCCCACTTGATGAAGATCGACTTCAAGAGATGGACGATTTCACGAGGGACAATGCGTTGAAGGTGAGGGGGGGGAGAGAGAGAGAGAAGAAAAAATTAGAGGCTATCTCTAGTTGACTGTCAAAGAAGAATGTGGAATGAATGAGAGCAGCAGGAGTTGTTATTTGATCAATGCGATCAAAAAGATCGACAATATGTTGTTTTTAACAATGCGCTAGGCTGGCATGATCACAGCAAGTTTGTACTTGGAGAGTTTCATGATTCTGTGCAACACTAGATTGAATTAACAATAAGCTCCCAAAATATTGCATTGGAAAATCGGAGGGTGGGGCCTAACAATTGTAAGAAGAGAGGTGATCTCGATAAATCGATTAATCAATGAATTCGCAGAAAGCCTCCCACCAGTTCATCTCGCGCTTCCCCGACGACGCCGCGCACATCTTCAGGTAGGATTGGTATATTTTTTGCAAAATAGTTGAAGAACTCTCTCGTTTTCCCATACTCTCTCTCCCAATGAACCCTTTCGTATTGATATTACTAACGTAATCAGGCAAACACTCCCTAACATTACCATAGTCTCTCATCCGAATAGCTCTTTAATCGTTTTCATTGTTGTTTTGCCTTTGATTGATGCGCGATTGATTGGGATCGCGTGACTGATCCCTGAACTTGAACCATTTGCTTGAAATGAAGTTCCATTCCAGCCAAGGCATCGACAAGATCGTGTTCGTGTTCGACTCGGTCGGCCAGAGGAGAGGACGTGAGTAAATATTTTTGTGATGGTAGAGGGGTGTAGCAGTAGCTGCGCAAAATGCTAATGTCGTTGAAAATATTTGCCTTCCCGGTAGGGGTCTTGGTAAGTATGATGGTTGGAACTAGAGCCCCATGAGGATAGAAATCGATAAGATCGTCTTCGATTCGGGCGGGCAGAGGAGAGGGCGTGAGTGCTGTAGAAGGGTTACGGTAGCAATGGGAATGGATACTGTAGGAACAAGCAGGGAATCGTTTTGAAGGTCTAGTAATTTGACTATTTTTGCGCAAAGAATTCCAAGAATTGTTGTGCCCGAGGTTCTCCACAAACAAGTAGGCTCGCGGGAACTAGAGACTGACTGCTCGAATCGAAACTGCATCCATTCTTGTCTGGTATTCTCTGAATATGGATCGCAATATCTACACACTAACCTAAACGAATTATTTGGAGCTTGTCGAGCTCTGGAAACATGGGTGGGACAGTAACAAAATTAAATCGTTTTTTTCCTAAACTTTGTTTGATCTTTGATCTCCATGGGATCTTCTCCCCCCTTCCAGAAACGCCCTCGTACCTGCGCGAGCTCGCACTCGAGATGCGTCAGCGCGTCGTCATCGCGTACGTCGACTCGATGGACGAGAGAATGAACGGCGTCAGGGAGATGTTCGGCGTGGAGGTAAGTAAGGCGCGCTTGAGGTGCTTTGGTAATTGGTATAGGGAGAATGACTGCAGAAGAAACAATATTGTGTAGCGTGTTCTCGTTATTTTTTAATGAGTACAGTGAGAAAAAAATTGCTGCCATGCAGAAAACACGTTTATTACTCTATGTGTGAAACAGGAACCTGTCAGCTGTGGTGTCGTTCAAACTTGCTTTGTTTTTATATCAGTATTTATTGTCGAATAGAAATAAAATTCACTCTTTACATCTAGCCAAACCCCAAGGAGTATCCCAGTTGGCGCGTTGAACAGCTGTTGTTCTATTACTGAAGCCCCAAAAACGCACGTGCGCTCTAGAGTTGACATGTCCGCAGAATCTTCTCTCTCCTTTCTCCTTGCCCAATCGTTCATTCCGTTCTATTATTACAGTAATCAATAAATCGTTCTTTCCCTACCGTAATGCTACCGTATTGCAGTTTTCGCAGACAGTGCGCGGCTTCGACGCGAAAACAGAGCGGCAGTTCTGGCCGAAGCGGGCGCAGGGCGTCGCTTTCCCCCATGAAGTGGAGGCGTTCGTGAGGGATCTGGCGGTGAGTACTGTAGTTATTGATTGTAGTTATTGATTGAAGTCATCGCTATTGATTTATTTATGGTGGGGAGATTAGGATATGGTAGGCTACGGTAGAGGGCGCAGGGCGTCGCGTTCCCCCATGAAGTGGAGGCGTTCGTGAGGGATCTGGCGGTGAGTCGAATATCGATTGGACTCTAGGGATACTGTATTGATTGGGTTACGATAGGGGCATTGGGGTACGGTAGAGGGCGCAGGGAGTGGCCTTTCCGCATGAGGTGGAGGCGTTCGTGCGGGATCTGGCGGTAAGTACTGTAGTTATTGAATCTTTGAATACGGTAGAATGGCAGGTAAGTTAAGAAGTTTTAGTGCTGTGACAGCTTTTGGTATGCCCAAAGATGTTGGCGAGTTCATGTTTTTCGAAGCGTTAGTTCGGGTACAAAAGCGTTACTTCCAATAGGCTTTCGGAAAGTAGTCTAAAAAATTAGGGTGTCATATTGTTGGATTCTGCCGGTTGCTTTGTGTCCCAATGTCTAGTCACATTCTAGTAATTTCCTGGGATACTGATCAATCTCTGGAGGTTCAGATTGAATGAATAACTACTGAACAAAGCTATGATTCTTTGCCATGCTAATAATTTCACCCATGTCAAGCAAACAAGCTCGCGCCGCACCGAAAGGTGGAGCAGTTCGATCCGGAAGTGGACCGAGTTTTATGATTTTGGTCATGCGGGAGTAGCAACAACCTAGGAAAAAAAGGAAATTATTTATGATCTGCCGGGTGCTTCGCGCCACGCTGCATTTTGATATTCGTGTAATGCATGTGAAACAATGTCATGACGTTTTGTAGCTAATCAATGATTGCGAAACTGTTCTGAACTTTACTTTGTTTTTGCTAATCCACTCATTCACCAGGCGAACAAGCTGGCCCCTCACCGCAAGGTGGAGCAGATCGATCCGGAAGTGAACAAGGACGGCGCGACGATCAAGCTGAATGCGGACACGTTCGAGGAGGTACGGTAATTAGATAAGGGTACGGTAGGATTACTGTAGCGGGATACGGTAGATTGTGGTCATGGCAAGAGTACGGTAGGGAGTAAAGGCCGGAGCGATGATCAAGCTGATACGTTCGAGGGGGTATGGTAGATGATACGGTAGCATGTGCGAGAAGGTGGGGTGTGGTAGAGAAATCTGGGGACAGTTTAGAGTGAGCAGCGGTTTTGTGTTCTAGTGGCGATTGATCAACGTCTGTTGAACGGGTTTGCTGATGAGATGATGTTCTGGTCGAAGAATTCGCGCGTATTTATAATTTGTTGATCTCTGATCTCCAATCATACCTGTCCACGCCGCCGGCGCTGCGCAGGGGTCGCCAGGCGACCCCTGCGCAGGCTTACCCTCTCGTCTCGTAAACAGCGTGCACTCGAGACGCGACGGGTTTGAGACAGGGGGAAGCGAGGGGCCGGAGCGGGCAGGGCGGAGAGGCACAGGGTGGGCCTCCGGTCGAATTCCCAATGATACGACCTGAGGCCCGCCCGGTGCACGGCCCGAATCTCCGCCCTGCCCGCTCCGGCCCCTCGCCTCCCCCTGTCTCAAACCCGTCGCGTCTCGAGTGCACGCTGTTTACGAGACGAGAGGGTAAGACTGCGCAGGGGTCGCCTGGCGACCCCTGCGCACGCCGCCAGTGCTGGACACGTATGTCTCCAATTGTTCTCATCCCCATTCCAGATCGCCTTCTCCCCTTCCCTTGCTTCATTTTCGAAAATAAATATTGATCTTTGATCTCAAATTGTACCCACCCATTCCAGATCGCCCTCTCCCCCTCCCTTGCTTCGTTTTCGAAAATAAATATTGATCTTTGATCTTTCCAGATCGCCCTCTCTCCCGAACGCGACGCGGTCGTGTGCTTCTTCGCGACGTGGTGCCCGCACTCGAAGAGATTCATCGACAAGTTCCTGCGCGCGGCCGGCGAGAGTGCCGGGAGGAGGAAGGTGCGGTATCGATTGATTGATCGAGAAGGTCCTTTAGTTAGAGCATATGAGCGACTATCTGAGATTTTGAACATACCCGTGGCACTAGGCCAAAAGGGCTATTTGAGGGATCCGGCCCATACTTGCACAGGTGATAGTGCTCGGTGAGTTGAGCAGATGGACCACATTAGAGACGACCGCAACGCGTCTGAGACGCGCTAAAGCGCGGGAAATTTGAAAATGAATTTTGACGAACTTTTTCTAGAGGCGCTGAATCGGTTCAATATTGGTAACATTCGACTCCGATGCGCTTAATGATCGTTTTGCATATGACGCCGTTCGCGTAAGACTCGATCAAAGGCCGGCACAGCCAAAATGGGTCGATTGGCTGAAAATGTATGCTTTGGGGTTCTCGAGAGCGCTGTTGAAGATGCGCGCCCTCATTTTGCATTTTGAGCCTCCGTCGGCTCCAGACGACGTCACGTCGAAAACCATTTTATTTCTATTTCCATGTTCTAGATAGCGCTAAAAATGAGTGAACGCGGTTCCGAGGTTAGAATTTGATGCTGATCACGCCTGTCGAGGCCATTTTTGATCAATTTAAAAAATGCTTTATTTGTAAAATGAGATTTTGCAGAAAGACCCGTGCAGGCTTAGCAACATACACCATTCGATCCGCCTTGAAGAGAGGATTTCGAAAATGCCCCTGAACGTATGAAAATACCTTTGGGTTTTCAAATGAGCAAGGAAAAACTTAGGCGAAACTGAGTGGGAGCGACGTCTCTCTCGTTTGATCTACCTCTTCCCCGAGCTGTCTCTCTCTCCGCTCTCTCGCCTCGCCCTTGAGGTCACGGCTCGGGGAAGAGGTAGATCAAAGGAGAGAGGCGTCGCTCCCACTCAGTTTCGCCTAGGTTTTTCCTTGCTCATTTGAAAACCCAAAGGTATTTTCATACGTTCAGGGGCATTTTCGAAATCCTCTCTTCAAGGCGGATCGAATGGTGTATGTTGCTAAGCCTGCACGGGTCTTTCTGCAAAATCTCATTTTACACATAAAGCATTTTTGAAATTAATGAAAAATGACTTCGACAGGCGTGATCAGCATCAAATTCTAACCTGGAAACTGCGCGTACTTGATTTTTGCGCTATCTAGAACATGGAAATAGAAATAAAATGGTTTTTGACGTGACGTCGTCTGGAGCCGACGGAGGCTCAAAATGCAAAATGAGGGCGCTCATGTTCAACAGCACCCTCGAGAACCCCAAATCGCACACTTTCAGCCAATCGACCCATTTTGGCTGTGCCGGCCCACTCCCGATCTGTTCGATTCTTAAGCAAACGGCGTCATATTGCTTTTGAGCTGGCGCAATTTCGTAGGGATGACGAAATAAAGATTATAATTTTCAAAAATTAGTATTAAATCGGGGTTTGTACTATGCCAACTTTTTATTTTTGAATATGATGCTTCTTTAGTAGAAGCATTAAATAAAAATTTAAAATAAAAAATTTCGGGGTACCAAAACTTACTTTCTGTATTTTCTGTAAATATCACTGAAACTAGAGAATGTTCGAATTCCTTCAAAATGCGTGGACGTGTAGTACCCCTCGAGTGCAGCACAGCGCCAACATATTTTGTGCTTTTGGTTCGCTATCCGCTGAAATACAATGTATGTTTCAATGAAACGTAACCCAACCGACTTTGCTCTTTCGCAATCAATCGATACCAATGATAGCGCAAATAACGCGTACTACTATTGTGATGATGCCTATCAAGTTTCAACCCGATTGGATTCCTATCCTTTGAGAAATTATGAATTTTCAAATAATATTGATTTATCAATTTTTCTCAAAGAATAGTACATGGATCTGGACGGAACTTGTTGTGTATGGTCACAGTCCTAGAGCGTGTTATTTGCACTATCACTGGTTTCATTTGATTGAGAAAGAGCAAAGTCGGTTGGGTTACGTTTCATTGAAACATACATTGTATTTCAGCGGATAGCGAACCAAAAGCACAAAATATGTTGGCGCTGTGCTGCACTCGAGGAGTATTACACGTCCACGCATTTTGAAGGAATTCGAACATTCTCTAGTTTCAGTGATATTTACAGAAAATACAGAAAGTAGGTTTTGGTACCCCGAAATTTTTTATTTTAAATTTTTATTTAATGCTACTTTTAAAGGAGCATCATATTCAAAAATAAAAAGTTGGCAAAGTATAAACCCCGATTTCATACTAATTTTTGAAAATAATAATCTTTATTTCGTCATCCCTACGAAATTGCGCAAGCCCAAAAGCAATATGCAAAACGATCATTAAGCGCATAGGAGTCGACTGGCACCAATATTGAACCGATTCAGCGCCTCTAGAAAATGTTCATCAAAACTCATTTTCAAATTTCCCGCGCTCTAGCGCGTCTCAGACGCGTCGCGGTCGTCTCTAATGTGGTCCATCTGCTCAACTCACCGAGCACTATCACCTGTGCAAGTATGGGCCGGATCCCTCAAATAGCCCTTTTGGCCTAGTGCCACGGGTATGAAGAGATTTGTTCAAAATCTCAGATAGTCGCTCATATAGAATGTTTTTTCAAAGGGCAACGTCACAATATTGATGATGCCAATTGCCTTGTATTGATAGGATAGAAGAGATGCGTGAATGCCGCTGTAGTCATGCTTGTTTATTGAGTTTTTTGTATGAGCCATTTCTGGAACAAGCTATTGTCAATGATAAACTGGTAGGGCAGTTCACTGAAACGAGTGGCGCGAATCCAGCAAGCATTTGGCTAGACAATTTTGTGATTTTTAAATATTATTTTAAACTAATTAATTAGCTAAATATTTCAGGTCGTCTTCGGGGTGGTCGACGCGGAGCGGAACGACGTGGAGACGAAGAATAAGGTGAGCCAGGGTTTGATCTTTGATCTCTAGTCGCTGATCTTTAATCTTTGGGTAAGTTCGCAGGATACTCCAGCAGGGTTGCAGACACTACAATTATTGTGTGTGTTTGTTTGAAATTATTTTTTCGCACCTTGATCGGAGATAAATCCACTACGAATTAGAAAGTGCTCTGAACGCAAGTAGTGTAGCCGCGGCTCTCCAGGATGGAACACTTGCATTTGTTGATTTTGATTACGAACTGTCCCAGAGATCAATCATTTTAGTGCAGAGAAGGCTCTCTTAATCTGACTCTGTGGCAGTATACCACCAGGGATGATCGCAACCCATTCGTGTCCTCGATTTCACCTTCATCTATCCATCCTCCCATTCCAGATCCGTCTCTTCCCGACGGTCATCCTGTTCAGGAAGGGCACGAATGAGGAGGTGAGGAAATCATTATTATTATTATTATTATTATTATTATTATTATTATTATTATTATTATTATTATTATTATTATTATTATTATTATTATTATCATTATTATTTTAAAATCTGAGAATGTCACTAACTGACCCCCACTAGGCTAGCATGAATTCAAAGAACTCCTGTGGCGCGAAGTTTCCAGGAGATGGAGTAGGGTGACAGATTTTTTGCTAACCAACCAGACGCAGAACACGTACTCTGCTGCTCAATAACATTTACACACATCCTGCAGCGCGAATTTTACATGGTGCTTGAATGACTTTGTTTTGTGGTGGAGAAGTGCAAACGATTGTCGTCCACGGGGATCTCTCACTTTCAAGTATTCTCTGTAGCGCGAATTCCCCACGATGATTTCTGCAAACTCATGTTGATGATGCTGTTCTGAAGAATGTTGCAATGGCTGTCAACTTTCGAAATAATTTTAAAATTTTCTATATTCACACTCGAGTGATTGTCTTCTGCGGGGAATCACGTTTTAGGAACATGTTTGAAGCACAGACCTGGAGATAGCGGCGCTATAATTTTACGTTATGTTCCGTATAGTAGATCAGAGTTGAAAGTTCTACACGGACTGATAGGTCCTATGGATACATGTGCGATTACAAATATTCGAATGCTCTCTTCTCTTATAAGATCCAACCAATCCTCAGGTCGTGTTCACCGGCCGTCGCTCGCTGCCCGAGTTCCTGCGATGGCTGGACGAGGAGATAGAGAAGGGCGAGAAGGTGGAGGTTAGTTAGTAAATCAGTAATGGTTCAAAATTGAATGGGATTTGAGATTCGCAGTATCTAGGAATAGTGAAACTGCGAGTGGTTAGCTTGGCTGTAAGAGGAGATTGAGAATGGCGAGAAGGTGGAGGTTAGTTGGTACATGAAATATGGGCCGAAAATTGAATGGGTTTTGTTGTCCAGGGTATCTAGACATAGGGAAACAGCAATCAGTTAGCCTGGTTGGAAAAGGAGATAGAGAAGGGCGAGAAGGTGGATGAGAGTGAATCTGTTTGATTCCTTTCTTTTTCGTTCCGGGGCCCGACGCCGTATTGCTTGCAGTGTGTTATTCGTGGTATCTATGGGCAGTGCAGCCGAAATTGAGTCGGTTGAACGAAGAGAAATGAGGGAACGTCTTTCGTTATTTTATGATGCGACCTTCTGTAATTGGATGGAGTTGGGCGTCTGCGATATCTAGGCATAGTGAAGCACGTAGGTTTTTGGATGGAGTATGTCTGGTTTGGCGAGGATATTGCTAGGAAGATGAAGGTGGACGTGAATTTATTTTTTTTCCTGATTTGCCGACACCACATTAGAAAGAGTGAGACAATAGTGGTATATTGGGGCTTTGAAACTGTGAGTGCTCAAGGGCTGATTGCCGATCAGACTTGTCTGATACATTTAGATCAGATACTACAGTTTTATCCCTACTGACATAAATCTCTATACACGGGTCGGGTCGAAATCGCTCCCCTTTGAGCTAGGACCTTGATTCGCTCAGTGAACAATGCCTTTTGGACGCTGATCACAACGCGCTTTTGAACTAGTCGATATCTTCATTTTGAGCCGATTTATAAGCGTTTGAAATTTCGACAAATGTGGTGTCCCACCTTGCTCCGGAGCGCCGTCTCTCCTATTTGCATACTCTCTCGCTTCCCTCTCGTCGTCTCGCCTATCTCTCGCCGCCCTCTCCATTCCGCGTGCTCTCTCGCCCTCCCCTCTCTCCCGCTCGCTCGCCCGCTCCTCCCGCTCGTCCGCGCGTGCTCCGGCGACGCGTCCGCATGGTTTGACGCGTATCCGCGACCGACGCGTGAGATTCTCGTCCCCGCGCCCTCGCCTCTCTCCTGCCGCCAGTGGTGCTTGCCCGCGCTCAGTACGGCGTTGCGTCCGTTACGAGTGACGCGTGTCCGCCTCCCTAACGCGTCTGACGCGTGAGTTTCTCGCCTTCACGATCTCCATTCTCTCCCCCAGCCGTCTGTGCTCGTCCTCCCGGACTCTGACGGGTTTTCCGCAAGCATACAGTACTGGTACTAATAGGTAATATCACAGGACCCACGTGGCCTTAACCGGGGGGTCCAGGGGGCGGAGCCCCCTGGCGGGGGGGTCAAGGGGGGCGGAGTCCCCCTTGCACAGTAAAGAAACAACTGAATAGCATTCAGCTCGCTAACTCTTCAAAGGTTTTGGACGCAATTAGCTAACCATACATGAAAGGGTTTGCGCATTTCCTTTTATTTCGTGAAACATATTTGATCTTTCGTTCTCCGGTTCCCGGAATCAATAAAACCTTCGGAAATCCCTTGGGCTGAAAACATGTTTGAATAGTAGCTTGATTTGCGAGCAAATGAAATAAAATAGTACATTTAGACCAGCTACTATTTTGACGGCGATAAAACCTTCGGAAATTATCAAGAACTGGTCTAAATGCGCAATTTTCTTGAGCAAAATTAAGAAGT
>LS509234.1:163882-187865 GCA_900490845.1 Pristionchus japonicus | reverse complement strand
TCGTTCTCCGGTTCCCGGAATCAATAAAACCTTCGGAAATCCCTTGGGCTGAAAACATGTTTGAATAGTAGCTTGATTTGCGAGCAAATGAAATAAAATAGTACATTTAGACCAGCTACTATTTTGACGGCGATAAAACCTTCGGAAATTATCAAGAACTGGTCTAAATGCGCAATTTTCTTGAGCAAAATTAAGAAGTATGTTGCAGCCTATCAGAGCCATTCTTCATGTATTAAAGTTTCCACCTTTGCAGCCTAGGCGTACATTTCAAGCGATGTTAATCTGACTTTCTCAATATGAAATGTGCGGGGGTTCAAGAGGGCGGGAGCCCCCTTGCACAGAGAAACATAACAAGACACATTCGAAACTAAATTGCGCATTTAGACCAGTTCTTGATAATTTCCGAAGGTTTTATCGCCGTCAAAATAGTAGCTGGTCTAAATGTACTATTTTATTTCATTTGCTCGCAAATCAAGCTACTATTCAAACATGTTTTCAGCCCAAGGGATTGTGAGCTGGGTCAACGATGGCATTGCGTGTGGAGATGGTGAATGCGATGGATATTTTTTGTATTTGACAGGAGTAACGAAGGTTGATTGATTCAATGGGCTATTTGGATGACACGAAGCATAAAATGGAGAAAAGGTTGGGGAAAGTTGCAGTTTTGAACCTAGTGGCGCAGAATCGGATTAGGAGCGAGGAGCCAAAAGATGTTGATCCGTTGAAACACAGAGAACGAGTGTTTTTTTTTGCAGGAACCAGTGAAGGAGATCGACGAGACGGCGAAGGACTACGAGAGTCCGCTCAAGAAGAAGATCAAGGTGAGGATCAATACTTTTTTTAAATGTTTAGTGATAGACCCAGTTGGAGATGAGTTTCAACAACAATTGTTAGTACGCTAAAAATGACATCTCTGATTATCTCATTCTGTTTCGTCCAAGAATACCTGACATGCTTTGGGGCCATGTAGCGTATTCGTTTCAACAGTCTATGATTATTGCTAGATTGAAGCTTGCTTGTTTCTCTGTTCGTTTGTTATTGAATAAATAAATTGGCAGCACGATTTCGAGCAACTGCTAGCCCTTACAATTAGTGCGCTAATGCATCAATGACGTTTGCGTTTCAGACGTTTTTGTTAGTTGCTAGCATGAGGCAAATTCAGTTCTTTGTAGATTTTCCGTTGCAAATTCAAAGCTAATATTTTCAGCACGATTTCGAGCAGCTGCTCACGCTGGACGCACTGGAGCTGCTCGCTCCATCCGAGGAGGACGAGAGGAGGGAGAGAGAAGAAGATGTAGGAGCAAGGAGACTGGCGGAGGCACTGGGGAAGCTGGAGAAGGAGATGGCGGAGCGGGTGAGTGGGAGAAGGAATGGGGTACGGTAAATTGATCGAGAACTGATGGAGGGTGGAGTACGGTAGGATTAGGGGGAATCGATAGGAAGAGGAGACTGGCGGAGGCATTGGAGAAGCTGGAGAAAGAGATGGCGGAGCGGGTGAGTGGCAGAGGGAATGGGGTACGGTAGATTGATCGAGAACTGATAGAAGATGGGGTTCTGTGTGATGAGGGTAATCGATCGAAGGAGGAAAGAGGTGGCTGACGGAGACAAGGAAAAAGGAGATGGATGAAATGTTGAATGCTCATCGTTTGACCTAGAACTGATACAGTATTATCTAGGGAATCCATTGGGAGGGGATAATCAGGGGAATACGATAAGGGTGGGTGGCGGTTTCGATTGGGACGAGCTATCTTGGCATTATTGTGATGCGATGATGATCCCATTGGACAAGGCAGTGTTATGCTACGGACAATGTTCATACTCGTATGCGATTTCTGCTTCTCATGCTATACATATCTAAAAAAAATATCGTTTCATGAATCTGTAGTGATTCGAAGTTTCGTAATTGCTTCATGCTCGGGCTACGCCTCGATGTTTGATTTCTCTTCCGCCTCGGTTGTAACAATAATAATAAAGTGCAAGTTCAATGAGTAAGGGAAGTGAAGCGGTTAGAAACTTCTACTATTTTGTTCTAGCCATATGGGTGGTTTGTTTTCGAAATGTTAGGCTATTGAACAGATTATTATGAGCTGAAGTGCCGGTCGATTTGAAATGGTGGATTTTTTTGTACAAATAACAAGTACTCAATATCAATTTTCCCTAATCAATTCACCCACTTCAGGTGCTTGCGGAGCTCAAACTCGACCGACCATCGACCATCGCAGATGCGATCGAGATGGGACGAAAGGCGAGAGAAGGAGCGGAGGAGAAGGAGAGGGAGGAGATAAGGAGTACGGATGAGGATACGGTAGAGAAGGTGAAGGATACGGTGGTGAAGAAGAAGGATACGGTAGCTGACAAGGAGCAACCTCCGAAGGAGAAGGCACCTGAGCCAGCAGCCAAGACGGTAGTCGAGAAGAAGCCGGACGCGGTAGTCAAGCCGAAGAGTACGGTAGTCGATACTCCCAAGAAGAAGGAGAGTACGGTAGATCCCAAAGCGGTTCCCAAGAAGAGAGCAGAAAAGCCACCCACAATCAAATCCGAGTTGTGATTGCGTAGTAATGATGTAATGTTCAATTCATACGAGTACTGTATGTATTTATTGTTGTATTGATTGTTTAGCCTGCAAGGCCTCTTAACGGCTATTAATTTATAACGAAGCTATTAATGAATACGGTATGTCTCATACCAATCCCAGTTACCGGTCGGATCTCGAGCCATCGATTTCTGTAATAAAGTTTTAATTTATTGATCTATGAATCGAATTTGTTCCTGTGAGCGTAATAAGAACGCTTCGATATCTGGTTACGGTAGCCTTGTTATCGATCGATAATCGCCAGTTACAGAATGCCCGGACTGAACAAGATCCTCAACGGAGTCATCCGGTTCCGGCAGACGGTCAGGAAGGATCTGGTATGTGCGGAGTATACGGTAGTATTGATTGACGAGATGCGATGGTGTTTTTGCAATGAAAAAACCTACCTCTTAATACTCACCACACTGACGATCAGTAATCAGTTCGTTTTGAAGCACTTTTCCAGCAGGTCATGCTCAACCTTTGTCGCAGTTTATTCCACAGCGCCTTCCGTTTACACAATCAATCGATATCGGTCCAATCAATATCTCCCTCCCTGATTCAGGTGAAGCAGTTCGAGCAGATCCGCGACAACCCGCACCCCACCGCCGTCTTCTTCACGTGCATGGACTCGCGCATGCTGCCTGCAAGGTTCACGCAGAGTCAGGTACGGTAGGGTACGGTAGTGGTAGGGTAGGAGGAAGACGAGTACGGTAGTGAGAGTACATGAACTCGCGCATGCTGCCTGCGAGGTTAACGCAGAGTCAGGTACGGAAGATTGAGGGGATACGGTATGACAGGGTAGGTTAGGTTAGAAGAGGGTTACGGTAGTTCACGTGTATGGACTGACGAATGCTCCCGGCCAGATTCACGCAGAGTAGGGTAGGAGACGGTAGGATACTGTATGATATGGTACGGTATGCTTTGATGGAATGCACGGTAGTGAGAGTGCATGGAGTCGCGTATGCTGCCGGCAAGGTTCACACAGAGTCAGGTACGGTAGGGGTACGGTAGTGGTAGGACATGGGCTTCGGTAGATTGTACTGAGGTGTACACTAGGGTACGGTAAGGATATGGTAGACACAGGTCTAAAGGGGATACGGTAGATCTTCTGTTCGCGGTAAATATCGATTTAAATTTTTTTGTTTCCTCTGAAGCTTGACAAGCAACTAATCTTAGTTGTGATGACGCCCCAGTAATAATGCAGAAAGTGTGGCTTTGATTCAGCAGGGGGCTTCTTTTGAATGACTTTTATTTTTTTGGAAAACAATCAAGGGAGGATTGAGCGTAGGCTGCTTGCTTGCTTTCATGCGATGACCGGTGCGTGAAGCCTGCTTGTGAAAGTGATTTTTTTATTATTCCCAGACTGCGCTGAAGTCGATCAGAAGTAAAGTTCTATCTTCATTTCATGTAGAAGTGGTTGCATGAATTCACTGTGGGAGGAACAACGTTGATAACGAATCACTCTCCTCCCTTGACGGCGTCTATTAGGGAAGGCAATTCCGTATTCCGGACAGACAGCTCAACTTGACGCCCTTTGCAGGTGGGCGACATGTTCGTCGTGCGCAACTCGGGCAACATGATCCCGCACGCGAACAATTATGGTGAGTGGAACAGTGATCCACTTTTCTTCCTCTTACTAGCGATCGTAACATGGAGACCGATTCGAGTTGAAAAAAGTTGTGAAATGGCGAGATTGAGAAAGAATTTCATCGTTTTTAACCGTAAGTGCAATCAAAATTTCCGATCACTCGATTGTTTCCGCTGCCGTCGCAGTGTTTCTGTGAATAGGCTCGATGAATCCTGAAAAATACCATCTACCGTGTCCGTTACCACCACGCGTATTTCCTGAGCAACCACTAGAACGATTCCCGTCTCACAGTTTCTTTGAATAGTTGTGTACAACGAGAAGTCAATGTCTTCTAACTAAACAAACTATAAGAATAATTTACCGCTGTAGATCACGATGAAAACGCGGTGGTATTTTTCTGCACCTCGCCTACAAGATTCCACCTACCGTTTCTCTCCAATCAATAATCTCTTACTATAATCAGTTCTATTTGCAGGTCCGGTCGGCTACGAGGTCTCAGTCACGACGGAGCCGGCGGCGCTCGAGCTGGCTGTGAAGCGCGGCAAGATCAACCATGTGATCGTGTGCGGCCACTCGGATTGCAAAGTGAGTGGGTACGGTAGGGGTACGGTAGGGACACGGTAGGCACTGTAGTCGAAAGGATTACGATAGAGAAAATAGGACCGAATCAAACCGAACCACGTCTATTGCAATCGTGTTTCTCGTAGTACTGAAAGTTTGGGGGTTTCGCGCTCGTTAATGCTCGATTCGGTGAATTTCCAAATACAATATTCTCCTTGTGAGGTTAGGGTGGCAGCGACTATTCAATGGCCTTAACATGCGGCAGGTTCAAATTCCTGGTTAACATCATGTGTGCAAAAATACATTTCCTCAAATTTCACTTCCTCTGTAGCCGTGCACTACTCCATGGATTGAGAAGGGAATACTGTATGAAAGGAGATTACTGTATTGAAATTATCGATTAGCTCGCTGCAGGCGATCAACACGCTGTACAACCTGCACTGCTGCCCGAAGTCGTTCGATCCGGAGAGCCCGATGGACCACTGGCTGCGGAGACACGGATACAACTCGCTACGGTAAGTTATTGATTTTTCCGGAAGGTGGGATTGAACTAGCTGCGGTAGGTCCAGAGATTAGAGCCCGATGGACCACTGGCTGCGGAGACACGGATACAACTCGCTACGGTAAGTTATTGATTTTTCCGGAAGGTGGGATTGAACTAGCTGCGGTAGGTCCAGAGATTAGAGCCCGATGGACCACTGGCTGCGGAGACACGGATACAACTCGCTGCGGTAAGTTATATTTTTGGAGATAGGGGAGGGGCGAAGCTCCAGTATTTGCCGAAAATAAGTTTAAAGTATTTTTTGTGGATCGCATACTCATTGTTTTACATCTATTTGTTCACGTTTAGTTCCACATTGAAGCTCAAAGAACACAATTGATTGGCAATAACCGATTAGTTCCATTGTTATATCCCTCCACAGGAAGCTGGAGAAGCGGCTCGCCGACGACAAGGCCGGCCCGCTCGAGTTCGTGTCGAGCAACCCGCTGTTCAGGTACGGTACTGATTATCGATTGGTGGAGTGCGGTAGGGGTGGGGATGAGGTGATGTAGGATTTCAGTAATTTAGAGTACCGTACAGGAAGTATAGGTTGAGCGGTTTGTGTTCCGGTGGATCTATGAAGAATGGAGTGGCTTGGCTGGTTTAATTTTCTGGTTGTTTACGGTTTATTTATAAACCAATGAAGGAAAAACTGAAAATGGCGCTGCAGGTAGTAATGTTGGCTGTATGCGAGTAAGATTGGGGCTGCTCTACATTCTTAAATACGGTCTCATCTGGAAGTGGCGATCACGATGAAAGATTCTCCTACAACAATGTCAGTAGTGCACACCGATGGGAAAAGTGTGCCTCAGTATACGATAGTCAATGGTTACGGTAACACGGATGCGGTCGTTCCAGTTCCAGTAACTCTTTTCCAGTTTCTCGGCCATTATCGACGAGGAGGGCAAGTGGAACGTGGAGGACCGCTTGTCGCAGATCAACACACTGCAGCAGCTGGAGAACATTGCCAGCCACGGGTTCCTGAATGTGAGTGGCGCCTATCGGAGACGCGTTGCGGTCGCGGTGCGGTTGGCTGCGGTAGAGTTAGGCAGCAGCTGGAGAACATTGCCAGCCACGGGTTCCGGAATGTGAGTGGCGCCTATCGGAGACGCGCCGCGGTCGCGTCGTGGTTGGTTGCTGGGGAATTGGGCAACACGCTGCAGCAGCTGGAGAACATTGCCAGCCACGGGTTCCTGAATGTGAGTGGCGCCTATCGGAGACGCGTCGCGGTCGCGTCGTGGTTGGTTGCTGGGGATTTGGGCAACACGCTGCAGCAGCTGGAGAACATTGCCAGCCACGGGTTCCTGAATGTGAGTGGCGCCTATCGGAGACGCGTCGCGGTCGCGTCGTGGTTGGTTGCTGGGGAATTGGGCAACACGCTGCAGCAGCTGGAGAACATTGCCAGCCACGGGTTCCTGAACGTGAGGGACCTATTGGAGACATGGTTGAGTGATAGTTGAACGTTTGTCGTAACTCAATTAGTGATTTGTGAACAGTGAATATTCTGTAGGATGTTTGTAGCACGAATGGTACTGCACATGAATGTGAGAGGTGAGGAAGAGTGACCTGTTTGTCGCTGTCGCTTGAATGAGTATTGTACCCACGGCAATGGTATTAGCTATGAGTAAACAGTGAAGATGATGTAGACTGCGTGAAGCGGTAGTGTTGATGTGCTGTAATACCAATGCGGGAACTCTGCTCTTTTTCTGTTTATCCAGCGTGTATGACGCGCGAAAGCGTTAGATAATTTTTTAACCAAACGGAACATTTAATTAGTGTATTTTTCTGCTACGCATCTGTGAGATCAGGGTAGCAGTGAGCAGTTAAGAGTATGTGGACTGGCCGAAACAGCAATACTAGAGGGTGCCGTGGTCCTACAATAGGAACTATGCTGGAAATGACCAGGCAAAAATCGAGGTGTGAGACCTGTGATCTTTGCGCGCCTGAAATCGATGATATTCCGCGTGAGGTAATTGAGTCGATGCGTGCGTGAGATCATTTGTAACATTATTTTTTGATAACCGGAGAAATTAAATATTATGAGCTTTCCGAGCAATTTTCATTTCATCTGTTTCTTCCCTCTCCCATTCAGGCACTGGGATGGACGTGCACGCGTCATTTCGCTCTTTTTTGAGAAAAAATGTAACCAGTTTCATTGGCGCATCCTAGGGTTGTGAATGTTGCCCCCGTCTGATAATGAACAGTGGGTATTCACCTTTTTAACTCTAATTTTCACATTCTTATTCTGCTTATTGTTAAGAGTTCCTCGAGTCTCGCCAGATTGGCATGCGCGCGATGCTTTCCTTTTTTCCTATGAGCGCTACTTTGAGAAATGCTGTTTGGCCAAATTTATTTGCGCGTCATAGGGTGCTGAAATACGATGTGGTCCTTTTGAAACGATCACAGATCGTTAATCACATCAAACAATTCTTTCTAAAATAACTCCATTCTAATTCAGGAATTCCTGGAGTCTCGTCAGGTGGACCTGCACGCGATGTGGTTCGACGTGTACGCGGGAGAGATGTACATGTTCTCGAAGCCGAGAAGAAAGTGAGCCTATCGGAGACGCGTCGCGGTCGCGGCGCGGCTTTTCGAAAATCAACTAATCAATCTACTTCAGGTTCGTCCTGATCGATGAGGAGAGCGTCGAGGGCCTGGAGGACGAGGTCATTGCGCATCGATCGTAGATTACTATAGCCGGACAGATTACTGTAGATAACGCATATTGTAGCCAGTACTGTAGAATACTGTGTAGAGAAACTAACTCGCCATCAATCGTGCCAAGAAATGACTAGAGATTACGGTAGCCGATTTGTAATGTGCCTGAAATATTTTGTCCTAGGGAGGTGCTCGCTTACTAACAGCCTTTGCATTTCGCTTATCACTCTTTTTCCAGGTTGCCATGCTCAAGAAACGATAATGTTTGTGATAAAGAATTGCATTATTTACTTTGTTTTGATGTTGAAATGAGACGTTTGAAACGTCAGTGTTATCTGCCACGTGTTTCGAGGAGGTTCATCTGGAAGTTCTCGGTTTCAAACTTCTGTGAAATATGGTTCCATTTTCGAATTTCGATTTGTCTCTTGACTAGTGTCGTCTCTAATTCACAATTTTTCAAAAAATTCGCATAGAGTGTTTCGCAAAATATTTTGTATTGTAAATGCTGCATTTTCAATTAGTTTATCTCCTTCAGTATGTTCTCCCGCTGCACGCGCCGCCGCCCGTTTCCTTTGCGCTTTATTGTTTTCCTAAATTTGGTTATGCCCCCAGTTCTCAATTTGTACAGGATAATACATTTAAATCATTTATTTCCTTCTTCCTTACTCAGTATGTTCTCCCGCTGCACGCGCCGCCTCGCCTCGTCCGCCTCGGCGCTCGTGAAGAAGCAGAGGTTCTACAAGGAGGTGAGCGCAAATCGGGAGAGAAAAGGATTTTCGAAAACCTTTTCTGAACGTCTTACTGATAATGAGGAATGGTCTTATGAGGAATGGGCGAAATGAGGAATATAAAGAATGAACCGAAAAAAATCTACAATGTTTGGGAATCAGATATTCGCAATGCTTCGTGGCAACCGGTTCTTCAAAGACTACGGCTGATACAATTAAAAAATTGCACCCACAAAGATTCCCTTTGAATTTTGGTTTCGTGGTGAGGATTTATAGCCTGCTTTCGTTGAATGTTTGATTATCAGAGGTTTTTTTTTGGATTTCCAGCTCTATCTCTCTATTCTGCGCGTGCTGCTACAAATTTTCCATGTTTGTTTCCATCAAGAAGTGGGTAACAATGAATGTATTCATATCGCAACGCGTATGACAACGCTGTGCCAAAAGAAACAAAGCTAAACAGGTAGTTATAATAAAAGTATAAATAAGAATTTTTTTGGCATGGGACAATAGAATACTATTAGTTATTCAATGTCTATTGCACTTATCCCAGCCTGTTGAAACACGCTAACTTTTGTTGATCTCTCAACTCCCATTTCAATCGACTCAGCATCAGGGGACTTTAACCGTCTAGTAACAATAATGTCTAATGATGATTCAACACAATCAGGTGAGCGTGGTCACGGAGTCCTCCTCGCAGGGCGTGCTCCAGTACAAGATCGCCCTCGACGGCCGCATCATCAAGACGCAGCTGGGCAGGCCGCTGCAGGTACGGTAGTTTATCGATTGTCCGAGTTACGGTAAGGAGTAGATTAGAACAGGATACGGTAGTTGTTGACGGTAGGAATACGGCAGTGCAATGATTGATGAAAAGAAGAAGAATTAGCTCTGCAGTAACATCTTCCTGAAAATGTCTGTTTGATTTGATTGAGCATTGAGTCTAGAGGGAATTGAAAATCGCGTACATTCATAGAATTTCGCAACAGTGTGAAACACCAGTCTCTGCCGCGTTCATCACTTCAAATTCTAGAAAGCGCGTTTTCTCCATTGAATCGGTAGTCCTTCGTTAATCGATAATCGACATCTTCAGATGAGCTCGGAGCCTCTCGCGATGGCGATCGCCGAGGAGTGGGCGGCGCAGGAGAAGGACATTGAGCAGGTACTGTAGATAAAGAGGGATCGATAAGAGTATGTTAGGGTAGGATGATTGTGGCACGGTACTTTTTCTGACTAGGCATGGATTTTTTCTGGCACCATTGGCGCTGCTATGAGTTGACATAGAACAGATGAGAACTTGAGGTATGATTTGGTCTTGTTCTCATCCATGTTAGGAAATAACAACGTGTGCTTGAATGAGAACACAGTCTGCGAGAGGTTGTGCTACAGTAGCTTGTCGTTTCTCCTCGTAAATATTGAAATAATAGAACCAAGTCTGTTTTGCGCCGCATGTTGTGCTCTTAGACGCGCTGATGTGTGAGGTTTGATAATATCTCCATGGTGAATACAGAAGAAGAATGCATCACTGCATCACACTTTTGTACCCTTCAACTATGCTATACCTCTGCAGTCGGGACTGTTTTCGAAATGCTTGATTGAGTAGTCTGAGAAATAATGAGTGCTCTTAAGCTCTGGGAGCTTTTCTGCTGCAGTGGGCAACAACAAAAAATTACGAGCTGCCGATGTTCGATTATTCGATTTTCTCTTGCTCGCTTCTTCAAAAATTATTCATTACGAATTAAATGGTCACACGTGCCTGCGATACTAAATCTGATAGAGTTGATCTGGATCAGGGAATAATGAATGACCTGGGAGAGTTGGTGTCGCAGTAGGCCGTGGAGAACGGGGAGATCGCCTCTCAATATTTTTTGCATTTCTTCGGACGCAACGCAAATCCTGATCCCATTCTGATTCCATTGCAGGGTCACATGCGCCTGTCGGGCCTAGCGATGACCGCGATCGATAACCCGATCAATATGACCAAGTGAGTGAGAGGGGAAGGGAGGGATGGGGTTGTCAGTATTGATATAGAAAGAGATAACCCGATCAGAATGACTAAGTGAGTGAACGAGGGAAAGGATACGGTAGGGTACGGTATTGATCGCATAGTCTTATCCTTTATTTCTTATTTCTTATTTCCTTGTTTGGACTCGAGTGAATTCGACAAGCAATGTACAAATGTCAAGAATTGATGTTATTGATCCCATGAAACCTCGATGGAACGGAGGTGTATCATTTTAGAACTCACATTTTAGAACTGGTCATTTTAGAACTCTCGAAGAGTTCTAAAATTACCAGTTCTAAAATGTGAGTTCTAAAATGACACACCCTCCGATGGAACCTCTAATGCACCAAACGCGAATTAGTTTTCGATGTTGCTATGATTTGGCTCTCCTTAATGATCAACATCTGTCAAACAGGGACGCTTCTTGATGGACACCTGAAACACCGATGATTCTAGTTCTCATTAGTGGGAACATTGGAATGGCGAAATAATCGATAATCCTTGCAAATAATCGATAATCTCTTCTTCTCACAGGGAATCGATCACGGCGATGATCATGGAGTACCTGGCAACGGATACGGTGCTCTTCTTCGCGCCCGAGAACCAGGCCCTGATGGAGGTACGGTAGGGTTATTGATTGGGCAAGAATATGTTAGGCAGGGACATGATACGGTAAGATGGAGTGTGGATACGGTAGTAGAAAGTGTATTTTTCGCGCCCGAGAATCAGGCCCTGATGGAGGTACGGTAGCATTATTGATTGGACAAGAATACAATAGGTAGGGATGAAATCGGTGAATATGGGGTAGGGATCCGGTATTAAAAAAAGATTTTCTTCGCGCCCGAGAACCAGGCCCTGATGGAGGTACGGTAGGGTTATTGAATGGGTAAGAATACGGTAAAATAGGGCGGGATACGGTGAGTATGAAGTAGGAATGTGGTTGTAGAAAGGGTGTTCTTCGTACCCGAGAATCAGGCTCTAATGGAGGTACGGTAGAGGGAGGAATATTGATATGCAAAGAAGGAGGTGCTATAATGCTGATACATGATCTATGTTCCTTAGTTTGTTTATCTGCCAGCGCCACCTCCTTTTCCGGTAGCTCGATGGGATTGGTTTTCCTTAATAATTCACAATTCGTAGATCGTATTTAATGTATTCCGTCCATCCTATTCATTCTGCTGACTTTTTTCAGTGCTAATTCTACAATGTTGATTGGGTAGTCATGATGTAATCACTTTCTCACCTCATCCATCTTCAGGCCCAAAAGGAGCACTGGGCGCCGCTCATCGACGTCACCAACCAGGACATGAACACGCAGCTGCAGCCGGCGTTGGATTTCGGTTGGTTACTATTTGACGGTCTGTCTATTTCCCGGCTTTGGAGCTCGATGAATGCCGCATTGAGCATATTGCCGAGCATTCTGGCTAGGGTGGGGATGTGAATTGAAAACGAAACAGCGCATGAACACGTTGCTGCAGCCGGCGCTAGATTGCGGTGAGATGATTGACTTTTGAAACTTGAAAGAGCGACTCTTTTTTGTTTTGATGTCCTCGGAATTCTGCCTTGTGGCAAGTGCATACGGTTAAAGTGTGGGTTGATGTTTGTAGAGGCATGAAGTGTGTATCCGGATTGTTATTGGGAGTATGGCGTAGAAATAGCGCCGTCTATGAGGGAAAACGATCATATGGGGTAGGAGAATCATCAATCATGAACAGGCAGCTGCAGTCGGCGTTGGATTTCGGTTAGTGGTGGAGTTGTTTCCGCCGATGGTTGAGGATCAGGTTGATTAGGAGGTATCATAAGGTTCAACATTGAAAATGAGGGTATTTTTTCATTGCGGCACGGGTAGGAATTGTCAAGGATCCAATATTGGCGAACATAAACGAATAGCGAAACTCAAAAATCTATTCTTTCCCAGTGGCCGAGCCGGTGTCGCCGGAGTGTCGCCGCAAGTTCGAGTCGTGGCTCATGTCGTACGACTTCTGGGCGCTCACCGGACTGCAGGTATGGATTTATTTATATTGGATTACGGATAGTTAGATAACACTTGCCGGGTCTGAAGGAAGTGATTGATGATGATTTTTATGGATAATTCGTTAGTTAGGAGGAACCTATCATCGGTTTTGGTAAACAATTTAGCAAATAGGCTGTTCCTGGTTTTGAGACATTTACATGTACGTTGTTCAACGTTGATCAATGCTCCCTGGGGATCGAGTAGAATGCAAATTACCAAATTATCACCGAACACCATAT
This sequence comes from Pristionchus japonicus, assembly GCA_900490845.1. NCBI lineage: Eukaryota > Metazoa > Nematoda > Chromadorea > Rhabditida > Neodiplogasteridae > Pristionchus > Pristionchus japonicus. The sequence continues at coordinate 174,962 of LS509234.1, read as the reverse complement.
CACCAAATCGATAACTTCTTCTTACAGTGGTGCCTGATCAAGTGTCGTGCTATTTAATCAAATTTCCTACAAATCGATCAATACCCTCTCTACAGTACGCCGTCCAGTCATCGAAGTCGGTGCTCATTCCGCACGGGATGATCAGGCACAGAGTGGGCGCGAGAGAGGCCGTCGAGCTGGCACTGCTAGAGCAGCGAGTGCAGGCCAAGCAGTGGGGACAGGTACGGTAAACGGTTATGGTTACGGTAGATTATCGATTAATGAAGAGTTAGGGATAGATGCGATAGAAGATTACTGTATGGTTAGTGAGCGAAAGAGTTTTGAAAGAGCTGGAGCAGCGAGTCCAGGCCAAGCAGTGGGAAGAGCTTTCAATTTGTTCTATTGTAAAATAATTGTATAATCGGAGGCAACAAGATTGAAATGCTAGATAGCCTTGAGAACTTGAGAAGCTAGTGAAACATGGATTGAATCGCTGCTCCTGCTTTTTTGGCGCTTCTAGAGCAGCAAGTGCAGGCGCAGCAGTGGAAACATGTATTATAGAAATAAAACGTTCCGGACACACGACTGTGTACGCTGAAATATGTGCGACTCATGTAGGGGGCGTGGCTTCACTTTGTGAAAGTGCGCGGCAGCGTTTAAAAGTGCGAATTTAGTTTAATTCTATGTTTACTTCGTCTCCGCTGGTGCTTCTATCGTATGTGAGCACATTATAAGTTAGAAAAATATTAAAGAACGTGTGAAAACGGCGGTGGTGTAGTTCGAATTCTGCCATTTCAAAAACCTCCCTAGTCGCGTACGGAACGTTATATTTCGTGGTGTATGACAAACTTTTTAACTTCTATGATAGGGTGTGGAGGGGGAGGGGTTGTTGATTGATTCGAAGCGTTTTTGAATCTTTGCAACCGATACGGCTTCATTATTGAAATACTAGATATTCTTGAGAATTTGAGTGAGCAGTGAAGCACAGATAGAGTTACTGGCAGAGGTTGTGGAGTTGGCAAATCAGTGGGGGTCAGATACGGAAGGGGATTATTGATTGATCATTGTTAATGACGAATGGTCAGAAAAACAAAGATGTAAAAATTGAAATGCACGGTTTCTTTGCCATTTGCCTGTTCATGGAAACCCAAATAGCACTGTAGGAATTTTAAGAGCTTTTCTGCTCTTTCTGCCTAATTAATAAATATTGGATTGTAATGAAAGCGTTTTGATTATCGATTGACCTGGGTAGGTGTAGAAGACGTATTACCTATTAATGATGCAATTCGCAGGTCGAATGGGCGCACACGATGGACGAGGAGGAGCTGTGCACGCGTCTCTCGTCGGGAGTTCTCTTCGCCTACCTCAACTCGAACCAGTTCATCACCAAATCTGTCTAGTTCCTGTCGCTTTTTCGACGCCGAGTCGCTCGCGACCAAACTGCGTAGGTTGTTCATCATTGTAGTTCCACCACCATTCCTGTCGATTTTTAGATGCCGAGTCGCTCGCGTCCGAACTGCGTAGATTGTTTCTTTTGTTCTGACTGATAGCTAGATCTCCACCCACCCAAATTGTTTGTTCGTTGTTACAGAGATGATGATAAAGAGGGCGTCCGAGCTGTTTGTCTGAGTGTATTAATGACACAATCCGTAGCAAAGGCTAATTGATGAGAGAGCACGGGAAAGGAAGAGAACAGTGGAAAGAACGGTTCTTCGTTCATTATGCTAGTAAAAAGTCAGGGTAATCGAATTATTAGAGCACTGGTAGAAGCGAAAACTCTTCGTTCGTCATGCTCCCTAACAGATCAGATAGAGTGAGATAGTCGGGAAAAGAAGGAGATCATCCAGCCGAAGGAAAAGAGCAGTGTTGAACAGTATCCTCGTTTTTCATGCACTTTTTTCATTCGCAGTATAGAGGAAGCGAGGAAACGCAGAAAAAGAGGAGAGCATTCATCCAAAAAGGAGATAGGTCTTGAACAGGATAAGGAAAATCTGGGTTATCCACTCCCGGTCAGCTTTTCGCTGCTTTCGATTTCTTCTCGCGAGCTAGCACCACTTTCCCTCTCCCGTCCCTCCAACTTTTCCTTTCGCCCGATCTGTTCTGGAAGCAAGGATGCTGTGGAGAGTTGCAGCACTGGCTGTTGTTGTTGGTGAGTTTTCTGTTTTGAGCTTTTTTGATTGGTTTGATGATGAATGAGTATCCGGTGTCGAAAAACTAGATTTTTTCGACCGAGAGATTTATTGATTGAATTTCCCAAGCAGGTCTGGCCTCGGCCGCCTCCCTTCCCGAGCACCGTCACATTCCGGAGTGCCCGAATGGAGCGAGGCCCCTGCTCAGGTTGGATTGATTGATCTTTGATCTTTCGTGATGCTCGTTCCATACTTTCCAGGAATTGTTATTTTTTCATTCAACTTATTGAAAAGGCAAAATTGAGAAACATCTCATTTGATGTCTTTTGTCCAACTCCTGCAACGTATTGCAGTTGATCTTCGTTGTTTTGTAGACCCGACGGTCAGCCTCGCAAGTGCCTGCCGCACCAGAACAACCTGTGCGTGAACGCCCTGCCGGACAAGGTTGATCTTTGATCTTTGATCTCTGCTCTTGATCTTTTGATCCGTGACCTCTCCGTTTGTAGTTTGAAGTTTGTGGTCTGATCTTTGATCTCTGTTCTTGATCTTCTGCTCTGCAATTTGTAGTTCGATCCGTGACTTCTTCGTTTGTAGTACGATCTTTTATCTCTGCTATTGATCTTCCGCTTTGTAATCCGTTCTGTAGTTTATAGTTTGTAGCTTGATCTTTGATCTCTGCTGTTGAACTTTCGTTCCGTATTTTGTAGTCCATTGATCTCTCGTTTGTAGTATGTAGTTTGATCTTTGATCTCTCCTTCCAGCCCGACGCCGAGACGGTCTGCTGCTACCACAACCAGGTGGACTACTTCTGCTGTCTGGACGCGACAGAGGAGCAGTGCCCCGATTATGAGCAGGTATTATTGATTATTGGTCTGTGGTAGATGATCTTTGACCTTTGATCTCTCGTGAGGTCCGAGTAGTGGTGGATAGGGGCGTATAGGTAGGAAATAGGGGTTACTTCTGCTGCCTGGACGCGACGGAGGAGCAGGTTCGTGACCTTAGACCAGGTAGTGACGAGATCGTTGCACTCTGATCTTTGATCTATCCCGGACCCGTGCAAAGTTGGATCGAAAGGTAAATAGAGGGGTAGGGGTTGACAATGTGCTTTACTTCTGTTGTCTGGACGCAACGGAGGAGCAGTGCCCGGACTATGAGCAGGTTGGTCTTCGCACTTTCGAAATTGGGCTGTTGATCCTTGGTATTTCGCAGTCGTTCCTTAGATAGAGTCAGTGTAGAGTTAGTTAGTTTGTGTGGGGAGAAATATGACTGGAGAACGAAACTAGAACCAAACTTCTGCTGTCTCGATGCAACGGAGGAGCAGTGCCCGGACTATGAGCAGGTAATATTTTGTCTCTGGCCATTTGCATTCTTTGATCGATCCCGATTAGAGTTAGGCGGAGAAGATAGGACAGGTAGTTTGCATACGGGCACTCTGCTGCCTCAGGAAAATTGTCCTGACTATGAGCAGGTTGATTGTCCATCATTTAGCTGAATCTGAGTCATTGGATAATAAAACAAGAGTTGGGAATGCTTTTTTTTATTTGTTGGAAGAGAGAACGGCGCGAAAACATAGCTCACAATTCTCCAAACGTTATGTAGAACACATGAAACTTATCCAATCTCGCCAACACACGTTGGCGAAAATTCAAGGAAAAAAAGTGGAACATTAAAGCTCTAGTATACTGGTTTGGCGTCACCTTATCACCTTATTGGAGTTCACTAGCTTGGATTTTTGATGTCAACGAAGGTAATGATCTTTGATCTCTCAAGTGAGAGTCGTTTTCCACAGCATCCTTCTTCACTCTCTTTTATTTCTCGAATCTCTCTTTTATGATGAAACCGTAACAAAACAGTTGAAAATGTTCATTGATCTTTGATCTTTGATCTCTACTTCAATCAGTAAATTATTCACAGGTAACCGTGGTCATCCATAACTCCCTCCCTCACGACCCGTTCGCTCTCCGCTCCTACTTCTTCAAGGAGGGCATCGAGGACCAGCTGGTGGAGGAGGCCTTCGCCAAGCAGAAGGTTTGTATTTTAAATTAATAATTTTATAATTTAATTCAGTTTAAATTTCATTTCACTATTCCTTTTTGAGACCTGGTCACGAGACCATTAGTAAGCATGGCAAAACTCTCTAGAGACGATTCTGAAATGAAAATGAATAATGAGAGGCTAAAATACACCTTGATTGTAAGCAAAAATCTTTCTTCTGACATCAAAATGATTCAGCTGAACACAGAGATTAATCTCGAAGAAAAGCAAAAGTCAGGGCTGAGCCGGGGATTGAACCCGGGACCTCTCGCACCCTAAGCGAGAATCATACCACTAGACCACTCAGCCATGTCTCTGGCTCGGCCCTAACGCAACTATCCCTCTCTCTTTCTCTCCTCTCAGCTCTTTTCTCTTTCCAGGACGCGCCCACAAATGAGGACGGGTTCTTGGTCCGTCGTCAGCTATAATCGATCCACCGTAACCAATCAATAATCTACCATAATCAATCAGTGTGCAATCCATCACTCAGGTGTACTGTAGTATAATCAATCGATAAAGTGATAATTTCTAATCTTTTTGGTGTAAACTCGCCGAACATTGTCCCTGTCTTTCTTCCGCCACTTCACCCGAGTAACTTTCGCCCTCTTTCTTTCTCTCTCATCCTTTTAACACGCGGGCGCGCAAGAGTGTTCTCTCCTCTCTCGCTCTTGCTAACTGAAGCAAACTGTCTAGAGTGCTGCTGCAATTTATCGATCATTCTCCCATCTTTGACCTCTCTGACACTCCTCGATTCCCATGCTTTCTCGCTCTGTCTGACCGGCGAGAGAGCAGGCAAAATTGAGAGAATCGCGTTCTGACCTTTTACTGTTCCCCATCTTCCATCACTCCGAACCGGAATTCTGACTCACCCATTCTTCCTTTGTCTCTCTAGTCTGTACTTATTGCCTAGGGATGACGCATCATCTTGCTCTCTTCATTTTCTGTGCTCTCTCGCTTCTCTGACCGTCAACAATCTCTCAAGTTCCCATTATCTCTATGTCGCTTGTCTAGCCGGCGAGAGAGCGTGCAGAATCGAGAGAGCGGCTGCATCCGACAAGTCCATCGTTCTTTCTTTCTCCAGAATGTCTTTATCGCGCCTGACCAAACCTCGGAGCTGAAAGACAAGGCTCTCTTCATTTCACACACTCTCTCGTCAGAGAAGCGAGAGAGCACGCGGAAACGAGAGAGACAGAAGGTCCATCTATGTTGTATGCAGCATGTCTCTGGGGAGCTATCCTTTTGTTTCCATTCTTCCTTCCTCAATCTTGGATCTCCTCATTTCCCATGCTCTCTAGCGGTTACGGTTGTTGAACGAAAAGTGCCATAAAACGTTTCACCAAAATTTATGTGAATTCACGGTTCCTAAGTTATGCACTCTCCGTTTCCCACACTATCTCGCTTGCGAATCTAACCGACGAGAGAGCATGGGAAATCGAGAGAGCGTCTCTTATCACCTCGTTTACTATCATGTTGATCGCATCAGTACGCGATGCGTCATCCCGGAGGAGAGGGAGCCACCCACTCGGAATGTTTGATGCTTGGAGGCATATTCAATGGATTATCATACAATTCTCTCGATTTTCGGTGTTATTTTTCTGATTCGCGAAACATAGGTCAATTTAAGTTGAGAGACAGAAGACACCCACTCGAAAAATGTGAATAGCCTAGATGGTGCCTGGAGGGACATTGACCTCGGTTATCATTGTCTTGATTTTTCCTGTCTGATTCGCGCAATTCGTTTATATGTGAGCTACCCACTAGGAATGTTTGATGCTTGGAGACATATTGAATATGTTTGGGTTATCATCATGTCATTCTCTTGATCTCAAATGTTGTTTCGCATTGTCTGATTCGCGACGCATAGGCCACTCGAAAAGTGAACCAGCCGTTCCTGGAGGGGCATTGGTTATCGTATCACTTTCTATATTTTTTCTGTCAGATTAGCGAAACAGCGAATAACGTCTCTGGAGATGAAATTCTGCGGATTCTTCAGACAATTTCGCGTTGTCTGACCTACTCGTGAACATGTGCTATGATTCTCCATGCTTCCTTATCAGTCATCATGATCACCTTTGTTCCTTAACGCCCTGAGGCTTTGATCACTATTCAGTAACTGGTAAGCGCTCTCTGATTACTAACCTGACCAATCACCTTTCCTCATTGATAACGAACCATGATCATCTACTCACCTCTCGTTGTTTTCCATCGTGAACTATCGCGAGAGGGCGGGAGGAGGGCGACGGAGGGTGGAATCCTCTCCGCCCCGCCCCCTCTCCCTGCTCCCTCCGTCTCTCCCTTCCCTGCCTCTTTTTCATGCATGCTGCCCCGGTTCCACGCGGGCGCCAAAGTCACCGCGCTCGGCATCAACGCGTTCTTCCTGGTAAATTTAATAACTTTTTCGCGATTTACCGATTTTATTTTCGAAAATACTCCTTTAATTCATTCTACAATATTTTTTCGCCATGTGTCGTTGTTATTTCCGTTCGTCGCTTCAGAGCTAGAGGCTTCTCAGTCGTTCCTTTGCCTCAGACTAGCTGAATCCCCTCAAAACAGCCGAAAAAGTGCGGAAAATAGGCGAAACACGGTGAATCATGTTCGAATTACGTGAGTCATCCGAGTAAGCGATCTCTTTGTTGGAGCAACTGTCTGATTCTGCTCAATTCTCCTCTCTCTCTCTCTCGGTCAGACAGAGCGAGAGAGCGTGCGAAACGGAGAGAGTCAGAAAGCCTCTCACGATCCTTTTGTTGCTCGCTTCGTGTTGTTGCTAGTGGTTTTCACTGGGCCATCCCACTTCTTCCTTCCTCTTCCTCCACCCCCATAGTAATAGCAGAGCCATTCGTCGTCATTGAAAACAGTCGAAAACTCGTGGTTCAGCGATGGGCCATCCCTTCCTTTTCCTCCATCATCCTCTTCTTCCTCCGCCCCCATAGCAGTGCCATTTCCTGTTGAAAACAGTCGAAAACACTGTCTCGACGAGCGAAGAATTTCGAAAACAAGAAACGTTCCATTCCTTGAGAACACGTGGTCACTTTTCCTGTAAACAACGTCCGAACTCTCCTTCTTGTCGAACGTTAGCCCTCGAATCCCAGAATAGCTCCTCGTTTTCTAACTTTCGCTGCTGGACAAAGAACAGAGCTCAAACACCGTCCAAACTGTCATGCTCCTCTTCCCTCCTCCTCCCTCTCTTCAGTCAGTAGCCCTCTTTCTGCAACACAAACAGTACAGCAAATCGATTTGTGGAGGACGGAAAGAGGGGGGGGGTTGACAGGGGGAAATAAAAGAGAGGGATCATTGGCAAACTTTGCGAGCGGCACTGAGTGTCTCTTGTCCCTCCATTCTCTTTCGCGAGAGTGGGTTTACTCCCCTGTCGCTTCCCCTCTCTTCCACTTTACTCTATTCCCTCTCTCTCCAGTCCCCTCTTTCTTCTTCTTCTTCTTTCTTCTCGAGTTGAGAAGAAGAAGCAGAAAGAGGGGGTCAAAGGGCGATGGGGAAAGAGCGCGAGCGTGCGTTGGGAACTAGAGAGTAGTTAATTAGTAAAGAAGAGCAAGATCACTGTGAAGTATCATTTCAACCCTTTCTACTATTCATGAACCTCAGTCAAAGCTAGCGTTCGAATTGATAACTTAATCCATTTTAAAATGAACACATGACCACTATCACTGTAAACTATCTCTTCAAGCGTTTCTAATATTCATGAAACTCAACCCGAGCCAGAAAGTGGCGAAAGAGAGCTAGAGAATGGGGAATGAGCAAGGAACCCGGCCTTCCCGAAATCCAATCAAATATTGATTTTCTGAAGAAATGAAGCGGCGACAATCGATGTTCCGTTCTCATTGAAATGTTCAAGGATGGATGAAACTCAATCTTGATTTCTCGGCATAATTAGAACAAATTACTTGGAAGTGATTTCCGTTCTAAGCAACTCTTCTAAGTCCCTCTTTTTGAAGTGCTGAAACTCAACGCTTTCCTTTCGGCAGACGTTTTTTTCTTCTTCTCTGAGAACTTGAGCGAATCTAACTGAAGCCTCGCTTCATTTTGCACCCGTTCGAAGCCAATCTTGCTCATTCCGAGAAAGGCTCATCTTTGTGGCTTCTCTTGATCAATCCCGTAAGCAAGAGTCCAAGAGGTTAGGGCGCGCGATCCTTTTATCAGCTTTATCAGCCGCAGAATCCTTATCAGTACGTGGAAAACATCACCGCTTTTGCGTTTTGCGCCTCTCCGGTTCACATGTTCTCTCAATAGTTTTCGTCTCTCCATTTCGCACTCTCTCTCTCTCTCTCATAACACAGAGAAACGAGAGAGTATGGAAATCGAAGAGAGACAGACCATTCCTCAATCAGAGGAGCACCGCCTTTCGCGCCTCTTTTGATCAGCATTATCAGCCTTTCCGGCGCGAAGTTAGAGCCTTATCAACTCTGACATACCACAAATGTTTCAAACAGGGAAGTGAAGGCATTGAGATACAAAATAATTATTTAAATAATTAAAAAACACATTCCAGGTCTGCTCGGGATGCCTGATCGCCTTCACAGTCCTTGCCGCGAGCAGCCCACCGCCCGGTGATATCTCGCCGCGGCCGGTTGGGGAGCTACCAGAGGTGAGATTTTATATGAAAAATGTTCAAAATGTGACGAAACTGTAGAAATTGTGACTGTGGAACGCATGCATGTAGAAGGGACGTTGTAGAGGGGATAGCTGGGGATACCTCATAGTCATAGGCCCTTGCCTTCACAGTCCTCGCGGCGAGCAGTCCGCCGCCCGGTGATATCTCGCCGAGGCCAGTAGGAGAATTGCCAGAGGTGCGTGCAGCAGCTTTCACTCTTTGAAACAGAGTTTTGAACTGAAAATTCCGAAGAAAAATGTCACAAGAACTCTTGAAGTTGCCCATGTCTCTCTTTCGCGCAGTTATGTTTCATTGCCAGTTTATAACTCTCAACCCTTTGTTATCTGCAGTATCCTTTCGTTTTATTCTCGAACAAATGAAAACATATATTGTAGCCGATGCCCTGACAATTTGTGCCATTAGCTTATTGAAAACTTTTCATCCCTCGCCGCATCTTCCTCTGACTTCTGACCAACGATATTGCATGATCATTTTCTAAGTCTGAAACCACTTCACCCTCCCTCGCCTTCTTACGTAGCCATGACGCAATCCCCATCCCTCTCAGGGCATATTCATGTTACTAATTCCATCTTCTCCCCCTCCCGTCCTCTCGGGTTCCATCAATTTATTCTCGCATGCCTCGCTCTCTCGCTTTCCCGCACTCTCTCGCCCCTCCCCAATATCTCATCCGTCTCTTCGTTCATGCCTCAGGACACATTGGCGAGAGAGTATGCGAAATGGAGAGAGTAGATGGCCATTACACCCTAAAGCCTTCGAGACTTCCTGATGCTTGAGGTCACTCAATGAAGGGGTCAGATACTTTCGGTGCGGTGGGATAGTATGGGAAGGTGAGGAGCACTCTGGGTAGTAAAACACGAAATCGTCTTTTCATTTCACACACTCCATCGCCAGTCTGAGAGGCGTAATAGTGGCACGAAACTAGAGAGCAATCTGGGTAGGTCATGTGAGAAATGGGAGAAGAAGCTAGGTCATTTGGGAAAAACAAAGGGAGGCTGAAAGCGAGAAGTAGCAGTGGCAATCAAGCTAGAGTGAGTGGAGGACTAGAGGAAAAAGAGTCTTGTGGTTTGGGGGAAAAGAGAGGGCGAAGTAAAGCATCATCGGACTAACAAAAGACTAGGGATGGGGTATGGAAAGATCACTCTCCTCATTTCGCACACTATCTCGCCTCTCCGACCGGTGAGATAGTGCGTGACATTAGGTAAGTCATTTCTTGTCAAGCCATCCCTAGTAACTGGAGGAAGCGGTTCTAGTGCTTTGGAAAGAAAGAGGATAGGAAAAGCAGGGCTAGCAAAAAGACGCACTCACATAACCTGGAATGTCGTTTTCTTCTGCTAGAATCACGTCATTTCCTACTCTCCTTTTCACTATTCGCGGAATGGGCTCTCAGGTTTCGAGTGCTTTTGGAAGCATCTTGTGAAGGGAATGTATCAAGACACGAAGTGGAAGAGGAACATCTGAAAATGTTATAGTACTGTTTATATAGCTTGGAACACAAAAAAATCGATAAACTCAACTACCGTAACCCTACCGTACCCATTTCAGTACACGATCACCCTGGTCGTTCTCGGGGCCTTCGCCTGTGCGCTCTTCCTTCTCTCTCTGATCGGAATAGCGTCGTTGTTGTCGAATAACAGCTTCTTCCTATCATTGGTGAGTCAAATTTCAAACTCGCCATTCTGTAGCCATTTGAAAGATTTAATTCGAATTCATAGCTGTCCACGCCGGCGGCGACCTCATTTTTCACATAAGGGTCCCCCCCTATGTGCAAAACAGGCGCACGTGCGCCTCTTTTTCACATAAGGGGGGACCCTTATGTGAAAAATGTGTCGCCGCCCAAGTTGGACAGCTATGATTCGAATCATGGAATTGATTTAGCCAAATATGTTTCACGGCTCTCATACAAGGCATGGTTTCTCAGTAAAAACAATGTGACGCAGTCACTGTTCTTGAAAAACTATTTTTACTGAGTAACCGGTTTTAAAAATCTAATTATGCAACATTTAAACAATTAATCTTCCAGAACATCCTGTGCCAGCTCGGTCTCATCGCCACGCAATTCGTCGTGCTCATGTTCACGCTGAGTATTCGGTCCAAGGTGAGAAATTGGATTCTCCATTCTCCATTCTCCATTCGAGCGCGACTGAGGGGTGGTCGGTAGACTATCCTCTCTGCTCGTTTGGGAGTCCCCCGACGTCGTCTGGACCCCCGTCGGTGGTAACCTGTCCACAAGATGCCCGTCACCACCCTTCGTATCGGGACAATCAACACTCGCACACTGAGGACGGATGATCGGATTGCTGAGCTGGAGGAGTCT